>OX595848.1:5486425-5928616 GCA_951392215.1 Epirrita christyi | reverse complement strand
CGATAGGGCGAAGTTCTACGAAGCAATAAGGTCCAAACGGTTGTTTCATTACTGACATACACACCATTATATCATAAAAGTTACAAAGCTCACTTGGTACCAAAGCTTACAAGTAAGCCTTCAATGTTGTAATTCTTCATATATTCATTTCCCATCTATATGTATATCTATTGAATGTAATAATTTTGTACATTTAGACCCCGGAGTGCACATGCAATGGCTGGAAGACCCCAGTCCCGCAGCCCACCAAAGGCAACCCTCGCGCTGATATCCAGCCGCTAGCCAGCTTCAATGACCCGTGTCGCAACTGCAATCACATACTTGGTCAGTGTCATTACTCTTTACAGAATGTGATTTAAAAGTAACAGGTTTAAATTAACCCTGGTGCTTTTAAAAACCTTTTCACAGTTAATTGGTCAAGTCACTGGTTTTTCTGATTTTGAAAAGTAAGAGACGAAGATATTATAAGCCTGGTCCTTCTTCATCAATTGATAGACAACCAACAACAGAGGCCCAATTCCCTAATTTAAAAACATTCCAGTCACAATATAATCTTGTGTCAGTCGCACTGTCATGTGTAGTAACTATTACATAATCTTTGCATATACATGGATTATATTCTGACTGGAATGTTTTAAAATTAGAGAATTGGGCCTCAGGTCCTCATCCTGTTTTTTTTTATCATACCTTCGTATTTTTGGCAAACCCTGATAACATTACAATCTAGCCATAAGGCAGGCTTATAAGTAATTTAACATAGACCTAGATTTATAAAATAACTGTATTTAAGAATGCCTGGTGTAAGTTTGAGGAGTCTTATTCGTAGACCAAGACCACAAAAGCCATGGGTATTCCCTAGACTTGGTACCTCTGTACAGCAGTGGACTTTTTCTGGCTTATGATGACTAGAAAAATTATATCAAGCAAAAGCTAATCAAACTAATCTAATTCCAGAGAAGCATGTGACCCAGCTCCAAGGGCTAGCAACCGCAGAAGTGAACAGGCTCCTTGGAGCAGTGGTCGATGTGGAGAACATCTTCATGTCCATGCATCGGGAGGACGATCACGACACCAAGAGGGTTTACTATTACTTGTTTAAGGTACCTTACGAATCCACGAGTTATTTGGAAAAACGAAAAATTTTATGATACGTCGTAGGAATTCCTCATAACATTGAAACTACTTATACTGGTATAAACCCAGTTTATATTTCGAAAAGTAGAGTCCGAGCCGTAGTATTTTACGTAAAAAACGTTTTTATAAAGTCTCTTATCTCTTGGGTGCTATTCGGGTTCTCCTTGATCGGTACTTTCCTGTGATTGCCGTATATTTCGCTTCTGGTCGTATTTTAGTGTCAAGTAAGGCATATTCTTCAGGAAAAAAAATTATGCAACTTAGTAGGCCTACTTTTGAACTCTTTGGCACAGTCTAAATAAATGTCATAGTAAAGTCTGCGACCGACGCGACAGTGTCGTCTTGTCAAGGGATTGATTCTTGAAGAGAGAGATTCCTGGAGACTTGGAATTTTTACATTCCAAAACATTGTTGTTAAATAAATAAATAAATAAATGCTGGACATTTCACACAACATTATCTAACCCAAAGCTAAGCAGAGCTTGTGTTATGGGTACTAGATAACTGATATACTTAATACAATACATTACATAGATAGATATTTTTTATTATAAATACCCAGAACACCGTGAATAAATATCTGCAGATCGTAGAAATATTTGTTCCGAGGCGGGAACCTTCGCCCGCCGCGAAACAGAGGTCGTCAGAGGTGTTCAAACAGAAGTTTCCATTCCATTCGAATAAAATCTATTATTTTTCTTATCTTCTAGATTCTCCGCAAGTGCATATTACTCCGTTCTCATCCGCGCATCGAGGGGCCGCTCGGGCAGCCGCCCTTCGAGAGGCCCTCGATCGCCAAGGCCATCACCAACTTCGTGCTATACAAGTTCAACACGCTGCCGCAGCGCGAGTGGCAGACCATGTACGACCTGGCCAAGATGTTCCTGCACTGCTTCAACCATTGGAACTTCGAGACTCCAAGCGTTAGGAAGCTGGTAAGATATTACCCTCGCGCCTGTGTCTGTGAGGGGTAGGCAGCGCGAGTAGCAAACTATGTACAACCTGCCCCTTTATTGGCTAACGAAGTGATAATCGCTTTCGATTCCGATTTTACAGTACATTGCGCTTTATGTTTTGAATATTTCTGCTTGTAACAATAAGCTGAAGCATGCGCGGCAATGTACAACGAAATCGTAATTGAAAGCGATTACCGGTTTGTTTGACAATACTGGGGCTGGCCAAGATGTTCCTTTACTGCTTTAACCACAGCAAGTGACACAAAACCTTGAAAGTTCCTGGGGAGCTTCATCATTGATTCGGTTGATTGTCAATGCTGGACGAGGCCTCCCCCATAGAATACAATTGGGGGGATTTGCCATAATCACCACGTTTGGCAGGCGAATTGGTGATCGCAGTATTGGTGTTGAGTACTCAGGTAGATGATGCTGTCCATCGCGTGGTGTAATCCCTTGGTCGGCTTTTACGACATTCAGGGGAGGAGACGGAGGAGTCTATTCGTAGGCCGGACACATCACGGCATATCTGACAAACTTAGTTAGATTAAAATATTACTGTGTGACAAAAACACTGGCAAATTCCTGTATTCATTTGTTGTTAGTACAAAAACCTTAATCAACTCCTGCAATAAATGATTTATAAATTCAAAACAATTATCTTCTGATAATATAAGTTTAAATGTAGTTTGTTTGTTTCATAAATTGTGACATTAATGGGAGAAGAAACTGATATCTTGTAACACAGGTCATTGAACCTAGCTCAGAATTCAGGGAATTCACAGATGTCTATTATTTTTAACCGACTTCACAAAAAAGAGGAGGTTCTCAATTCGGTTGTATATATTTTTTTTTTTTTATGTTTGGTACATCATATCTCCGGCGTTTATGAACCTATTTGGAAAATTCTTTTTTTATTTGAATAGATATTCTTCCAGATTGGTCCAATTTTTTTCAGAATCCAGTTCTGATGATGGAATCCATGAGGAATTGAGGGAACTCCACAAATATTGTAGGCATACATATGGCGATTTTGGTATTTTCAGCAACAAACCAAGCATTTGCATTCAGAAAGTATCATAATCCTTTCACCACTATGGTTCTTTCATCATTTTTTTTAATCCAGATATTTAGTCGAATGCAATGGCGGAAGTCGGGTTTTTAAATGAAAAGTTATTAAGTCAGTAAACATATTATTATTATTCTGTTCCAGCAAGTTTCAAACCCTGAAGACATATCAGCTTACCAAATAAACTACACAAGATGGTTGGTGTTTTGCCACGTGCCGGCGTTTTGCGACTCGTTGCCGCACTACGACACGTCACTCGTCTTTGGTCGAACGCTGCTTCGTGCTGTCTTCAAGTCGGTTTGCCGTCAACTGATGGACAAATGCCATTCGGAGCGAGACCGCATGCCACCAGAGAAACGAGTAAGTAACTCTTTATATTTAGAGTAAACTATGATCAATGTACATTCACTACGTGATATAATCCGAAATGTGGAAATCCGTTTAAAATATCCGTGGAGTAAAATAGTGGGGGAATGACAATTTTCGCATATTTACGTTAATATCTTTTGAACTAAGCATTTTAAAATTATAAAAAAAAATGTTTGTATTTCTTATAACGAGCTTTTTAATTTGATATGTCACATAAAAAATCTGGCCCTAGTTTTTTTTTAAATTTTCTAGTTTGTTCCCTAGAATAACCCCCGAAATTAGAATTTATTTATTATTTATTTATTTATTAAAAAAAAAACTATTATAACACCTTAACAGAGTAGGACCTAAAGCGATGTTATATGCACATGATTATATAAAATAAAAACAAAGAACCAAGCTTAAAAATAAGTAGGTACCTATAATATTACTAATAGGCACCACAACTATTCAACTTTCTCCAAAACAAGATGCGCTATCTCCATGAGTTTCGGCAGGTTGTGATGAAAAATATCAACATTGTTCTCCGAAAGAACATTAACTAAACGGATGGCGTGTGACATTGGGGCAAATTTGAGTAAGTTTGTTCTAAATATTGGCTGGCAGAGCAAGGCGGCGCGGCGGCGCGCGCTCGCGCAGTCATCAGGCCATCAATTCGTTTATTAGTGATTAGGTTACGTAACCATATGTATCAATTTTCAACTTATTTGCTCCAGTAGGTTTGTAGAAAATTGTCTGTGACATACAGACACATAGACAGACCTGAGGGATCCTAAAATGGTTCCATTGAGGTAAGGAACCTTAAAAACGAACTAGATTCGTCCGACTTTTTCAGGTATTGGTTTTGACCCACTTCCCACGATTCCTGGCTCTACTTGAAGAGGAGATATTCAGCACCAACTCCCCGATATGGGACCCCGAGTACAAACAAGTACCACCGAACCATCTTCAAACGTTGATGGATAGCAAGAGTGAGTATGTTATATGTACTAGCGGCTCCTTCGCGACTTCGTTCGCGTGTATCACAAAGAAAGAAACAAAAATCGTTTTTCTATATCATCACCCTTGTCTAAAAGTGGTCCTGCTTCGTCAATCAGTCAGTCAATGACTGACAATCAAGCTTTATATAACATATTTTTACACCTTGGGTTCCATTTTTGGAGTTTTCGTTGTGATCCCTAATTTTTTTGAAAATATAGCTTTCTACTGGTGAAAGAATTTTTAAAATCAGTCCTGTAGTTTCTGAGTTTTTAAATTAAAAATAAAAACAAAAATATACGAATCTTTTCTGGCTATAATATTATTATAGTGTAGAATCTACACTATAATAATATTATAACGGCACACTATATCTACAGTGGCGATGCTAATAATGCCTAAAATTTTTGCCGCTAAATTCACCAGCCAAGTAAAGGGGGGCGGGTTCGTTTCCCATTTTTTTGTAAAATTTAGATTGCATTTAAACTTAAGATAATATTCTGCCCCTATTCTCCATCTCTGATCATCATGGATCATCATAAAAATAGCATTACATCGTCATCATCATTTGTTTCATCATTTACATTCATGGCTCATCATCATTTCACTATCATTCAATAAGTCTTCTCGATGCAACTTTATAACTATTGTTATTATAAATAGGTAGGTCATTATTAGTTGGTTATAACTTAAATCTCATATTAATTTAAGATAATTATACTCTGTGTGTACCGTCCGATATTGCTTTGCTCATTTCAGACCATCCGAAGGTTGTTTGGAAGAGATCGCTCTCAGCGATAAGGTCGTCTATTGTATTGCCTTTTCAGTGTAAAGTTATTTTTGCTAGCCTCTCGAAGCGATAGTTATATATATATAGTTTACTCACAGTAGGTAGGGTACTCATTTCTTGTTTAATAGGCATAGGTTTATTGTTTTATAGGTATGATAAGATTATAAAGTCTGATCTGTGAGAGACCCGTCGTGGCCAAATTGTGAACTAACATTGTGAAGTACCTATTAAAACATAATTAGGACCTGGTTTCTTTCTGTTGCATTTTGAATTAAAAACTAAAGAAATAGTAATAGTCGTAATAGAATCAAAACGGTACAGACACGCTATTGTATAGCCCTTTATACTAAATAGGTAATTAAGCACAGCAGCGCCCTCCAATCGCACGACGGGTCTCTCACTGAACAGACTCTATGTATGTTATTTAAATTTCTGACGTGTAACAGAGAGGGACAGGGACAATGCTAAGCATTAGCACGTGTTTTATAACCTCTATTTATCTAGGCCTTAGAATTATTTTCTGAAGTATTAAACATCTGTCAATTTAATATCTGTGACTTTACAATAATGAAGTATTTAGTTTGCCATTTTCAAGTGGCTGTCAACATTCATGGATCTTAATTAACTCAAACGACTTATGAGTAAAGCAATAACGTGACTGAAAACACGTACAGACGGCAAAGGTTATTGGTTACCCCCCAGTTTGTTTAACACTGTCAGTTTGTTTGTGTTTTATTTAACTGCTGAAAACGCAACGTCTGTGTTAACCAATTAGCTATGCCGTTTGTAGGTACATGATACGTTACGGTGATCGGTGATACGCGATCATGATAAAAGTGTGGGCAAGGCTTTACGAAACTGTCCTGCTTTTGCCGGTTAAGATGTAAAATTGTGCGTACGTTCTAAGATGAGACCGGTTGGTCGTCGGGGGGGCGGCGCGGCATCTCGGGCGAGTTCGAGCGAGTCACGCCGGCCGGCGACAGCAAGGACGGATTCACGACCATCTCGCTCTCGTCAGGTGACTTATGACCAACGTGACCCATACGTGGGGCATGCCGACTCTTAGTCCCGTATACGTGACCCATGCGTGGGGCATGCCGACTCTTAGTCCCGTATACGTGACACATGCGTGGGGCATGCTGACTCTGAGGGCCGTATACGTAACTCATACGTGGGCATGCTGACTCTGAGGGCCGTATACGTGACCCATACGTGGGGCATGCTGATTCTGAGGGCCGTATACGTGACCCATACGTGGGGCATGCTGACTCTGAGGGCCGTATACGTGACCCACACGTGGGGCGTGCCGACTCTGAGGCCCGTATACGTGACCCATACGTGGGGAATGCCGACTTTCAGGCCCGTATTCTAGAACTAAATGAAGAACACATAAAATATAGCTTATACCTGTGACACTGGAGATAGGCAGCATCCACCTGAGTACTCAACACTTAACTGCGGTCACCAATCCGCTTGCCAAGCGTGGTGATTATATGCGCTGTTTATTATTATTATATATTATATGTGGCGCTATGCATGCTATGGGGAGGCCTCATCCAGCAGTGGATGTCTACTGGCTGTTAAAGAGAAGAATAAGATACCTTTATCAGTTTGTTACGGGGTCTTGAGTATTTTAGTGCTGTAAAAAACTTTTGAACCTTGAAAAGGGGAACTTCTTGATCTAAAATTACTTTTTAAATTATCTAAAGTTTTACCAGTTTTACATTTTTAAAAAATTTAAACTGCGAAAACTATCGCGTTCTCTTTTGTTTCAGTCTATTAGAAAGAGCGCGCGATAATTTTATCGCACTATTAACTTTTGGTTAAATTGCACAGAATCGCTACCAGTGTCATATGTTTTACTAAATTTACTTAGGACGTTCGTATAACGTTAACGTTTCAATTGCTACTTGTTTAGTCTTGATTCAGTTTGAGAATATGGGCCGTAGCTTCAGTGGTTAGCTCTACAGCAGTGTTTTGCAAGCTTAAGAGCACACGCTTCGCTTCTCAGTAACTTTAAATCGGCTCTTACCTAAGCTAGCTGTATCGCAACTCGCAAGTAACACACGGATAACCCGCGCTATGCATTATTCTGGGAGTTATATTTAAGCCAGCACACGCTACGAATCTAATGATATTTGCTAATTATTTACGGGACACTTAACAGTACACTTAGCTAAAGACAACAGCAACAAACAGGTTTCCATGAAAAGAAAAACTATTTTGACATCTCTCGTTAGTGTTAAAGGCCACATCACACCGGCTGCGTACGCGTAGACCTAGATGTGCACGTTAACGTACCATGACGTTGTAATGTATGGAACTGTATGAGACATGGCACACCGCTTGCGTGACGTGCACGCAAGCGTGTACATACGTAGAGACGCGCGTGTCTACGTTACGTGCTGCATACGCATCCGGTGTGCTTTGGCCTTAAGTGTCTCGTAATTGCTATTATATGTTATTAAAAATGAGCATGTATATATAGCGTTGTTTTACTAACAATCTTAGTAATAAAAGCGTACATTGAAACACGTAACATTACATTACAATCATTCATTCTTTCATGCATCATCATCTCATTAAACATTGCTTCTCAACAGAGCCTCGATTCTCATAATTAATGAACTTTTAATTCACAATCTAATCTCAGCTCAGTCAGCTAGCTGTCATGTCTATCACGTGCGTGTGTAGAGGTAGTAACAATTACTTAATCTTCGCTTGCGTACGTTATCTTTCTCGCTCTAACGAACGCGTTCCTGAGCGACAGAAAGTTTGATAGTTAATCGAAAAATTACTGAAATGAGATTATGTCGTGATTTTAATAATTACGAGAATTCTTTGAGCTCATAATGCTATGGGTGTTATTATGTTATATTAAAACTCGCTTGTTTTTATTGCAAGACTAACCTCACCTCTTTGCGTCTTTGTATTTTCGATAAACGATTTTGCACTGTCACGACATCGACTTTTTTAAAAGTGCACCCTCTGTCCGCATTCGAACCGCGCACTTATAGCTGTAAGGCCCAAGTCTAACGTCAAGGGACTCGAGCATAGATTTGGTGACAGTTGTTAATTAATATCTGTCAAAATAATCTTGAGTTTAGTTCTGGAATAATCATCTGGAAAATTTTGGGCATATTCCAAAGTTAAAATTAAGCTGAATCAAATCGTGACTTCAAGCACACACTTCAGTCTCTTTGACAGTTTTCAATTAAAAACACGATGATTGCTTGAGTCTGCATTGCAGAACTAAACTCGATTCAGTAGAAGTAGTTTTACCATACATAAACGTGGAATATTCTTGGAATAGTTACAGCATGTTTTTGTCTCTTTCGATCGAATTGAAAACTGCTTGTGAATAGAAAAGACAAAATACTGTAACTATTGATCATGTTCCGAGCTAATGTCGATGACATAAGTGTCACAAATGGTGATCTCTTGTTCTGATAATACAACACGGGAATGTGTTCGAATCTTGAACAAAGCTAATGAATCAAAAACCTTTCTAATGAAACCGAGTAACGCGTACCACCGTGGGGTCTTTGGGGAAATTCGAAAACGTATGCCCAAAAACCCCACCGCGCAAACGCTAAAATAGCAGTGGAGATTTCGAGACTATCAAATTGGACCATTATATTCAAAATAATCTATTCGCATCTCCCCATCACGCGATCAGACATATAATGTCAAATCTCGCACGAAAAATCTCGAATTCAAAACCTCGAATGAAAAACCACCATTTCTTAAGCTTGTCTCTAATCTAATGCATAAAGCACCAAGAAAGTCCCAGTGATACGAAGCACTGACATCAGAACCTAGTCTAATTGATCTTTATTAACAGGCATAGTAAAACAAGAGGCGGTTAAACGGGTGGGTGAGGCGCGGTCCATCGACCGTGGGTCCGATGGTGGTCCCACGGCCATCAAACGACGCCGCGTCGTGGAGGAGGGGGGCGATGACGTCAGCGAACGGACCGTGGCCGATATAGTGGCCACTATCGATGACCCCAACTATATGTGCGGCCCTGATGTAAGTATTGATGTTGTGAGTGAAGCATGTGTTCAAAGCGCGAGCGAATTTTGACCTTGACAAACATTTATACCAAATGCCGATACAAATGAGTGCCGTGGTGTGTCCAGCCTGGGAATAGAACCCTCCGTCTCCTCCCGTGGATGTCGTAAAAGCTGAGAGATTACTCCAGGGGTTGGGTAGCAGCATCCATCTGATACCAACACAAATACTGCGATAACCAATCCGCCTGCCAAGCGTGGTAATTATGGAAAACTCGCGCATTGTATTTTAAGGGGGGAGGTCTCGTGCAACGTCTAAATGCTGATGATGATGATAATGATACTATTCTCATATCTATTTCTTTCTTTAATTCCTTATTTATTAAACGAGCGGCGTATGTTTGTTTGTTTGTCTGTACAGACAACATAACATTACACCCAACAGTCACTTACGTAGTCTTGATCCCACACTAGGATTCCCTGTGTCGTGGGTATCAGGAACTACGAGTACCATGGTACCATAACATCCAGACCCGGAACAAATATTTTCAGATCATACAAACATTTGTCTGTCAGCGGGAATCGAACCCGCAACCTCTTGCATCGCAGCCACTCGCTCGCCGCGCCACAGAGGTCGTCAAAAAGATAACCTCAACTTCTCGCAACACTTTTTAGGGGTTTGTTTTTAGGGAATTTAAGGGTTGTAGGGGTTTTTAGGAGGTGGTTCTTAGTAGACCACCAGAGATAATAAAAGTCACAACGGAGAAAGTTTAGGCTGAAGCTGTCCTACATTGACGTAGCACAGTAGGTGATTCTTAGGGCTATATTTCACCGGGACACCATGGCGGCGCAACCAGTCGCCGCTACCAACAAAATGTATACAGCTCTATAGAGAGTTACTCACCTGGTGTCCATTTGGTTGCGCAACCAATTTGGCGGCGCCACCAACTCGGACGCGTGCACAGAATGTTACTGGTTGCGCCACGCTGGTCGCGCCACCACTAACTACTATAGCGTTGTATGGTGTCTCACTCACTCGGCCGCCAGTCCGGCCGCCAGGCGCCAGTGACAAGAAGAGATAGCAGTAGTGCTATCTTATTTTGATACTGTCTTCAGTGTGGTGTGGCGACTCTGGTGTCTGTATGGTGTCTAGTTTGGTAGCTTACGGACACCACGGTGGCGCAACTGGTTGCGCCGCCATGGTGTCCCGGTGAAATATAGCCCTTACCCATCCTCACCAGGCATTAGACGTTCATTGCTGGACGAGGCCTCCCCCATAAAATCGCAATCGGGGGGTTAGCCATAATCACCACGTTTGACCCTAATTAGTTCAAAGCATTTGGTATGAATGGTTTGTTAATAAAATTTTATAAATGCAATTGTGTTTGTTGTCTGCTTTCTATCTTCATCTTCATATAAAAATCTTATTACCCTACTGTGCCAAGCAAAGGAGTTTTATGTGTTTTTCATTAACTATCTTTATCACTTGCACTCATTTAACTCTTATCTAAAACCTATTCTAGGTGGCGAATGTTAGTTCTCAGTCCAGTCAACGTTTTATAGAAACAATATTTATAATCTGTTGAAAAAGGAACTATTTTTTTTCTCGATTAAAGTGGCGCTAGTGAGACATGAGACTGCATGTAACAATTATTTTATAGATACATGGCTTATGGTTTCGAATTTGCTTGTTTTGAAAAATATATTTTCAACAAAAAACTTATTGTTTTCATAAGTGCTGTCAAACATTATTCAAAGGTCCGTATTCCATAACTAAACTAAAATTTAATCGAGACTATTATTATTTTTATTGCGTTTATTTTTTTGACTGTTTTTGATTGAAAACTTTATAACTTTGTGTCACCAGTTCTGTCTTGGTCACTCTGCGTAAGTGTACATAATTTAATTTTTTTATATTAAATAAATATATAATATTTAATAGCATTTAAATTCACCTTCAATGAATATTAATTTAAATATTTTTTTTTTTATTTATGGTTCAAAGATCAGAGGCCCAATTCACTAACTTATAAATTGTTAAAATAGAGTTCGGATCACTTTTCGATCTTGTGTCGATGTCTTAAATGTCAGAAATGGTATTCTCTTAACATACAACACTGTAATGTGATTATATCGAAATGTGACCGAAACTTGAACGATACAAAGTTTTTTCGATAATTTTAGCATTGTAGATTGGAGTCTCTATTCTTTGGGATTATATATATAACTATCCTACTCTAATGGAAGTCACCGAGAATTGAAAGTAGACTAAATTGTTATTTATAAGAGAGCAGAATACCAACTTTCTGTCAATTCATAATTCAGTCTCGACTTGGATAACTTTCAGTGTAGTTTTAAAATAATTTAGAGAATTGGGCCTCTGTTTGTGATGCGGTGGCCTTGAAAAGGACCAATGGGAGAGCCACAACGGGGGAATACGGGCCTAAAATGTCGCATGATTGTACGAATTGCTATAAGTAGGTACTAGGTACCTAAGGTAAATATTGATTCCTATCCAATGCTAGTAGATAATTAGGATTGATATGGATGGAAACTTTTTTACAAATTGTCATGAATGGGATCGAACTTTTGGAACAAATTCCAATAAGCAAATAAAACCTTGAGATTAAATTGTTAAAAATTAGCAACAAAGCTTACGAACAAATTGGCAATAATGAGATCCAAATTTTGGGGCATATGAGCAAAAAGTACCTAGTTTACTTTTTGCAGAATGACCTGGCGAAAATGGCCTCAAAATTTTGAAAGAAATTGGCAAAAAGTAATTGGAAATTAAAGAATGACCTGGCGAAAATGGCCTTTACATTTTGGAACAAATTGGCAAAAATCATACCAAAATTGTGGGACAAATTGGCAAAAAATAATTATAAATTTAAGAATGACCTGGCAAAAATGGCGTTAAAATTTTGGAACAAATTGGCAAACCCGAAATTAAAATTTTGGAACAAATTGATAATAATATGACTAAAAAAACAGTCGTACTGAATCATTCAACAGAACTCAACAAAATTTAATTAATTAAATTTTGTTTTACTTGTTAAGGACAGGACATAAAACAGAAGTTCAAAACACCATTGACAAAAATTTTGGTAAATTGTGCAACTCTGAAGATCATTCTACATGCTTCTAGTTTCTAGCTAGATTTTAGCATGTTGCATGAATCATTGTGAAACTGACCTGACACCGAGTTAAATTTCCATAATTGCCAGATTCAAGTTCAGCTCCTTGCAAATCCTTTCACAAGTGAGATGAATTCCGTGTCTGAGAGAATGCAAATAAACGGCCAACGAATAATTTTCTGCGACATGGAACAGAGCCCAGGCGAAGACTTGATGGTATACGGTAGCAGACTATTGAAGCAAAGCGGTGTGGTTTCAGCGGGAATTTAATGAAGATAGTAGCAGATCACATGACAATGAGCTCCAACTGCCACGAATTGGCGCTAACTTCAGAAGACATGTTCATGAAATTGTTTGAGAATTTAGTCGCCCACGACAGAGATGAGACGGAGGTGAACAATCTCGTTCAAGAGATGTCTGAAATAGAACTGGATTAAACATATTGTTTTATTTATTCTTAAATACGCTTGGCATCATTATCCTTCTGATTCTATGCCTGCTTGAAGAATAATTTCTCGATTATTAAGGGAACCTGGTGCTTAAAACAGAACAGTGACGTTGTTGAAGAATCACTAAGAGACTAAAAGATTTATCAAATTATTTAAGAGCTTCGTATTTTTTGCTACTTTTTTGCATAGTACCTAAGAAATTACGTATCATACGTAACTTTATATTAGAAATGAAAGAAGATGCCATACAGAAATAATTATTGAATAAAAAATATTATAGAAATTAAGGAATAAAAATCGTTGCTAAATACTGTTCATCAAAAAAGCATGTAAGTAATATAAAACATAGGTTCATACATAATTTGATTCAAATTCAACCTGAGGTTGTTGAAAAAAAAATAAGTTTTTATTTTGACCCAAATTTTCCCCAATTTGCAAACAAATTTTGCGAACATTTATTTATTATTTTATGGTTTTTAGGGTTCCGTACATCGGAAGGTACCAACGGAACCATTATAGGATGATATACTAATAATAACCTCTACTATTTATAGGAAAACCTAAATGAAAATCTTAAGTCTTTCTATTTCCACGGGAAACGGAAAATAATCGTAATGAGAAAATGCATATAAAATTAAGTTGATTGACTCGATCTAGTTGTGTTGGTCTAGTGGTTACTTTGGAAGCCTACTTGTACGGAACCCTCTCCACGCGAGTACGAATCGCACTTGGCCGGTTTTTATAAAAAAAAACATTTATTTCTTCGTTATTTGCTTTTCCTTTTCACTTTATCTTCCTTCTCTTTTGCATGCACTTTTTTGAACATACTTATACTACTCGCCATTTATCTTTGCGCGCTTGAATATAGTCACAAAGGCTTCGCACTTTCACCGACACGCGGGAAGAATCTTGCTCGGTAGTGTACTTGCAGTTAATATCATCCGCAAAGATATATGGCGTTTTCTATACTATTCTATTGCTGATTGATTTAAAATTATGTTCATTTTAAGAGTTTACAAAAGCACATTTTAAAAAAACTGTCCTTGTGTCTAATGCGAGTTGGTTTATGAAATGGCCCGTATACTAGAACTATACGTAAGCATAGGTTTTTTGACAGATTTTAATGAAAAAATGTAAAAAAAAAAACAAAACTGGCTTTTATTAAATTTGTGATCGGAACTGTGAGCTGATCAAAATGAACAAAACTCAACACTACCAGGGTACTTTTAATCATCGAGGAGTTCCATTGTCCACCTTCCGTCTCCCATCATCAGATCAACTCGCCGTCCCCATAATATTGTATTGTCATCTAAACTTGACAGGTATGAAAAAAATTAGCTGAATCGGTTGGGCTCGTTGGTTCGGTTGAGCTCAACTGGTACCTACCTACCTACTTAACACAGAGTGACCAAAAAAGGACCGCTGTCACGAAGTAGTCATCATCATAAGAATGTAGAAATCCACTGCTGGATATAGCTAGCCCAATAGAATGCCACGACGAACGTTCTTGAAGTCACGAAGTAATGAAGAACTGTCAACAAATCTATGTTCGAGTCTCGATTAAGTTCGAGATAGTTCTAGAATTCGAGCTTATGTGTTGCTATGCGCGATTGAAACAGCGAAAGAAATCAATCCATAAGGCCCAGAACTCTAAAAATAACAGTTTCTTTTGATTTAGCGTATGTAGAATTGCTGGTGGATATTATTTTAAAACCTCTTAAGTTTACATTTACTATGTATCAGCAACTGCTTGATCCGGGGCACCACACAGGCGCTTCTCACCTAGTGGTAAGACGGACCATTTATGTAAGCCAAGCCGTGCCTGATTTTTCTAGGTTTGGTCGCGTTGGAACAGGAGTAATTTAAGTCTATATAAGACGATTCAAAATGATCCTTGTGATTTCAATGAATAAAATTATTTTGATTTGATTTGATTTGATTTCTCGAAAGGAAAACACGACAACATCAAATTAATTCGATATTACTTTCCAAAGTAGCTGTATATTCAATATTTTTCTCGGCATATCGAAATGATGATGATGCCATTTGATTTTGTGCATTGTTAAGTTCTCTCAAAACAGAATTTTATTTAAAAAAAAGTTATTTTGATTTTGGTCGTTTAAAATTAAAGCTAGCTGAAATATCTGCACTAGCGTACTGGGCCTTAAGAAATGTATTAGGTATATTAATACATATATCAAGCGTGGCGTGTGCTGTCTTATAATTTTTTGCTGATTCTTTTTACTTTTGCCAACCTACCTAAGGTTATTAAGTTCTAATTTTCTTTGTATCAGCTTCTTGTTATCTGGGCACCACACAGGCGCTTCCCACGTATTAGTAAGAAGGATTGTCAAATCAAGCCAAGCCGTGTTTGTTGCCCTGATTTTTATAGGCTTGGTCGCGTCAGAACAGAAGTAATTTGAGCTTATGAGACGATTAAAAATGATCCATGTAATTTGAAATACTTTTGATTTGATTTGATGTGTTTCAAACCCATTTTAATGCTTGCGATAATATTAATTGTATTTTAGTAACGTATTGATGCATTTTCAGGCACTTTTCCAAATGCAAGCGCCAAGAGACGAAGCAGCCAAAGTAGAAGAGCAACGTAAACTGATAGAGTTTCATGTGATCGGTAACTCTCTAACTGGGCCCGTTAACAAGCAGACCATGCTTTGGCTTATAGGTATGAACAATAGAGTAATAATATACAATAAGCTAATGATGATCATTCCCTGCCGTGGTGTTTTTACCTCCGTGGCGCAGTGGGTAAATAGCCGGCTGAGAAGCAAGAGGTTGCAAGTTCTATTCCGGCTGCGGAACAAATGTTTGTATGAGCTGCAAATATGAAAATACCATGGTACTCGTAGATACTGATACCTGCGACACAGGGAATCCTAGTGTGGGATCAGGGAATGGGCAGCAGCATCAAACTGAGTACTTACCACCAAACTCCGGTCACCAATCCGCCTGTCCACCAATCACCAATCCACCTAAAAAGGCTGGTGATGATTATGGTAAAAGGTATCCTGGAATTAGTATGGTAACCCAAAGAGGTATTCTACCTTTGAACTAAGTTTGAAATTCGTCTTATTTAAAAAAAGAGAATGTTTTCCTGACAACCCTAAATTTAACTTTTCTTGAAATTGTAGGAGGTAAATAATTTATATATAAAGACTAGAAGAACACCCGTGACGCCCGCGTGGAGTTTTTTCCCATTCAAACTGCAACACGCTGTTGCATCCCCTTGCGGGTGAATTTCGAAAATTCCTTTCTTGCACCTCTACACCGCAACGGAATGTAAACTCCTATTTTCAGTTCTAATTAAAAGGAAACAGATAGAAACACACAAAAAGTCGTTTTTGACGTGTTAACGTCTTATAAATCGATGGAGCCGGCTGCACGCTCGAAAAAACATGACTAATGCGTCGTTACCTCGTCATACGTCTTTACCTCGTCATGCGTCACCTCGCAAAACGCATGCGCGTAGCGCATGCGCTATATATGCTATATATATATATATATATGCGCATGCGATATATATATATGCGCATGCGCTATATATGCTATATATATATATATATGCGCTTGCGCTATATATGCTATATATATATATGCGCATGCGCTATGCCTAACGCCGCATGCGCATGCGCGTAGCGCATGCGCTATATATGCTATATATATATATGCGCATGCGCTAACGCCGCATGCGTGCGAGCGCGGAACGAGCGACAAAGAAGCACAATAACGACGTTGACACGTTGAACTATCGTCAGTAAACCGACTTTACAGACAACCGTTTTTAATTTATATAAAAACTACAAGTCAGATGTAGATATAATCGGATAATAGAAAATACTTTATTGTACACCATAAGATAATAAAAAATACACAAAACTTAACATGATAAAAATGAATACATGAAATTAGGTACAATGGGCGGTCTTATCGCTTAGAAGCGAGCTTAGAATACTTAACAAGGTACAAAGTCTTCTAGATTTTTTAAATAATGAACTAGAAATAATTTAATTGTGGTTCAGCCGAAAAATTTGACAAGGTGCACTTGGGAATCTTAATGTATAAAATTTTCCAGGTCTCCATAATGTTTTCTCACACCAACTACCGGAAATGACTAAGGAGTACATATCTCAATTAGTTTTTGATTCGTAAGTATCCAACTTATAAGTATTTGAACAAAGATATGTGTGCCACATGTTATGTGTCGTGGTGTATCCAGGGCCGGATTTAAATTTGTGCCGCCCAGGGGCACGAAAATGCCGCTCTATGACTTAAATTTTATTTTAATAGTTTTCCTATATTATAATATACAAAATTTTAATGTGATACATAATACTTGAATTATATTTCTTGAAAGATAAAATGTTTATTTATAAGAATTAGTTAATTATATATTGTATAGAATTTTTTTTCTCACTTTCCAAATTTTGCCGCCCTAGAAAATTTGCCGCCCCGGGCAAACCCAGTCCCGACTGCCCCTAGTATAAATCCACCACTGGGTGTATCCAGCCAAAATAGACCTCTGTCTCTCCTCCCATGGATGTCGTAAAAGTCGACTAAGGAATTACACCAGGGGATGTGCAACAGTATCCACCTGAGTAAGCATACTGCGATTACCAATCCGCCCGCCAAGCGTGGTGATTATGGCAAACCCCCCCTAATGCATTCTATGGGGGAGGCCTATGTCCAGCAGTGGGCTATTATATGATGATAATGTATGACACAACTGGTAAAAAATACTTTATTCTAACATAATTGTTTATTTAAACCTCGACCTCCTCAACGACCTCTGTGGCGCGGCGGGCGAAGGTTCGCCTGCGACGCAGGAGGTTGCGGGTTCGATTCCCGCCTCGGAATAAATATTTGTACAATCTGCAGATATTTGTTCAGGGTGTTCTGGGTATTTTTCTATGTATAATAAAAAATATCTATCTATGTAATGTATTGTATTAAGTATATCAGTTATCTAGTACCCATAACACAAGCACTGCTTAGCTTGGGGCTAGATAATGTTGTCTGAAATGTCCAGCATTTATTTATTTTATTTATTTTCAGTAAGCACAAAACTTTAGCGTTAGTAAAAGAAGGCAGGCCCATCGGTGGGATATGCTTCAGGACGTTTCCATCCCAGGTAATATATATAAATTTAATGCTATTTGCAACGTTGCACTCTTTCCAAGAAAAAAAAAGTTAGGGCATAAAGGTTCTCGAGTGGCGACCAGAAACCGGACGACGCGGTAGAGGAAGGCCCTCCACCCGATGGACTAAAGACATTATAAATGTCGCAGGAAGTGGTGGGTGGAGGCGGCTCAAGACCGTTCGTCGTGGCATTTTAAGGGGGAGGCCTACGTCCAGCAGTGGACTTGTACAGGTGAAATTTTGGTGGTCAATTTCCACCCCATTGATAAGTTCGCGCCCAAGACCCAAGGCTGCTCAAGACCGTTGGTCGTGGCTTTCCACAGGGGGTGAGCTTCTCCGATGTCTCTTTTCAAAGGTGGTATTTTGTATGGTGTTTACGTTTCAGGGTTTCAGTGAGGTGGTGTTCTGCGCGGTGACGTCGAACGAGCAGGTCAAGGGCTACGGAACCCATCTCATGAACCACCTCAAGGACTATCACATACGGAACAATATACTGCACTTTCTCAGTTTTGCTGATGAATTCGCGATAGGTCAGTATCCTTGATAATGACCAAATTTCATTAAGATCGAATAAGTGATTCGATAGTTACCCCCAGACTAACATACATACATACATCCAAATGCCAATTCACCCAAGTTGACTCATAGAACATTATCTATCTATGAACTATCAGGGTTATTGAGTTTGATGCCAAGGGATGGGCAGCAGCATCCACCTGAGTACTCAACACCAATACTGTGATCCCCAAATCGCCTGCCAAATCCTGCCTGGCTAATCTATCTTTTTAACGCTATTAAACAAGCAATATTTGTATACTTATATTGAGATCTCGAAATCGATTCGATATAACGAGTTTGATGAAATTTGCTATATGGCGGTTTTTGGGGATGAAAAATTGATCTAGCTAGGTCTTATCTTTGAGAAAACGCGTTTTTACGATTTTTCCAAGCAAAGCTCGGTCATCTAATAACGTTGGGTAAGTTTTTTTCACGTCCAGGTGAAGTATTTTAAAATGTGTGTTCCAGGTTACTTCAAGAAGCAGGGCTTCAGCAAGGACATTAAGCTGCCGCGCGCCATGTACCAGGGCTACATAAAGGACTACGAGGGGGCCACTCTCATGCACTGCGAGTTGAATCCGCGCATCGTCTACACACAGTTCACTAGCGTCGTCAGGAGGCAGAAAGAGGTCACACACAAAGATATACTGGAAATAACAGCTATTAAACATAAATAACCGGCCAAGTGCGAGTCGGACTCGCGCACGAAGGGTTCCATGCCATTATCTATAAAAACGGCAAAAAAATCACGCTTGTTGTATGGGAGCCACCTTACTTTTTTTATTATTTGTTATAGCGGCAACAGAAATACATCATCTGTGAAAATTTCAACTGTCTAACTATTACGGTTCATGAGATACAGCCTCGTGACAGACGGATCTATAAAAACGGCAAAAAAAATACGTTTTTTGTATGGGAGCCCCCTTAAATATTTATATAAATATTTTTTGTTATAGCGACAACAGAAATACATCTGTGAAAATTTCAACTGTCTAACCATCACAGTTTATGAGATACAGCCTGGTGACAGACGGACGGGCGGACGGACAGCCGAGCCTTAGTAATAGGGTCCGTTTTACCCTTTCGGTACAGAACCCTAAAAACCGCATTGAAATCGATTCATACTTTCTGGGACTCAATTCTCGTAGTAATAGATAAATGGTGAATTCGTTATTTCCATAGTCCACTGTTGGACATAGGCCTCCCCCCTAGAATGCCACGACAAACGGTCGTGAGCCGCCTCCATCCACCGACTTCCTGCGACGTTTATAATGTCTTTAATAGTCCATCGAGTGGAGGACCTTCCTCTACCGAGTCGTCTGCTCGCCACTCAAGAACGGTTTTTGAAAATTGTCTAAAAGCAGTCAACGTGTTAAAGTTTAAATTAATATGTTTCAGATCGTAAAGAAATTGATAGATATGCGACAGAAAGAGGTTAGAAAAGTGCACCCCGGTCTGCCCTGCTTCAAGGAAGGCGTAAGTACACTAGCATTCGACCTCCGTGGCGTGGTGGGCGAGTAGCCGAGACGCAAGAGGGCGGGTTCTATACCCGCTGCGTTGCATATTTTTAATATTTGTTCCGGGTCTGGCTGTTGTGGTACCAAGGTACTCGTAGTTCCTGACATCCACAACACAGGGAATCCTAGTGTGGGATCAGGACTATGTAGTGACTGTTGGGTTTTATTATGTTGTTCTATAACGGCTTCATGCCCCTTGGAGCATAGGTTTCGCTCTTGCGCCTCCACCCTCGGCCAGGCGGTTAAGGCAAGCCGAGGGTCAGGGGTTTCTGTTGACCCCAAAGAGTAATGGTGTTGCCACTCATCGAACTAACGCCACAAGCGTGCCCAGCGGTTAAAAAATACTATTATTATTTTACGAGCCACTAGCAAAACCTCTTAAGGTGGCGAGGATGGCCGGACGCTAAATCAAATCGAGAATAGCGCAAAAGTCGGCCTGCATATTGCTGTCCCTGTTTGGCTAACGCAGGCGCGCGCGGGGCACAGCCGAACACTTATTTCTATTCTGTGCCCGTTACCATTCATAATTCGAAGGTGGTATTTATTTTTTATGCAAACTAGCATTTGACAAAAATAATTTCTTGGCATATTTGGCATTTGCCACAAACTTTTACATTTATATATCTAGCAATAAAAACTCCTTGGTACCTAGTTCTGCAAACAGTTAGAACTCGCGAGCACAAACTTTTTTCCAATAATTGTGATCAGGGTGGTTATTCGCTATGACCTATGAGATTTCTTTTCAATAACGTGTGACGTCACTCATACGATTCAGCGATGATTCCACGCAGATATCGTAACGAGCCCGCGTTATGTTACGTTTGGTCAGAGCGAATAAGGGGGCAGGTTGGTGCTTTGATGATCGTTGAGTTTGGCTAAACTTTCCAATAGCGACTGTGAGCTAGGAGGTTCATATTTTTATCACATGTAGACACAAGCCTAAATATGAAATGGCGTACTGCGGAAACAAATAGTTTTAGCATTGTGAGCTATGACAAAAAATCAAAGAAAAATATTTCAAAGTAAACGCTCAACTTTCCTTTAGCGACTGCTAGCTAGGAAGTTCACATTTTTATCACATGTAGGTTCACATAGCACAAGCCTATTTATGAAATGGCGTACTGCGGAAACCAATAGTTTTGGAGCTATTCATTTTTGAAATTTGCTAATAACCGCTTTCCGAACGCCATGTTTTGGTGATATTTTACTTTTTATCAGTGTTCCCATACGATTTTTGGCTTTTGATAATGACAGTGACAGACCAAATGGTATATTTTGCAAAAAAATTGGTGGTTTCTAAATTTTCAACGAGTCGTGTTTTTTGCTCTTACGGTCCGTCCAGTCGGTTACGTATTCCTTGAACGTCAATGAACTCTGTCATCGTTTGTGTTCTCAGAGTTGAGATTGTTTACGTGCTTACTCCTGTTTTAGAATTCATCGAAGGACTTTCCTTTAGCGACTGTAAGTATAAGGCTTGAGGGGGGAGGGGAGAGGGGGTCAATGTCAAAAGCCGAAAACCGTATCCGAACACTGACAAATAGTAAAATATCACCAAAATATGGAGATCGGAAACCGGTTTTTAGCACATTTCAACAATGAATAGCTCCAAAACTATTTTTTCCGCAGTACGCCATTTCATATTCAGGCTTGTGCTATGTGAACCTACATGTGATAAAAATATGTACCTCGTAGGTCACAGTTGCTAAAGGAAAGTTGAGCATTTACTTTGAAATATTTTTCTTTGATTTTTTGTCATAGCTCACAATGCTAAAACTATTGGTTTCCGCAGTACGCCATTTCATATTCAGGCTTGTGCTATGTGAACCTACATGTGATAAAAATATGAACCTCGTAGGTCACAGTCGCTAAAGGAAAGTTGAGCATTTACTTTGAAATATTTTTCTTTGATTTTTTGTCATAGCTCACAATGCTAAAACTATTGGTTTCCGCAGTACGCCATTTCATATTCAGGCTTGTGCTATGTGAACCTACATGTGATAAAAATATGAACCTTGTAGGTCACAGTCGCTAAAGGAAAGTTGAGCATTTACTTTGAAATATTTTTCTTTGATTTTTGTCATAGCTCACAATGCTAAAACTATTGGTTTCCGCAGTACGCCATTTCATATTCAGGCTTGTGCTATGTGAACCTACATGTGATAAAAATATGAACCTCGTAGGTCACAGTCGCTAAAGGAAAGTTGAGCATTTACCTACTTTGAAATATTTTTCTTTGATTTTTTGTCATTGCTCACAATGCTAAAACTATTGGTTTCCGTAGTACGCCATTTCAGATTCAGGCTTGTGCTATGTGAACCTACATGTGATAAAAATATGAACCTCGTAGGTCACAGTCGCTAAAGGAAAATTGAGCATTTACTTTGAAATATTTTTCTTTGATTTTTTGTCATAGCTCACAATGCTAAAACTATTGGTTTCCGCAGTACGCCATTTCATATTTAGGCTTGTGTTATGTGAAACTTTATGTGATAAAAATATGAACCTCCGAGCTCACAGTCGCTATTGGAAAGTTGAGCCGCTACTATTTCACGCAAAAACTAGGTACTGAATGGTAAACAAAGCACAAGTCGTAGGTATGTTAGTTACCTAGGTTACTTCATTCCAAATCACAAGGGAAATCTAAATAAAATGACAAAAATATTGCAATGTCATATATAACAAATAAATAGGTGAACAAACACAAGAGCAAGCGAAGCGCGGGGTTACACAGTGTACTAGTGTGAGTGCCTGTCGAGTTGACAAACATCACACAACCGTAGTTCCCCGACCGACCCTCGGTTCTGACGCGATAGCAATATGGGCGTTCAGAATTTTTTAGAAATTTGTTCAAGTTCCGTAATACCAAAAATGATGAATAAAAACTTGTTGTTTTTTTTATATCGTGTTGTTATTCTGTTACTTGACAATATAAGCTATGTTCCTACACATAAAATTCGTAACATATCGTTGTTTTTAATACGAAACAAATAAGATGAAAACATGTCGTTTAGGTCGTAAAAATATACAAAAAGTAATTCGCTTACATTTCATTTTAGGTATATATTTTGATAAAAAAAACTATCTGGGAACATAGATAAATACTATCCGAATCCGAATAATAGCATAATATGGTGGAAATATGCTCGAATTACAAATGACGTCGGTATTACGTTTGTATGGGCAGTTCATCCTTCGCTGGGTTCTTAACTTGCATGCTTTGGCGCGAGTTACAGGTGTATAAAGATAAAGATAATTTATTACAAAGTAGTTGCGCCCCGCGGTTTCACCCGCGTGAATAATGATGAAAATTGATGATGATGATGATGAAAAGTAGCCTATGTGTTAATCCAGGGCGTAAAGTATGTCCATTCCAAATTTCACTCAAATCCATTCAGTAGTTTTTACGTGAAAAGAGTAACAAACATCCATCCATACTCACAAACTTTCGCGTTTGATGATGACGATGATGATGAAAAGTAGCCTATGTGTTAATCCAGGGCGTAAAGTATCTCCATTCCAAATTTCACTCAAATCCATTCAGTAGTTTTTACGTGAAAGACTAACAAACATCCATCCATACTCACAAACTTTCGCGTTTATAATATTAGTAGGATTTAAAGGTACGATATCTCTGTAATTTTACAGGCAGCAAAATGTTGTGTTTAAATAAGAAATCTTATATTAGAAACATAAATAATGTTAACCGATGTTTATAGTTTACTTTATATTATAAAGGTGGTTTCCTGTACAAAATCTAGCACGGAGGGTACGCTTTTGTACCCTCCGTGATTTATCTGTAGATTTTTTCTGTGTAACGGCAGCGTAAAACTTTTTTTTACAATAATATACCCTCGTTTAACCGCGATCTCACCTGTTGGTAAGTAAAAATGCGGCCGACGATAAAGCGCGAAGGTCTAGAAGGCACCTATTCACTCTTGCCTTGAAAATACCCAAATTATAGTTTTCAGGAAAGACAGACGACGGCAACGAGTTCCATTCCTACGAGTTCCACTCCTGCGAGTTCCACTCCTACAAGTTCCACGTATATCACGGCCTTAATTAGATACTTAATTTTCCAGGTTCGTAATATCCCTGTGGAGTGCATTCCCGGAGTGCGTGAGGCGGGCTGGGGTCGCGGCGCCGGCGCACGTCCTAGCGACCACGAGGGAGACGCAGACCCCGGCCTGCTAAGAAACGTGTTGCATGCCGTGAGTCGTTTGCATATCCTAGTATTACTGCGCAACGTGTTACTGTAGGTCGCGCAACGAGTTATGAGCGCTCGGCGAAAGTGGTGGGGTTGATTGCGCATGTCTGCGAGTGATGTGCGCGTCTGTATCTAAGGAGCGCGAAACGCGAATGCGCGGTACGGAATCAACCAATACGCGCCGGCGCTGGCCGCTTCTCCCCCCGTGCCTCTCCCCCCGCTAAACAGACCCAAAAAAATACTACTGCGCATTGAAGGTCAGCGCTCATAACTCGTTGCGCGACCTATACCGTGGTGTATCTGCCCTAAAAATAGACCCCTCCTTGTCCCGTGGATGTATAAAAGCCTTACTAAGGGATTACACCAGCGGATGGGCAGCAGCATCTAATTGAGTACATAACACCATACTGCGATCACCAATCCGCCTGCTAAGCGTGGTGATTTTGGCAAAACCCCCCCATTGTATTCAGGGGGGGGAGGTCTCGTCCATGAGTCGACGTAAACAGGCTGTTGATGATCCAAGTGTAGTTGAGAATATGTTTTTGTTCCCTATAGGTGAAAAACCATGCAGCCGCCTGGCCGTTCCTCAAACCGGTAGACAAAACCGAAGTACCTGATTACTATGACCACATCAAATACCCCATGGGTAAGTATTGAACACGTATAAAACCTTTTTATAGTCCAAAAATTACCAACCAGGCGGGGATCGAACCAGCGATCGGGTCCTTGATATGGAGATGCGTTAAACGCTGCGCCACTGGCCGAGCCCCATCAAGGTATCTGTGTACTGAATTTCATTGAAATAGGTTCATTCGTTTTTCAGTAACAAACAAATATTTTCGCATTTATAATATTAAGTTGTGCCGTGGTGTGTCCGGTCCATGGGCGTAGCCAGGCGGGTTCAAAACCCTCGAAATATTGAATATGTTGACAAAATATGATACTTTTTAAAGAAACACCAGTGTGGTGAATGTATTTTTTTTTCACATTAATATTAATGTCATTTCGTGTACATTTTTGTTGTTTTATTTTCTTTAACCCCCCTGAAACTAAAGCGTGTACATTTTTTTTGTTTTATTTTCTTGATCCCCCAAGAAACTAAAACCTGGCTATGCCCGTGAGTCCGGCCTAAGAATAGACTCCTCCGTCTCCTCCCGTGGATGTCGTAAAAGTCGACTAAGGGATTACACCAGGTGATGAGCAGCAGCATCCAACTTAGTACTCAACACCAACAATACAGCGATCACCAATCCGCCTGCCAAGCGTGGTGAATGGCAACCCCCCCATTGCATACTGAGGGAGGGAGGCTTCGTCCAACAGCGTAAGTCTAACAGCTGACGAAGAATATTAGTTGGATGTTATATATATCGTTTCAGACCTGAGAACCATGGGCGAGCGGCTAAAGTCTCGCTACTACGTGTCGAGGCGACTTTTTGTCGCTGACATCACCAGGATATGCACCAACTGCCGGCTCTACAACTCGCCGGAAACTGATTACTACAGGTTCGTTACATATATACTGCTATGGAGAGAGCTGTGCTACTATTTTCATCATTATTAGCTTACATACTAGCAGAGCTGATGCACTCTTTTCGGTTTTGGTTTAATTAAATTTATTCTCAAAAAGACAAAAAAGTATGTCACTTACATGAGAAAAACATATAACTTAAAGTATTTATAACATAACAGTAGGTCGTTCGAGTTAATAAGTTGGTAGGTAGTAAGTAGGTACATTGCTGTGTAAAACTAAGTTGTGACCCATTCAATGCATCTCTTAAATAATTAGGTATAAGATTAAACGTATTTATCAACAACGTATTGCGTAAGTTTTGTTTTAAATGCATTGAATGAGTTTACATTTTTAATATCTGACGGTATTTGGTTATAAAGCTGTGCGCCTTCACAAGTAAAAATTTTTGGGTAGAACCAGAAAACTGGCTCGACGAGTGTTTTGCTTGGATACTTGACGCACTGTTTTAAATGATAGGCTAGTATGGAGACAGCCTTTTAAAATTTTACGAACAAGTATGCATGTGCTGTAAATATATAACTGTTTGATGTTCATTAATTTAGTATCTTTATATATTTGTTTGGTTGGTGATAAGTACCTAAGGGGTAATGAAATAATAATTTAATAATTTTGTTTTGAATAATTTGAAGTTCCGCTAATTTCGTTTTGACTGCACTGCTTCTTTTATAATGTTTATCAAGTTTGTTTTTGAAAGTGTTCATTAATCACTGATCACTGATTCTGGTAGGTTCCAAGTGTGAGGATGGATAGATAACCCTGAAGATGCCCAGGACCGTTTGTGATGGCGTTCTTTCGAGGAAGCCTATGTCCAACAGTGGACTTCTATAGGTTGATGAACTTTAAAAGCATCCATAGTCTTTGAATCTACCATAAATCGAGGATCAAAGGGATTTTTCAAATGCTCCTTATTAGTAGATTTTGGTGAGCTGAATATATCACATGTATAAACATCTCAAAGATACAACTAAAACTCGCGGTGCTAGCAATAGACTTTCGTTTGAAGTTATACATTTTCAAGTTACGACCAAAACTCGAGGTCGTGGCTTCTATCTATGCTATGATGGTCTATGGTTTGGTCTTCACGATACAGGCTTGGCCTAGTGTGAAGACCGCCGAATAAATATTTAAGTACAAGCCTTGTCAACACTCAAATTGTACTTTGTTGTTAACAATTAGTTTTAAGCCTATTTGATTGTTGAAAATAAACAGTGTTTTCATTTTCATTTTCATTATGACCCTCATTTGTATGGAATTGGTGATCACGTAAATCGCTAGTTAAAGTGCTTTACGCCTTACGTTCCTTCAAAGATATTTAAACTGCGGAGAAGAAAGAATATTGTTATAAATAATATACAAATTACTTATATTTCCGCTAGCCTTAGTCAAGCAGTGGGTATCTACAGGCTGATGATAATGATGATGATGTTGATGATAATGTTGATGGTGATTATGATGACGATGATGATGATGATATTGTTGATGATGATGTTGTATTTACAGATGCGCCAACGCACTGGAGAAGTACTTCCACAGCAAGATGAAAGAGGTGGGCTTGTGGGACAAATGATCCGCGTTCAACTTCGACCACTACTTCATGGCGCACCTCGCAAGCGCGCGGGCGCACACGTCTTCGACAAAGTGAAGTGAAGTGAAAGTGAATAGACAATTTAGTATATGAACCACACAGTTGTAGTGTACGTTATACTAGTAGGATATTCTCTAGTGAGAGTTAGTTCAAAGACAACCTTATAGTAAGCGGCAATTAAGTTGAGCGCCGACGCGCGTTGCAAATGCGCAAAGGATTTTGTTCAACGAATTGCTCTTGCGCAGGTCACGTGTGCGCCAGCCAGTAGCACAATTCTCGTAATTATTTAACATTCTTTTCTTCTTCTTCATCAGCCGATGGACCGAAAAGAGATTAGATTGTGAATTTAATGGTTAATAGACTTATTCAGCTTTTTCGTAAAGAGACGTCGTTCATTTTTTTTTTTAATTTCTAGTGTTTTTTAAGTGTGGCATTTTAACCGGCGTAGCTTATTTAAAGAGCACATGGTAGTGAATTTAATATAAGAGTATTGCGTGTCTTTTAAAATTAAAACTGCCAACATTTACTAGAACATGACTTGACTGAGACTTTTAACGACTTGACTTGATTTTATCAAAATAATAATACCTACTTGACACTGGCAAAATTGAGAAGGCTTTCCTTATAGGCCATAATTAAAAGAAGAAGAAAATGAATTTTTAATAATTACGGGAATCTGCAGGGTGATTCTAAAATGTTAGAAACGTTAGTTTTTAATTTCGATGTGGTAAGTAACTAAAACAATTTTCTTACAATGTTCTCTAGTAAAACACAGTAATATATAATATTTATTGTTTTTTACTGTGTTTTACTAGAGAAAATTGCTTTAGTTGCTTACCACAAGGAAATGAAAAACTAACGAATCCGGTCGGAAACGTTTCCGACGTTTTAGAATCGCCCTGCTGGTCTCAACTTGATTGCCTTATATTATACCTATTTCTGCC
Source organism: Epirrita christyi (assembly GCA_951392215.1). Classification (NCBI taxonomy): domain Eukaryota; kingdom Metazoa; phylum Arthropoda; class Insecta; order Lepidoptera; family Geometridae; genus Epirrita; species Epirrita christyi. The sequence goes on along the minus strand of OX595848.1, from coordinate 5,900,228 downwards.
GACAAGCAGTAATGCGAGCAAGACAAAGTGAAGTGAAATGATTAGACAATTTTAATTAAGTAAGACAATTCAGTACGGAAACCATACAGTAGTATACCATATAGAAATAGAAGGGGGGGGGGGGATTGCCTATAAAACTGGTAATCGTTTTTAATTAAAAAAATTCAGTACATTGCGCTGCGTGTTTTAGTTTATTTTCCAAGAGCAGAATATTCGAAACATAAATCGCAATGTACCTTAAAATCGTATTCGAAAGCGATTACCAGTTTTATAGACAATACGGTGGTTGGTAGTGGTAAAAGAGTTTGTTCTAAGAACTAACATACCTATTTCTCCTGTCAAGCAGTAATACGAGTATTACTGTGTTCCGGTTTAAAGGGTATGAAAGACGGGCGCAGTGCAATACCACGTAGGGCGCGTCGTAGGTGGACGTGACGTACGAGGTATTGCAGCTGTAATGGACAGAAGCCTTTAAAAAAAAAAGTCAATGAAATCATGGCGGTTTCCCATCGTAAGGATAGGATATTGTAAATAAGCGCTTTAGGTCAAGCTATACTACATTGTATGCTTCAGCATCGTGCCCTTACTGTAAGCTAGTTTTGTTTGGAATGGGCGTGCAATCGCATCCGAACTCCATACAAAACACGCTCAACATATGTAAGACTGCTGCACTGGGTGGTTATTCGCTATGACCTAAGCGATTCCTTGACAATAACCTGTGACGTCACCCATACGATTCAGCGATGATTCCACCCAGATATCTAACGAGCCCACGTTATGTTACGTTTGGTCATAGCGAATAAGGGGGCAGTGCTGAAGCATGGTTACACATTTTGCTCAACCCGTTGTCTTGTGAAGTGAATAGACAATTTTAATATAGTGTGCTCCAAATTTAGGACCTTAATAATAAATAAATACCGCTGGCGCCATGAGCTGCTTTTCGCCCACATGCTTGCTGGGAATCGAGACGTGACGGGTGGCGAACCTCGTCGTGATGAACTTTACTGAGTCAGTAGTTTGATAAGCTTAAAAAAAAACTTATTCTCAGTGTAGGTTCGTCAACGCAGTTTTAGTTAGACAAAACAAACATTTGAAGCTATTCAATTGTGTTTTGTTATGATAAAAGCTTTCGAAAAGTATTTAATAAGTTACCGCCATAAATTATCATCACCAGCTTTATCCACAGCTGGTCGAGGCCTCCCCCTTTGAATACAATGGGGGAGGTACCTAGCTAATAAATCGATTGTGATTGTGGCCCCTCATAGTATTCAATGGGGGTAATGGGGGGGATTTGCCATAACCACCAGGCTTTTCTACATCCACGGCATGAGAAGGAGGGGTCTGTTCATAGGCCGAACACACCGTTTATGTGTTGTGCTGTGTTGTGGCAAGGTGGTGAATAAATTCACTGATTACTTTTCTTGTATATTTATTAATTGGTGTTTATAATTATGAATCAATTCAGTATGAAGTTATACAAGCCATTCGGCCTTTTGTAAATGTATTAAATTAACTTAGAATTATATGTTTAAGGTAATGTAGATATATGTATACGGGTAGCATATAGTTATACATATACTCTGATTTTTAATCTTGGTCAATTTTTGTAAACAAACAAATGTCAAGATATGCCACTGTGTGTATAAGTGTCATGATTGTGTATCATACGTGTATATACACATGATACACATTACACATACATGACACTATACACACAGTGGCATATCTTGACATTTGTTTGTTTACAGAAATTGTCTAAGATTAAAAATCAGAGTATAGAACTAAATATTCGGATGACATATGATTTGTGCAACGGTGGAATCTAGATTGGTCTCCATCACTAACCTGTTTACGTTCACTGCTGAACGAAGCCTCCCATATTGAACACAGTGGGGGGAGGTACCTAGCTAATACACTGACGAGCAATATAAAAAAGCCACTTGCAAAGTGCATAAAACAAATCGATATATCTCGTAAACCGCACAAGTTAGCTTCATGAAATAAATAAAAACTTGAAAACAGTTTTATATTGCACATTAATACTTACATACACACGCATACATAATCTGACTGCTGTGAAGATACGTAAAGAGATTTTTAATGAACATTCATGTCCGTATTTGGGCATATATACAATGTGTAAAAAAATACCCCTATAAGCTTGAAGGGAGGGTAATACACACGTCATGGCGAACAACTTTAGTTATACGACTTTATAAATTTCGAAGTTAGAGGAGGAAATTTTATGAGGCATTTCATGAATTAAAAAAAATCGGAATTCATAAAAACCTAGAGCAAAAGTTGTTTGCCATAACGTGTGGAATACCCTCCCCTCGGGCTTATAGGGGTATTTTGTTACACATTGTATGTATAACAATATATTGTTTATGCACGATAATGCCCGGCCCCACACAGCTAAGTGGTAAACGACTACCTTCACGATATTGTTTTATTTGTCTAAATGCCCGTTTTTGTTTATACGATCTTGATCTTCATTAATTAAATATTAATTTATAAATATTATAAATATTATTAAATATTAATTTGTTTTGTTTCAACTAAGGTGTTTTTTTACACTTTAATGTTGGTTTTTACTTCAAGAAGCTATCTTGCATGGTTTCGGAAATATTTCATGATAAGTTAGTGGCTTTTTTTATATTGCTCGTCAGTGTAGATCGATTTTCATCCTGCTTTGAATTGAATTGGCATTGACTTGAGTAAATGGTGCAAACATTCTCTATTTTTCTTTAGTAATAAAAGGGCACTTACCACTTTACCATCATCATCATCATCATCAACCAAGACGTCAACTGTTGGACGAGACCTCCCTAATGGGGGATCTGCCATAGTCACCACGCTTGGTAGGCGGATCGGGTATTCCGGTGGAAACTTCAGTCCATCCCTAGGTGTAATCCCTGAGTAAGGCTTTTATTACATCCACGGGAGAAGGAGGAGTCACACGGTCTCTTCAGAAGTTAGGTTTAGTTACAAAAGTACATTTCTCCCATAAGATGGGTAATGCACTTTTCTTAATTTTTAAGTTATTTGGTTGCAAGACTGATTTATTTTTGTTTCAAAGAATCTGTTTATTTTCTTGATTGTGGGTAAAATTATTTTTCGATACATCTCGATCATATAAGATATCTTTTGTAAATCGTGTTTTTTAATTTTTTACATCGTTTATCATTATATTATTTCACAAAATTGTCATGAAATTTTATTGTAATTATACTTATTTTGTCCTAACTAATAAAATACATTAATGTATGTAACTAATTATTTGTTTTCAGTTAGAAATAAATAAATTACTGTTCGCAAACTATGTACTCTTTCATTTAATAAGCTCAAGTTTGACTAAGGTGTATGTTTGGTAAGTCGAACCGAACTGTTGCCACCATCAACCTATTTATGTCCACTACTGGACGAGGCCTCCCCCATTGAATACAATGGGGGGATTTACCATAATCACCACGCTTGGCAGGCGGATGGTGTTCGGAGCTCTAGTACAGGCAAATTAGCAAAAAGTGTGGACATAAGTCGTGTAGTCGTGGATTCTTATGGAAACGTTAGATGACACGAAAAGAAGCTTATCCTAGGTTTGCACCGTTTCTGGCGCATACGGAAGACTTTTAAATATTAGGTACAAACTTAAAAAGGCCGTAAATTTTAAAATAGAAAGAAATTACTTGATGCAAGTTAAATTACGTATAGAGAGACTGTCTTAGTGCATTATGATTTTAATAAAAAACCACGTGCATGTAGGGAACACAGTGTTCAACAAATGCATCTTCCGTAAATTAATACCAGTATAAAACTTCCGGCGGATGTAGTACTAATTAAATGAATAAGTTTAAGTCAATTTCCAGAACTATATTAATTTTCCCCGAAGTAGAGCGACAATAAAATATGGACGCACCAAGGTGCAAACCTGGTAATGTATTTCGAACATTTTTCTGATAAGTCTATCAATTTGCACCGACTACCTTACTTTTCCCGGAGCCGTAATAACCACAAAAAGGTTTTTTTGTAAATGTTTTTTTTGTATGTTCCGTATGTCAGATTTAAAAAATACTTGGTGCAAATGTAGATCATAACGGTTCAAAGTCTATGCCAAATTGCACCGACTACTTCTATTTCCCCCATTAAGTTACGGATATTATAAGGTTTTCACCCTATTTCACCCTGTTCCGGAGGGTGAAATTACTGATGCTTATTATTAGAGGTGATTTTTAAGCCATACAAAACAATTAGAAAAGTTTTCATGACTACATCTAATTAGTTCCACACTTGTGCAAAAAATCACCTAATTTGACTGTACTACTCGTGATAAGTACTCAGATGCAAGCTGCTGCCCATCTCCTGGTGTAATCCCTTAGTAAGGTTTTTACTAAATCCACCGGGGGGAGGAATCTATTCTTAGGCCGGACACACCACGGCACTTCTTCCAGAAGGTGACCATAATACGAAGACATGGAAGATCAATCCAAAGTTGGTGATGAGATTCAACGCCAAACCGGTTTCTCCGTTCCTGTCGCTCTCGTAGTTTTAGATCATTCCCAAAAACCCCACCAGTGGGATTTTTGGGTTCGATCAAAGAGTACAACTATAGCGTCAATATGACTCATTGAAATTACCGATACGCGGTTGAACAACAGATACATATAAACTGTACGCACGAGTGCGACCGGCCTGGCCATCCCACTACCAAGTGGATATCGCCCTATTCCTCCCACCACCAAGTGGATATCGCCCTATTCCTCCCACCACCAAATGGAAATCGCACTATTCCTCCCACCACCAAGTTGAAATCGCCCTATTCCTCACACCACCAAGTGGAAATCTCCCTATTCCTCCCACCACTAAGTGGAAATCGCGCTATTCCTTCCACCACCAAGTTGAAATCGCCCTATTCCTCACACCACCAAGTGGAAATCGCCCTATTCCTCCCACCACCAAGTGGAAATCGAAGACAGCTACACACTACACAGTCCTCGACTTGAGCAAGTACATAAGACGTAATGGTGTTTTGTAACACGGACTTTGTATGGATACACTAGAAAGCGTGCCGTACACTTTGTGAACCTCAATTTCCACAGTAAAATCCGTGTTACACTACACCAAAGATTTCCAAACTTTTTTTTCTCGTGGACCACTTTCAAAGTTTTACTATTTTCGGTAGACCCCCTGCTGCTACATTTCTACTGTATTCCCAAAACTCCTAAAAAATACCATCCTAAATTGGGGGTGTTAATAAGAAAAAAAGAGTAGCACATTTTCTTGTGTCCTATTTATTAAATTACACCCTTTGTTTTTATTAAATTAAGGCTGTCCCTTGTAACTGCTAGGTTACGTCATTGAATTTTATGAACAGTGTCCGCTTTATATTTGATCAGATTTTCTTTTAAATCTGGTGCTTTAGTTTCCAAATACTCTATCACTGATTCGAAAAGTGAGTAAAATCTCGATAAGCATGCACCTTTCGACAACCAGCGTACTTCAGTATGTAAGAGCAGCCGTTGGAAATCTTCATCATTTTCACGGCACAATAGTGCAAATAAATGGGTGTTCAAAGCATTGCTTCTTATTGTATAACTGCGTTAGTTACAAATTGAAGCTATTGGTGCAATCTATCACTCAAATTTTTGTTCTTTAATATGAAAACCAGAAATTTTTTCGTGGACCCCACTTACAACTTGTGAACCCCTGTTTTCTTTTCACGTCTACGTGGACCCCCGTGTGGTCTCCTATGGACCCCTGGGGGTCCACCTGGACCACTTTGGGAACCTCTGCACTACACCATACGTCCGTGTCAATTGCTTGTCAAAACTTGAATCAGCTCTCAGACCGGACAAACCCTGTATGAGACTGAAAGCCGCTCTTATTGCACTAGTACAAAACCGACACTAAAAGGTCTGCAAAAAAGATTAAAAAAAAACGAATTTAATGCATCATCCTTTTTTTGAAGTCGGTAAAAAAAATCTGGCCTGGCCAGTTGTCATACCACATTTGAATGCGTTACACGTGTTTGGTACTTAACTGAATTAAAGTGCCGGGGTCTAACGGTTACTGTTTAGTCTACTAGACCTAGGATAGGTGAGTATTTTATATAATAAGTATACGCATCGGGTGTCTTGCACCGTGTTGTTTTGCTCTCTTTAATAAATCTCAAAAAGTGGTAAAAAAAAACAAAGTTGGCGACCTCTGTGGCGCGGCAGGTGAAGGTTCGCCTGCGACGCAGGAGGTTGCGGTTTCGATTTCCGCCTCTGAGCAAATATTTGTACGATCTGGAGATATTTGTTCGGGGCGTGTTCTGGGTATTTTTAATTTTTTTTGGCAAGTTTCGCCTAACTGGGCATGCTCTTCATGTAGCGTTAAACTGAAATCTCACAACAATAACAGCACTCCGTAACGCTCTCAGATTAATGTGACTGCCAGACCCCTAAATTCATGTCCAAAGGCTGTGAGTCTTTATTGACTCGTGATGACGTCAGAGATGTCGAGAATCTATTTTGATAAAGGAATGGAGAATGTATTTTTTCGGCTCAGCCAGCAAATCAATTATTCTAAGGCAACTGAACTGGCCCTAATCAAGAAATAAGAGGTACCGATTAGGGCGCGCCCTTACGCGAACGAAGATTGTTTCTATTTTGGCTATTATTTCATCAAAATCCATTAAATTTTGTACACATGATCGGTACACTATATATCTAGAACCGTGGTGCGGCACGGCCCACTGTAATGTGTTAATTTACTAACATCTACCTATCTATAATGTATCTGTCTATCATTTATCTATCTATCATCTATCTATCTATCTATCATAATACTTTAAAACCTTACGCTTACATCGCAGTGTTGGTGTTGAGTACTCAGGTGGATGCTGCTGCCCGTCCCCTGGTGTAATTCCTCAGTCGGCTTTTACGACATCCACGGGAGGAGACGAAAGGGGTATATTCTTAGGCCGAATACACAACAGCAGTAGCACAGTAATAACTTCATATTTCTTACACAGAATACAAAAAATCCAAAAAAAAATACAAAATTATCAAAAATGTCGATCCCCATCAAGGACATCGATGACCTGAAGACCAGACTGACCAAGGCCGGCGATAAGTTGGTTGTCATTAACTTTATGGCCGCCTGGTGCACCGGAACCTGCAAGAGTATTGAATGCGAAGAGATTGCTAATGAGATGGCAGACGCTTACGTCGCTCTCACGGTAGATTGTTCTAATTTTTAGCTAGTTATGTATATCCTCAGACTAGCATTAAGACCCCTCCATCTCCTCCCGTGGATGTCTTAAAAGCTGACTAAGAAATAACACCAGCGTAGGTATGCAACATCAACCTGAGTACTCAACACAACTGCGATCACCAATCCGCCTGCCCAAGCGTTGTGATTATGGCAAGTCATTGTATGTCCATGGGGGATGCCTCGTTCAGCTTTGGACGTCTAACAAAATGAAAAAATGAATTGTCCCACGCGCTCACTTTGTCCACCAACCGTCCAAAAAGTCGCGCCAAAATGTTATTCAGCTCGGCATAATGCTGAGTAATATTCTACAATGTGTAACAAAATACCCCTATAAGCCCGAGGGGAGGGTATTCCACACGTTATGGCAAACAATTTTTGTTCTACGCCTTTATGAATTTAATTTTTTTTATTCATATAATGCTTCGTAAAATTTCCTCCAAAAATGTACATAACACAAAATGGAGCTGCCCTATTACAGCATTCAGAGTTCACACATAGAGATCAAATGAACAGCTGTAGTAGGGTAGCTCCATGTAGTGATATGTACATTTCTGGAGGAAAGTTTAGGAGGGATTTCATGAATTAAAAACTTCGAAATTTATAAAGTCGTAGAACTAAAGTTGTTCGCCATATCGTCTGTATTACCCTCCCCTCGGGCTTATAGGGGTATTTTGTTACACATTGTATAAACCTACTCAGCGCTGATTTTCAGCTGACACCAAGCAGTGACGACACCTACGCCAGAATCCCGCACTGCCTACGAAGTTTGAGGGTGTGAAATACCTAATTACGCTATATTATTTAATTATGTTACGTTATGTTGACAAAATAATTATATATATGTGGTACCAACCAAACAAAACAAAAAACAAACAATTTATAGCTTGACCTAAAGTTTGACTGTCCTTGTTCTTGACCTTCGTATAAATAAGCTCTCCGAACTTGTAATGTAAATCAGAAGCATCATGTTTACTTTGCGAAACTCAAAGAAACAAGATGCCAAACATGTAAACTCATGCACAAGGTTGTCTGATTCTGTTTGAAGAAAAAAGCTTGTAAAATGGTCCGTATGACAACAGAGGATTAGGTACATCCATTCTATATAGATTGAACTTCTTTGAGCAACAATATTTTTTTCACCTCACAAGCTCGGAAAGGTTTTATTTATCATTGGAAATCTGCGTGCAAAAGGTTTTTTAAATTCAAACTTAGAAACCCATAACGTCACTTTAATAGTTATTTATGCAAGGCTGCAATGTTGTTATTTAGCACGAGTAGTGAGGATTTTCAATTTCAAAGGTATGAGACGCAATAGTAGATTGTTATACAAGGAGCTAAAATGACCCATTACAAAAGCTCAGGAGTAAATCTAAACCGAGTTTTAATGGGTTTTTAGCGCCGTGTGTAGTGTGTACTCTACTTTTCACTACGATTGCGAGATAATAAAATAATCCAATACAATAAGAAATAGTTTATTTTTCAATTTGCAATTAGAGAAAAATTCTAAAGATTTCACGCTAGAGATGAGTAGTTCGCGAACGAACTAGTTCAGTGAACTACATCTCTTGCTATGCATCTGTCTATCAGTCGTTCACCTCCGCCTGAAGTGTATCAGTGTATCAGTAAGTGATGAGTGAATCTTTGGGAGCGCGCGAACGACTGACAAGATGGCAAGATCATGTGAGCATTCGAATCAACGAACGAAACGAACTGTACGATTGGGCTTTTCGGCGTTGCTCGGCTGATGTCGCTGTTGCTCAGTCGACACTTCGGCTGCCAATAAATACTCTTAGCTTGTCTGTGGCGGGATGGTTCCCAATGCGTCGTCGGTACGTGAATCAACGGAAAAAGGGACTCACGAGCAACAAAATAAAGCTTAATTTGCTTTGAAAAAAAAAACATTTTTTATGTAGCATTTTACAAGTGTCTATTTGAGTGTAACTAAATTATATTAAGTACTTACCCTCTGATATTGGTTAATTGTAAGCTGGGTATATCTATCCAGGTTTCTTGTAAAATCTTCAGACCTAAAACATTTGTGCCACAGCGGGAATCGAACCCACAACCTCTCGCATCTCAGCTTGCTAGTTTATTTATTATAACTCTAAATTATACTAAATTTACAAAATCTATCAAAATATGTAGTTATATATTAATGTAGGATCTGTGTAATTGAGGAATGAAAGATGATAACGGAACGCATGTGAGATAGAATAGATGTGTGAAATGGAACGTAGTGTGAACGACTGAATGAGTTTATGGACTGAACGGAGGAATTTTTGAATGAAGGAATGGTGGGAAAAATCTCTCTCTTCGATCTGGGATCTCAAGAAGTGTGAACGTGCAATTTGTATTCTGGGTTTCATTAAATAAAACGGTCGATCGAAGTAAAAATAGTGTTTTATAATTTCTCCGCATCCCACATTAATTACGTCGGTACCTAAGTACTAGTTTTCTCTAAAGAAAATATGTGAGACCACTTAATAAAATACTTAGTAGACATTCCGTCCAAATGATTTATAAATGTAGGTATAAAATAAAGTAGCTTATATCTAGAAGTAAAAACATTTTTCTAATATTTAATTTCATAATTCTCGCGATCTAGATTCAATCAGAAACTGAACAAAAACAAAATTAACTAGATCTAAGAAAGATAAGGATAGATTCCCTTAGCTTTTCGTTCGCGAACTAGAATCAGATAGTATTGAACGAAATGAACTAGAGATACAGAAGATAGATACGTATCTTGTCGTTCAAAAGATATGTATCTCTCTTTTCTTTTCATGCAAAATGTATCACCATTTTGCGCATCTTTGTTTCACGCCAATGTCTTTTTTTTATTTCTTCTGTAGCCGCAACGCATGATGTATTCTACCAAAGAGATCGCCGTGTTTAGTTCCATTTTCAAAAATAAAATGTTGTTCTTTTTTATGAAACAGTAATAAGTCGACTAAATACTTATACTTAACTAAATACTTTTTCGTTTTTGTAGGCTCATTATCATTTGACAGACAAAAAAAATAAACATTTTCCCCTAGGGGAAGAAATTCTATTTTTTCTTCGCTCTGGTACGCCACAATGACGGTCTTCTGAGCAAGAGGAGTGAAAAATATTTCAGCAGCAAGTCCTTCATAGTTTTGGTCAGTATTTTACAAGCTTTTATTTACCTCCCTATCTAAAACCCTGATGCCCCTATCTCACCTCCCTCCCCCCTCTGACCTGTCTGTATCTGCATATGTAAGTTTTTTAGTAAAAAATGGTGTTAACTACAAGTACCATGGTACAAATGGTGGACCCGGAACAACTATTTGCAGATCATACAAATATTTGTCTCGCAGCGGGAATCCAACCCGCAACCTTTTGCATCTCAGCCAGCTACTCGCCCGCCGCGCCACAGAGGTCGTCGAATGATTAGAAAAAATTAAAGAGAGTAATTCAGCTCAACAAATTCGTTTTTTCTAGGTTGATCTAGATGAGTGCCCGGATATCTTCGGCGCATACAATGTCACTGAATTGCCCACATTCATCTTCTTCAAGAATACTAAGAAAATCGAGGACGTACTCAAGAACAACATTCTTATGCTTAAGTAGACGATTTAACGCATTTGCCCCACAGTATCCTTAATCCTTGACAGTATTTATTTTGTACGCTTACCCTTACCCCAGTGATCGTATTACCGACCAACGCCAAAATCGATACGTCTGCCTTTAATGGTTTTGCACCAGAATACGTGAAGCTGTGTCGGTTTTACCCCAATGATTAATTTATCCTTGATAGTCACACCCCTGCGGTTTATTTACCCTTGGAGTCTTTGCCAATTCTTCCTTGTTTTTACCCCATTTTTTTACGGTTTTCCTCTAACGGTACCTCTTACTTGACGGCTTTATATTACCCTAAATTGGTCTACCTAAGTGTAGAAAATTAAATGAAATTATACATAGGAATTTATAGCTGTTAGTTTTAATGACACAATTTTATTTTGTTTTGTCAACCAATTTGTTTTTGTCACAACTGTCAAAACGTGGTTTTATATTTCCTGTCACAAAAAAATATTTTAAGAATTTTAATGTACTAAGCTACTAATTAATCTGATTCGGAAATGTACCTAATTTATTTTGAGAATACATTTCGATAGATGAACCTAACTACAATAGAGCTTTTAATTATGTAAAAAAATCGTGATTGAATTGAATTATAAATAAATAAATAAATGCTGGACATTTTCACACAACATTATCTAGCCCCAAGCTAAGCAGAGCTTGTGTTATGGGTACTAGATAACTGATATACTTAATACAATACATTACATAGATAGATATTTTTTATTATACATAGGAAATACCCAGAACACCCTGAACAAATATCAGCAGATCGTACAAATATTTGTTCCGAGGCGGGAATCGAACCCGCAACCTCCTGAATCGCAGGCGAACCTTCGCCTGCCGCGCCACAGAGGTCGTCCAATTATGAGGATGTAGAGTTTAAATAAAAATATATATTTAAAACTGAAGGGAGCATTGAAGATAAAAAGAAAGCACCGCCGATCCACCCTTTCCACCCTTGGGAAGTTAGTTCAGTCAGTCAGTTTGCGCGGGAATCCATAGCGGATCGGTCATGTTGAATGCTCTCTGAAAATTCAGTTTTCGTGAAGTGAAAAGTGTTGTACGAAAATAACTGAAATCTGCGGTATTCTCTGATAGATGTTTTTGTATTTGTACGGTCTTATATACATTAGTAAAAATAATAAAAATACTTCGGTTGAAAGTTTAATTTATTACCTAGTGTATCTAGTGTTTGTATTAACTCTAAAAGTAAATAGATACATTGAAATTTTAATTGAATCGTGGTGAATCCTGAAGGAAGCGGGGGAAATTAATAAAATATATTGTTACTTCAAAAAAATTTAATAAAAATTTAACATTGCAACAAAACTCAATCAAAATGGATTCCGTTTTCCTCCGCGAGAATGAAACATATGATGACTTTTTTAATCGCTGTAATAACATCACCTACTTTGACTGCACCGAAGAGGAGATGCTGTGGTGGATGATGGGCTCGCGAAGATTGCCTCTAAGGGAGATAGTCCCTCTCAGTGTGGTACTTATAGTAATATTCCTTACAGGAGTTCTGGGTAATATCAGTGTGTGTGTGCTGATTGTAAGACACCCTGGACTTCATACAGCAACCAATTACTATCTGTTCAGCCTCGCTGTCAGCGACTTGCTGCTATTACTCTTTGGTAAGTCGGTATAGGTAATTCCCCTGTGTGCTTTTGGGAGCCAACAGTCACAAACGTAGTCCTGATCCCACACTTTGATTCCTTGTGGTATCAAGAACTACAAGTACCTTGGTACTGTAACACCCAGATCCGGAACAAATATTTGCAGATCATATAAAAATTTGTTCCGCATCTGGAATCGAACCCGTAACCACACTTGATACATGGGCTATTAAGATAGTACAGTTTTCACCTTAGTGGACACTCAAATCTAACAGGTTTTCTTAGAAATCTGGTCCCGTAAAATAAGTATGTTATGTTATATTTGAACAGGAGTAATTTTAGTTTATTAGACGATTCTAAATGATCCTTGTGATTTCAATGAATAAAGTTCTTTTGACTTTATGTTAGTGGATGAAAATGGGCATTAGAGCAGTCTGTATAGTTGATGCTATTAATAGCATCAACTATACAGACTGCTCTAATAATATAGTATCTTAAGATACTTCTAGCAGTTCGAGCTGTTTGGAGTCTTGGAGCTGTTACTACCTTTTGGGCTGTTAAGATACTTGGGGCTATCAGGAAAACTGGTTTTACGGATATTTTATTTTATTCTTACTTAGACAATTTACGGATCAAAGAATTTGTTATATTCATCTAATCTCACTAATATTATAAATGCGAAAGTTTGTAAGGATGTTTGTTACTCCTTCACGCTATAACGAAGAGATTTGGAAATAGCTTATATCCTGAATTAACTTAACTTTTATCTTGATAATCACACCGGATCGATCCACGATCTCGATCGGTGCGGGTGAAACCGCGTGTTGCAGCTAGTTGTATATACTTTCTTAGGATCTTAAGATCCTGTCTATAGGTACGTCCAATAGTTAACGACTGTGTCTCAATGGCGTAAGTCATCACTGGCAAAACGTACTGATTATAGGCTAACCAAGAACCAAGGTAATCCAAAATAGCTCTCAGAATTAGCAAGCTGAAGCATATGGCTCGCAGAACTGACAACCGTTGGGGAGTAAAGGTTCTCGAGTGGCAACAACAAACCGAACTATGCAGCAGAGGAAGGCCCTCTTCTCGATGGACTAAAGACATTATAAAGGTAGCAGGAAGTCGGTGGATGGAGGCGGCACAAGACCTTTCATCAATATACTTAAAAAAAGATAAAAGATAAAAAAATCTGCGAAACCGGAGATCAATTTTGCTCCTCAATTACCTCAAAATGTTTACTTTGATGTTCTCAGATATAGTAAGGAAATTACTTGTCCTTTTGTTACCTCCTGAATGCCTCGTTTCCGCCAAGCCGTCGAGGCGTTTTGTTGGATATTTAAGAAAACTTAGGGAACTCTAGGGTTCCCTAGGTACTCTAAAATATCCAATTCAAAATCAATAACTAATAGATTTTATAAAAAAAATGGATCATCCTGCACCATCAAAATATATTTTTTGAACGAGCAAAGCGAGTTCTTCGGGTTACTTGGATGAATCGCCGTTTAGGTATATTTATGTTTTGCTGAAGATAACTGTAGAACAGTTTCTCCAATCTTAATATAAGTAAATTGGCTTACGTTACTACCTATATGTTGGTATAGTTTTTATAATTTGTAAGGTTACGAGCTAAATCGGTCAGGGGGCTGAAGAGATATTGGGGCAGAGAGAAAAAAAAATTGGGACAATCCGGTCAAATGGAGTGGCATATGAAAGGGCTTTTTTTTCAACCTAATTTTAGGCCTATGGTTTTTTAATATATATAAGCTAAATTGAAAAAAAAAAACACTATAGGTATATCTCCATAAATCTCACAAGTGAAAAACTAATATTAGAACATCCATTCTTGACATCCCGTTTTTTTAGAATTTGTATTACGTCATAGTTCAGTTAGGATGGAAACTAATTTGTTCTATAAGTAAGTACACTAATTTTTTTCGTAAAATTGCAATATTGCAATTTTGATGCAATGTTACCTTATTTTTCCAGCAATACTGCCATCATGAAACACTTGCTACATCATTGTTAAACTGGCTTCAAAAAAGAGGGTTATCAATTTAATTCATAACATACATACATAAATATAACATAACACAACAGCCACATGCATAGTATTGATCCCACACTAGAATTCCCTGTGTCTTGGACATCAGGAACTACGAGTACCATGCTACCATAACACCCAGACCAGGAACAAATATTTATACAGTTGTCCTGCGGGAATCAAACTCGCAACCTCTTGCTTCTCAGCCGGCAACTTGCCCGCCACGCTGCAGAGGTCGTCTGCTATGTACCTACTATTAGGTAAGTATGAAGTGCTTACGCCACATTGGTTAATCCGATTTAAGGTGAAACGTAAGCAAAGTGGCGCGAAAATAAATTCAAATTAATGAGCAAAAACCATGCAAAAACACAATAAAATTTTAATTTCGTTCTTTCGTCTTAACTTTCGTCGCTGTGTAGGGTATTATCTCGAGGTGGCCCTGAAAATATTATCTAAATGTTTTGTAGTCTGTAAGAAAGGTATAGAAAGTAGGTAATCTACAATGCGTGTATTTGCGAGGTCTTAGTTCGGAGCGAACTACTAGAAGGTCTACGTAACTACGCAGTACAGAAATAATATTTGACAAAACCATGTTTCACTGGGTATTTTCGAATTTCTGAGGCATTATTCTATGTACACCAATCTAAAGTGTCTAGGGATCAAGTAAGTATCGCCGCCATTGAGGATTATTATTTTAACTTTTTTAGATCTTTATTGATTCTCTTTAGTGAAAAGAAATATGGAAAAAAAAAACCTTTACATAGTAATTATAGTAAGAAGTCAGTCTAGAAGACTAGATTTAGTAAATATTAATTGGATATTTTTTTATAGTTAAAAATGTACTTAATCCCTAGACACTTTTGATGTGTGTGCTAAGAATAGGATGTGTTAATGTACGAACCCCTTAAGAGTACCTCAGGGATTCAATAATAACAAGCGGAACATAGTTTCGTAGAGTCTCTACGACGTAGTAAAATGTAGTCGCGATAAAAATACGCTATTCTACATTTTTAGAATTACTCTTTTTCTGGGTTATTGTATATATTCTAGGACAACCTGTATATGGCCGGAAGGGTTCTATTTTAACAATTTTAGGAATGTAGCCGGCTGGAAACTTTGATAGCGAGAGTTGCTTACATTACGGACAAATCTTTGCTTTCTTTTTTTTTTTTCCTAGATCCTTCGCTCCGGACGCCGAGCTATCTAAAAAACTAAAAACTAAAAACTAGTAAAAAACTATCGTGTTTTTCGTGCAGATATTTTGGAAAAAATACATTTTAGGAAAACAGATATTTTAGGCCTGAGCAGAACCAAACAAAGAATATTTGATTGTTTAAAAATGATTCAAAAATAGATCGATTTAGAATATAGTGGCCTTAAAACGTATTAGAGCATCTCAGTGCGGAATTCCTATAGCTCCTTCGCACAGGAAACTGAGTCTAAAATTTTTTTCAAACAGTTGGCACAGACGTGTTGTGTATGTAACACGGATTTTGTATGTATATAATAACAGTTATAATAATGTATTTATTTCAGGCTACATGGGAAATGTATAATTAAATTATACCTAAACAATAAACCCATCGAATATATACTTTATAGACCAAATATATTTTATACTTAAAACTAACACTACATCTTTTGTGGATTTTGATTCGATACCGCTTCAATATAGCGTCGCGCGGTCAACAATGCCAGCTGGCCAAAAATCTGGATTAAGGCGCTCATTCTTGTACTTTGCCTAAACCTGGAGAACGTAGGACTTGAACTCAGTGGCCGTCTCCAGCCTTGCCATTGCATATGCCAATGAGCGCCCCTGGTGAACCTCAATTTCCATACAAAAATCCGCACAAAACACCATGTCCGTGTCATATGCTTGATAAAACTCAGACTTCGGTCTCTGTTCTTATACTCCTTCGCTCGAGCGACAGCCCAGCTTACATATCACTATCATATCCATGCAAAAATAGCCGACTATTTATTTCATAAATTTCTTAGCGTTTACGCTAGGCTTGAGCTCGGTTTTACGGCTGTCTACATACGTAGGTAGACCTTAGCATTATCATAGCTTAGTGGTTTTCTAACCAAGCTTACATTGGTAATTTATTATAATTTTACTCATACGCACGCATTTTTCTAGATATACCTAAATCTCATGAAAATTGTTTGACGTTAAACACTATTTATTTTATTAAGTTTAGTTGTATTATTTTAAAAATAGTCCATTTTAATTTGCCCACCGAGTAATTATCTATTTACGTACCTATTGTTTTTAGATGTGAGTAAATATTGTAATATTTTGTTTTCTGTTCCAAAGTTTGAAACTTCTTATAAGTAACATGTTTTGCTACGGTGGAACACAAAAACTTTCGTAAAGAAACAGCTAACAAACTTCTACTTACAAGAATTAGCTTAAACTTTAACGTGTACTTATTAGTCCCAAGTTTAATCTAAGTAGGTACGTCCGACCAATCTGTCGTTAATTATGTATCAAACAAGTAGAATTATTTGATTATGGAGGGAAGGGGGAACTCTTCCAGACTTTTTAGAAAGAGACGTCGACTTGTATTTAATTTTATTTTCTAGTGTTTTTTAAATTATATCATGTAAATTAAGTGGCATTTTAACCAATGTAGGTTATTTTCAAAGCACAAGTGTGGTGAAATTAAACAGAAGTGTATTGCGTGACTTTTCAAAGGGGTGGTCCATCAAAGTTTTAGTAAGACCGCCACCGTTTTACTAAAATATGGCTTGACTGAGACTGACGACTTAGAAAGAGTCATCAGCAGCCTTTTGACGTCCACTGTTGGACGTGGCATAGAAGGCATTGGGGGGGATTTGTCATTATCACCACGATCCATCCACGGGAGGAGACGGAGGGTCAATTCTTAGGCCAGACACACCACAGCACATGGAAAGAGTGTAAAATAGCTAATTGCAAATAAATCTAAAAATACTTAAAATTGGCAAACGCAGAAGCAGTGCGAAGCCAAACCCTAAATAATAACTTTTCATTCAAAAAAATAGAACTGAATTGAGAACCTCCTCCTTTTTTTGAAGTCGAAGTCGAAGACTTTCACCTTTGAATCTGCATGTTTTTATTTGCTAATGGTATATACAAAACAATAACTTGTTACTCAAAGTCAGTCAAAGTTAAAGTCAAAAAGAACTTTATTCATTGAAATCACAAGGATCATTTTGAATCGTCTTATAAACTAAAATTACTCCTGTTCCTGTACTAAAATACCAAATCACTATATATTTTGAGGAGTTCCCTCAATTCTTTATGGATTATAAATAAACAGAACGGTTTTTAAAAAATGGGACCAAATCAAAATCAAATTGGAAGCAAATCCTATCAAATAAAAAAATAATTTTCCAAATCGGTTTAGACGAAGTTATGAGGTAAAAACATTTAAAAAAAATACAGCCGAATTGAGAACTTCCTCCTTTTTTTGAAGTCTGCTAAAAACAAGATTTTGATTATCCCTTTGAGCCGCGGCCTCTTAGGGAAAAAAAGGGAAAAATAGGGACAACGAGCGTGACTCTGCATTAAGTTTTTAATTGTGGCCTAATTACTAAAACTAACCATCATCATCATCAGACGGAAGCAGTCCATTGCCATTGCATTGGACACAGGTTTCCCTATAGAATGCCACGACGTATATATTATATATATAATATAATGTATATAGGAAGGCCCCCTGGACCGATGTCAGTTTAAAGGTCATAAGAAATTGGTGGACGGAGACAGCCCAAGATAAATATATATATAAATATAATATATATATATAATATATATATATAATATATACGTCGTGGCATTCTATAGGGAAACCTGTGTCCAATGCAATGGCCATCCGTCTGATGATGATGATGATGATGATTAGTTTTAGTAATTAGGCCACAGTTAAAAATTATATATAAATTATATATATATATATTATATATATATATATCTATGTACAACGTTTACTTTGGGGACAAAATTTGAAGCGTAAGCATAGTTTGAGGACATTTGTATAGTTTGGGGACTGGTCTCAAAGTAATCATGTATACAACGGATACTATGGGGTCAACGATTATTTTTATACATTTTTTTATTTAATGTTTACTTTGAGCCCTGAAGTTTTATATACGTTTTATACGCTACGGTTTTATACGCTATATACTTGTGTGCGTTGTCCCCAAACTGTTTTATACGAAGTTAGTAGGTATCTTGTATATATAAATGAATTGTGTGCGTTGTCCCCAAACTGTTTTATATAAAGTTTGTATCTTCTTCTTCTTTTTTGTATATATAAATGAATTGTTGTCCGTTAGTCTCGCTAAAACTCGAAAACGGCTGGACCGATTTCAATATTTTTGTTTTTGTTGTATTCGTAATTATCATGGGAAGGTTTAAATGAAAGATTTTTTTTTGGAAAATAAAACCAGGACCACACACTATGCCAAATTCTCACTAGTATATAATTTATATATACCTATAGTGTTTTGGTTATCTTACATTTCTAGTGTTCAAACCTCAGTTGGTCCTATTGTCTTTTAATCCTCGTAGAAAACAGGATAATAAAAATTCAACATAAGAAGATATTCGAGGCAAATCCAACAAATCAAAGATCATAAAAATCCGTTATTGAGTTAAGTATAATTGGTATACCTAACTAACCGACTTTGTTTCATTAAGATGATTTGATTCTAAACATAATGGCAAACACCGAAACTACTGAATGAATTCGAATGAAACTTGGCACGATGCGAGTTCATACTACGAGGTAACATATTGGAAACAAACATTCCGAAATTCAGCACGGTGGCCTTGGGAGAGGGGATGAAAGTCAAAATGTGTGCTCAGATGTAACGCATGGTCCGATTGACCTGAAATTTGGCATACCTGTCAAGTTTCAATGACGGTAAAATATTATGGTGACAGCGAGCTGATCTGATCTGATGATGGAGACGGAAGGTGGATAACGGAACTCCTCACGGGAAAATAGTAGACTAGCCGTGATTAGGCTCATTTTGATCAACACAAAGTTCCGAACATTAATTTTACAGCGAGCTGATCTGATGATGGAGACGGAAGGTAGGCAACGGAACTTCTTACTGGAAAATAGTAGATTATTAGCCGTGATTAGGCTCATTTTGATCAGCGAACGGTTCCGATCACTAATTTCACAGCGAGCTGATCTGATGATAGAGACGGAAGGTGGAAAACGGAACTCCTCACTGGAAAATAGAAGACTAGCCGTGATTAGGCTCATTTTGATCAGCACACGGTTCCGTCAGCTGATGGTGACGGAAGGTGGACAACGGAACACTTCACTGGATAATAATAATAATTAATTACGTGTATTAAAATAAATCAATTTCAAAATAATCAAAGTTAATTTATTTATTCGATTAACAAGGGATCATTAGGATTAAACAATTACCTACACACACATTACACAAATTAGTACACAATCATTTATCTTAAAATAATAATAATGTTAGATACCTATATTATTTAACAAACTTACATAAATTTGATTGTCAATAAATGCACCATAGAGCAATGATTCAGATACAATCAAACCTAGCAGCAAACATTTTCAGAATGTTGTTAGAGCTGGCCCGAACCCTGCGCACCAAGGATGTGCAACGCTTACGCATTACTGTGTAGAAACAGTTCACTCGTGCATCAGCGAACATCCCCGATGCACTGCAGAATCGAGGCAGCCCTATCAACACCCTGACAATACCCTTATAATAGTAGACTGGCCGTGTTTAGGCTCATTTTGATAAGCACACGGTTTCGATCACTAATTTTACAATGAGCTGATCTGATGATGGAGATGGAAGTTTGAAAACGGAACGATTCTCGATGGCCGATAGTAGACTGGCCGTGCTTAGGCTCATTTTGTTCATCAGCACACGGTAGGTGTTGGACCTTTGATGATGAGTTCAGCCAACGTATCCAACTCAGATGTGTGTTCAGGAAACTACGCCATATCTTCACGTCACATACACTACGGAGGCTCAAGTTGAAAGTCTATTATCAGTACATGTTGCCATTGATGATTCACGGCAATGAGAAGTGACCGCCAACTATTCGCCTCAACACAAAATCAAAATAGCACAGCAGGCTATGGACAGAGCTGTGCTCGGAGATTCTGTACTCGTACCTGAATCCGAAACAAAGAGATTCATAGAAGAACCGGGATCACTGGGCATAGGTCGGAACCGCGGTTCAGCGAGCTATGTCTTGCCCTTTGCCACTTCATCTTGCTAATCTAGGCCAGTGATCCGGTGGACTTAGACCTACAGGCTGATGTTTGTACCACCATCCATTTAGAAAGCGTCGTACTAGTATAGGTAGGTACTCTAGGTAGGTACTACCTATTCTACGCGCGGACGAAGTCGCGACCGGATCAGCTAGTACTTAGTACAATACATTACATAGATAGATATTTTTATTATACATAGAAAATACCCAGACCACCCTGAACAATTTTATCTGCAGATCGTACAAATATTTAATCCGAGGCGGGAATCGAACCCGCAACCTCCTGCGTCACAGGCGAACCTTCGCACGCCGCGCCACAGAGGTCGTCATAATGATGAGGTATTTTGGAAATCATAATGCTACTATCGCCACTGTACCATTCCCGATACTACTTATACACGGTAATTTTTGGTCAGTTTACAGCCGACGCTCCCGTACTTTATTACTAATGCGCATTTGTATGTATGGTATAGTTTTAGAATACAATTAGTATTTCATACACAACAAAAAAGTCATAATTTTTTCTACATGTGACTTAAACTCTTGATAACGCTTTTCACGCAAACAGCTGGTGCGGCGGCGCACGCGTAAACGACCCCGCTCAGCTGGCGCGCGTGCATACGGCCGAGTTTTAGGTTGTAGAAACACAAAACAGCTATCTATTTTGTGGTAGGAAGGTAGGTACGTTGCAAAATCACTGATTCCAATTTTTCCTTCATACTTTAACGGGCTTAGGACCGTAAGAAAAACTAAGTATTTTTTGTAGATTTGTAACATGAATGAAATAATTGTTGGCACCAATTATTAAGGTGTAGGTAATTGTCGCCTCACTGACGAGTGTAGTTACCCTGAGTGGGGTACGTCCGTATTCATTCCATGAATTCATCCCACGAGTTTTTTTTCCGGATTCTGCCCAAAATGTAGTCGTAGTAGTATTCATCCCACGAAAAATAAATTAACATTATTTTCCTTATTAATCCCAAAATGTAGTCCGGATTCATCCCACAGCCCATAACAATGGTATTGGTACGGTCAGACAGAAAAATTCAAGATCCTAACCATCATTTTTTTTTTAATAAAAGAGTTAATTAATTATATCGTTTTTACCGTTTTGAACCGGTTACGAAGTACCAAGATGACTCCTCCTGCCATTTTCGAAAAGAGACGACGTCCACTGTTATTTATTTGAATTTTCTAGTGTTTTTTAGGGTTCCATACCTCAAAAGGAAAAAAGGAACCCTTATAGGATCACTCTGTTGTCCGTCTGTCCGTCTTTCAAGACCCTTTTTCTCAAGAACGCGTACATATCAAGTTGAAATTTATATCAAATACTCGGATCTACGGTATCTTTCAGTTGTGAAAAAAACAAACTTGTAAGTCAACGCAAACAAAAGATATGACCGTTTCTGTCACATTTTTTCGCATATTTTGCGATTTCAGAAGGGAATCAAAACCTATAGGGTACCTACTTCCCGTTGACTTAGAATCATGAAAGGATCTTGCCGTTTCGGCAAGGCAGCTCGTACCACACCAAAAATAATTGCGACAAACAATACCTAGTGTATTATGAGGATAATAAACCGTTTTTGCTTTACCAACAAGTCTTTTTAAGATTCATGACCGCAATTCATAGTTTTTGGGACATAAAGTTTTGAGGTTAGTTTTAAAATAAATACATTTATTAGTATCATTTGGGCCTTGGCATGGTAAAAAGGATGTTCTAATAAAAAAACTTACTCCATAAATAGTTTGCATAATCTTAACACTTAGGTAGTTACAATAACCAACATTTTGGTAACATGGTAGGTATGTACTCGTGATACCCACGACACAGGAGATCCTAGTGTGGGATCAGTAACTGTTAAGTTTAAGGCAATGACATTCTAATAACTCGGTGAGGTATATATTTAAATATTATTAATAACCAGCTATTAGTGAAGTCAGGAAAGAAGCAAGTATAGGTACAATAAAACATTCTAATGTACAATAAAATACTAGATAGGTACGTAGCATCATGTCATCATCATTACAATTTCATCCATTTGACGTCCCCTGCTGGACATAGGCCTTTCCCATAGAATTTCACAATGAACGGGGTTGTGCCGCCCCTATCCACTGACTTCACGCGAACGTTAACAGTGTCGTTGATTCGTTGAGTGGGGTATAAATAGGAAAAGAAACGATATTATAAAAAATGGGCATGATGTTCAAAAGCCAATAAATAATAATAAAAGGAAAAAAAGGTGGTTCCAAATATTTATGCATGCAAAACACACACTATGGTGACCAAAATACTAGGTTCAGGTACACTTTCAGAATTCAAGGGCGTTGTTTCTTAAATTAATATGAAACATTCATGGCTCAGTATTTTATCAGGGGTTATCTGTAACTTATTAATGTTTATACAATCAATATCTAACAATAAACTAAGTCCTTATTTTATTTTTTACAATACTTACGGGGGGGTGTGGGCACAATCTATGATCAGATAATCCACATTGATCATAGCTGTGTTTGTCATGCCTCAAGGGCATGACATGTATCCGTAAGTTTCGCAGCACTAATCCCAAGTATGATGACCTAGATTCATCAAAGCAATCATCCATCGCAAGTTGAGATGCGTTATTTCTAGTTTCTAGTTAGTTTGTGTAAATCGAGTATACGTATTTTAAAAAAGCCGCTGTCGTCACAGGGCTGTCCTGTCATGAATGATAATGCCATTTGTGAGTCTTACGTAGTCATTATTCTGAGGTCTTACGTATAGTTATTGCATCCTCTTTGTTTGTGAGCATAGACTATACCTACCTGCAATAATTTCTCTTTGTGAGGTTCATTGCCAAGCAATGGCGCCATCACCGCACGGAAGTAAACAATACAAAATCCTATTTAACTTCATTTCAAGATCACGGGTTCATGTAAATCAATAGAAAATGTTTACGTAATTTAAAAAATATGGGTAATTTTATTAAATACATTTGGTTTTGAAGCAATTGGTACGAGCTCTCGGCAACATCCTTTGGCAAGAAGCAATATCTTACAGCACATGTAAAGGCAAAAATCTGAAAACTATAAATATGTTGTTTAATAAGGAAAAAAAGCTAATTTACTATTACAAACTTATTATTTGCGGTTGGTTCAATAACCGTGTCTAGGGATTGAACGGCAAAGTTAAGTTTGTACCTACAAGTTTGTACGGAACCCTCGGTGCGCGAGTCCAACTCGCACTGGCCGGTTTTTTTGTGTTACATCGTGTAATTTTGGTGGCATTTTAACCAATGTAGCGTAGTTAATAAGCACAAGTGTAGTGAAATTAAATAGAAGTGAGAAGTGTATTGAGTGACTTTTCAAAGGGGTGGCAATTGTCCACCAAAGTTTCAGAAAAACTTTTTTTCTGACGTTACATCCCACTCATTTTAGATAACTTAAGTCATATTGCTTCTAGGTGGGCAGAATACGGACTCCACAAATTTCGTGGGCAGAATCCTGAATAATTGTTATTACTTTTCGCTTGTGGGATGAATTTCTGGGATGAATACGGACGTACCCGTTGAGTGAGATCATGTATTAGGTACGTAGGTATGTATAAGTAGTACACGTTTTGTTATCGAATTGAGATAGATAGGTCACTTGAGTGAATTCGGGTTCATGTTCGAATTTTCACAGAATGCCTCTGCAGGTAGGTACTCGTCATTGAACGAGCGAAGTGAGTTCTCTGCGTCAACTTGAAAGCATCGGCGTTTGTATGTAGGTATGTAGGTATTTATATCATGTAGGTATATTTATTTTTATGTATGTACTCGTAGGTATGTATGTTTGTCCGAGCATCTTCCGAACCGTTGATCTGATCTTTATGGGTCGGGGGATAGATTGATAGATAGTATTAGTACAATTTGTTGGTAGATACTCGTGAGGTCATAAACCGGTCGGGCGTTTGTTGAGATATTGGGGTCCAAGAGCGGGTAAAAAAAAAGTGAGGCAATCAGATCAAACGGGGTGTCATAAAAAAAAGGAGAAATGGAAAAATGTAAACAAACGAAACCAATAGCCTATAGGACCCTATAGGCTATAGGGTCCTCTAATCCCACAACGCTGAAATTTGGTATGCAATGCTTGTAGCTTTTGTGACACAAATACCGGGAAAGTCTAAAATTGAAGAATTTCGAAACTTGTACCCTATAAAATGATAACCAATATAGGTACCTTTGGTTGACCTCCCATTTCTAAGAATTTGAACGACGTTGTAGGTCTAACTCTTCGAAACACTAAACTATACAGCGATACCTATGGTTTTCTCGCAGTACCTACCTACTGCCATCATAATACACTTGCTAGATTATTTTGAGATAATCTAACTGACTTAAGATAATTGACTTCACTATAGGAAGTTATCAATTAATTGGTCAGCTAGGTACTAATGGATATGAAGTATTTACGCACCGTTGCTTAGACGTATTCCAAGGTTCTTTCGATGATGTGAAGGAAATTATCTCGAGTTGGTTCCGTAAAATTTTATCTCAGTAAATGTTAGAAAGGTAAAGAAAGTAGGTAACCTACCTATCTCGCATGTATTTGCGAGGTCTTAGTTCGGGGCGAACCACTATAGTTTAACATGAGTTTATAACTGAGGTAGGTACGTAGGTAGGTATTAACTTACTTACAAACGTTGTTTATGCGAAAGTTTGTGTGTTTGTTACTTCTTCACGCAAAAACTACTGAACCAATTGCGATAAAATTTGGTAAATAGATAGCTGGACCCCTATAATAACACAACGGCAATTTTGAGTAATTAGGTACTTATATAAAAAAAAATATAGTTTTAAATTCCTAAATATTTGTTACATTGTGGATCTTAGATATCTGAATAATTAAATTATTATTATTATTATTATACCTATGTACTTTCAACGTTTACTTTGGGGACAATATTTTTGAAGCGCAACGCAATTGCAACGCAGTTAGAGTAAGTAGGTAGGTACCTACCTACCTACCTACCTACATTTGTAGTTATGGTTTGGGCATATGTAGGTATATACCTTTGATATATACCTAACCTTAGAGAATTTAAAACTTGAAGTAAGTACTTAAGTATATAACATACATATAGTTTGGGGACAGGTTTCGAAGTAACTGTCCGTAGGTAGGTACCTACCTACCTACTGGTTTTTACGTCCTTCAGAAGTTACCGCGGCGTTAGTGCTATGTTCAGACCAGACCATTCATAACCATGAAAGTTTCAAAAGTTATAAAATAAATAAAATCAGTTAATAAATAAAACTATCATTATCACTATCACGTTAGACCTACAGCGTCGTTCAAATTCCTAGAAATGGGAGGTCAACAATAGACGTTATATTGGCTTAAATCATTTATGTAACGTGAAGATATGGCGTAGTTTCCTGAACACTGCCCATCTGAGTTTAATACGTCGGCTGACCTCGTTATCGAAGGTCCAACAAATACCATGTTGCTGACGATCAAAATGAGCCCTTAGTACGGGCAGACTACTAATATCTATCGGGCAGTTCCGGTGTCCACCTTCCGTCGTCATCATCAGATCAGCTCGCTGTAAAATTAGTGATCGGAATCGTGTGCTGATCAAAATGAGCATAATCACGGTCAGTCTACTATTATCTATCGAGGAGTTCCGATGTCCAACTTACGTCTCCATCATCAGATCAGCTCGCTGTAACCATAATATTTTACCGTCATTGGAACTTGACAGGTACTTAGGCCAAGTCTCAGCTAAATCGGACTACGCGTTAATTAATTACATCTAAGTACGACGGAACACATTTTGACTTTCATTCCCTCCCCCAAGGGAACCGTGCTGAATTTCGGGATAGAAGTATCCAATATGTTACCTCGTAGTATGAACTCAAATCGTGCCAAGTTTCATTCGAATCCATTCACTAGTTTCGGCGTGAGTGTTCAGCATTATTTATTTATTTTGATGCGCGGCCACGATACAGACAGTCAGACAGACAGAGACAAACTAAAAAAATGCATTTTTGACATAAACATCGATTATATAAATAAAATAAAAAGTGCTCCTCAAAAAAAAAAATATCTTCAATGCACAGAATTGGACCAGTTACAGTTTTATTACTAAGTAGAAAATATAAAAATAAAAGAAAACGCGTAGATTAACCTAAAGCTAATAAGTTCAATTTCATTGGTGTAGTGGTTACTATGGGGACTCATCTGAGCAACGTCTTTTTTGAGGTCTTGTCCCCATAATAAACGTTATTACTAATAAATGCATGTGTGTGAGTGAGTAAATAGGTTCAACGATTAATTTAAGGACATGTACCTCAAACTACACGTTACATATATGAAGTTTAGAAACATGCTTTGTATGCAAAAACTACTACAACTTGGGAAAATGGATCATATAAATAAAAAAATCACCATCCCCCAACTTGAGGGGTTGTAAGCTTTAAATTTACCACCCCAAATTATCAAGTCTCAAAACATGCCTTGTACATAGATATATATATATATATATATATATATATTTATCTTGGGCTGTCTCCGTCCACCAATTTCTGATGATCTTTAAACTGACATCGGTCCAGGGGGCCTTCCTATATACACTGCATCGTCTCCGTGATCACCACTCGACTAGAGAACCTATATTCAAGTCAAATCAAATCAAAAGAATTTTATTCATTGAAATCACAAAGATCATTTTGAATCGTCGTATATATTAAAATTACTCCTGTTCCAACGCGACCAAGCCTAGAAGAATCAGGCAACAAACATGGCTTGGCTTAATTTGATGATCCGTCTTACCACTATCTGGGAAGCGTCAGGGAGAAGCTGATACATATAGCATGCACCTAAAAACCTTAGGAAGGTAGTCAAAAGTATTCCCCAACGGTTGTCGGTTCTGCAAGCCACTTCAACTTACTGATGTCCTTGAAGTTATAAGTATTCTCCTCTTGTTCCAGGACTTCCGAATGACCTGTCTGTGTACTGGCACCAGTATCCATATAGTCTGGGCATCGTGTTTTGCAAATTGAGGGCCCTGATATCTGAAGCGTAAGTACGTTATCTATAGTTTGTGGATATATAAAAAAACCGGTTAAATGCGAGTCTGACACGTGGAAAGGACTCCGTACAAGAAGGCTACCATAGTAAACACAATACCAATAAAACTTATTTGTCAATTTATACGCATTTTCTCTTTGTGAATATTTTCTCTTAGTGAATATTTTCCGATTCCCGTAGAAATTTAAAAACCTACCCCCCATTTATTCATACATACATAACAAATCACGTCATTCTCCCCGAAGGGGTAGGCAGTAGTAGTAGGTAGTATATATATATATATATTTATATAGACGTGACAAGCGGTGAGCTCATCGTCGCCATTACTTTCCACGACCAACTCGGCTGACGCTTTATTCCAGTAACAACACACTCCTAAATAAGCCAGCAGCCAGGACAAATCTGATACCAACTAAATTTGCCCAACAAGTCCGGGCTTGTTTTGACGTTGGTATGACATTTTACATCAGAGAGAACAAAACAAAACTTTTAATTAAAATAGGTTTAAAAAATGATTATGAATAAGGCCCTTAGGATATTCATTTAGGTTTTTTGTAAAGTAGTAAGTATTTTTTTAAATATTTTTGTCTCAGTAGTTTCGGAGATAGGGGTGGAGGGGAATGGTAATATTTGATATAATATCATTTAAAAATAAATATTTTAAATTTATGAAAATGTTTTTATTTATCTTCAAACACAAAACTCTCGATTTGTCTCTCCTACTTGATACTTGATCGCTCTTTTGATAAATGATAAAATTTTGATAAGATAAGAGTCCTTACAATTCCTTACAACAACAAAAAGATTGGGAAGTCCTTTCGTGTCGCTGGTACTTTCGTCTCTTTTACTGTAAGTCCTGTAAATAAAACGGTCCTCAGGATCACTATCACAATACATGACATTTCTGACTTACGTAATCGCCAACCTTAGCAATAATAAAAAGCCCTGTTAATATGCAAAGACTTTTGTTATTCTCTTCTATGTCTATTGCTATGGATAAATTAGTACCTAGTGGAAGATCACGAAGAAGGATTTTGCCCGCAGTATGATAAGTACCTACCCAGGGCAAGATTTAAATTTGTGCCGCCCTGGGGCACGAAAATGCCGCTTAATGACTTAAATTTTATTTTAATAGTTTTGATATCTTATTTTTTTAAAATTAGAATAACTAATTGATTGCAGGAAATTTATTATGTATTATATAGCATTTATTATACATTATGTTTTATTTATATTAAATAATATACAAAATTTGAATGTGATAAGTACATAATACTTGAATTATATTTCTTGAAAGATAAAATGTTTATTTAAAAGAATTAGTTAATTATATATTGTATAGAATTTTTTTTCTCACTTTCCAAATTTTGCCGCCGTAGAAAATTTGCCGCCCTGGGCTAATGCCCCGACTGCCCCTAGTATAAATCCACCACTGTACCTACCTATCAACCAATCTCAAATCAAATTGGATGACCTCTGTGGCACGGCGGGCGAAGATTCGCCTGCGACGCAGGAGGTTGCAGGTTCGATTCCCGCCTCGGAACAAATATTTGTACGATCTGCAGATATTTGTTCAGGGTGTTCTGGGTATTTTTCTATGTATAATAAAAAATATCTATCTATGTAATGTATTGTATTAAGTAAGTATATCAGTTATCTAGTACCCATAACACAAGCTCTGCTTAGCTTGGGGCTAGATAATGTTTTGTGAAATGTCCAGCATTAATTATTTATTATTATTATTATTATCAGCCAGTAGACGGGGGACGTCTACTGGCTGATAAATAAATATGATAATAATAATAATAATAATAATAATTAGAATAGGAGGAATTTTACATAATCACCACGCTTGGCAGGTGGATTGGTGATCGCAGTATAAGTGGTAATCAAATAGATGCTGCTGCCCATCCCCTTGTGTAATCCCTTAGTCGTCCTTTATGACATCTACGGGAGGAATTGGAGGAGTCCTATTCTCGGACCGAGACCAACACGACCAAATACAAAGAAATGCATGTAGGTAGTTATAATAGGTTAACAAAAAACACAACACATGGTGGGACAAATGTTTGTATATATTGATCTGCAAAAATTTGGTCTGGGTGTTATGATGGTGTCAGCGTTTCATTCCGAATGATTTATTTTCCAAGTCTAGGGTGATACCTACCATGGTACTCGTATTTCCTGATACCCACGACACATGGAATCCTAGTGTGGGATCAGGGCTATGTATATTGTTGTTGTCGGCTGTAGAGTTAAAAAAAACTATAAACACCAAAGTATTAATAACCACTTTGTTAATTAGATAGATTATAACCGGTTTAACTTACGTAGATTATTTTCGAGTATACACAATAACACTCATACATGATTAAGAGCATCTAAATTGCTTGAAACCTCGGGTCGTATACTCGAAAATAATCTACGTAAGTTAAACCGGTTATAATCTATCTAATTTTGAATACCACTTACGAAAGTTTTTATAAAAAAAAAACACTTTGTTGTTTGAATTTTTTTATGAAAACATTAATTTGTTTGGAATCGGCTTTGAGGTCCTTATTGCTACCTTTCTTCCAGTAAATTAATTTTCTGAGACTCATTTCCCTTTCTTGTCTACTTATGATCCTACTTAATCGGAAATTTAATAAAAAAAAAACCTTCCCGTAGATATCGACTTAAGCACGTATTTTCCAATCCCTAAGCGAATATATAATCAATTAAAATCCTGTACCGTTGTAACAACGATTTTACCGGTAGGTACAGTCAGTAACAAAATTAGGGTAACAATTTCAGTTTTTAGGATTCCGTACCTCAAAAGGTACCAACGGAATCATTATAGGATACTGTCAGAGCCTATTTTCTTCCAACCTCATCATCATCACCAGCCTGTTTGTGTCTGGATGAGGCCTTCCCATTGATTACAATGGGGCGATTTGCCATAATATCACGTTTGGCAGGCGTAATGGTGGTGAGGTTTTCCGAACCTACTGGAGCAAAAAAATTGAAATGTGGTACAATTAGGTGTGGCTCAGTTAGGTGACCCTATCACGGGCGTAAAGCGTAAATAAACAGATTCCGAATTTGGGGGGCAAAATGGAAAATTAAAAAAAAAAAACATACGTGTTGAATTGAGAACCTCCTCCTTTTTTTGAACTCGGTTAAAAAAACTTGTGTCAAATGTATTATGTTAAACATCAATTGAAAGAAGTCGATATTATTTATTTATTTATTTGATATGAAAAATCCAAACATTTTTTTATAATTTTTAAATTCTAAAATGATTTTATAGAAAGTATGCCAAAATTGACAAAAGCCAAATCTCCAAAACCACTTGGCCTAAAAATTTGAAAAAATACCGAATATTGGGCTCACTCATAGTTCACAGGAAAGTCCTTAAATTCCCACGGGAAGTGGAAAATGCGTACAAACTAATATGCTAATACTAATAAACGTTCATGACTAATAACTTTAATTGGGCTTTGTGGTTGGAAGCCTACTTATACGGACCCCTCTCCACTCGAGTCCAACTCGCACTTGTCAAGTTTTTTAATGCTTTTCTTTCCATAAGAATCTACTATACATAAGAAGCTTTGATAAGAACTCTAATCAGTTCAGATCAAATGGATATTCAATACGAGCTCAAAATGTTGATAAAAAACCTGCTGCGTCAAGATTTATTGTACCTGTTTTTGTGACTGACTGTACCTATTATTACCTATTCTGTGGTTTGACTAAGGTAAGGTTGGTAAGGTTTTAGGGTTTTCAACCACATTGTTTGTAAATTAAATTTGCCCTTTGTAAACACAAGGCCTCTTGATACGTTTTTAATTTAAAAAACCCGAATTGGATTTAAACTGTGTTTACCTCCAATCAAGATAATCTAAGTAGATCATCATCATCATCAGCCTGTAGAAGTCCACTATTGGACATAGGCCTCCCCCTTAGAATGCCACGTCGTACGGTCTTGAGCCGCCTCCATCCACCGACTTTTTGCGACGTCTATAAATTTAGTTAGTTTAAATTCTATACTTTGATTTTTAATTTCAGACAATTTTTGTAAGCAAACAAATGTCAAGATATGCCACTGTGTGTATAAGTGTCATGTATGTGTGTCATATGTGAATTTACACGTATGCTACACAATCATGACACTTATACTCACAGTGGCATATCTTGACATTTGTTTGTTTACAATAACTTTTCATTTAAAAAACCGACTTCCGCATTGTGTTCGACTAAATAATTTTGGATGAAAAAAAATTATGAAAGAACCATAGTGGTGAAAGGATTATGATACTTTCTGAATGCAAATGCTTGGTGTCTTGCTGAAAATATCAAAATCGCCATATGTATGCCTACAATATTTGAGGAGTTCCCTCAATTCCTCATGGATCCCATCATCACAACTGGATTCTGAAAAAAATGGGACCAATCTGGAAGTATATCTATTCAAATAAAAAAAGAATTTTCCAAATCGGTTCATAAACGCCGGAGATGAGGTAACAAACATTAAAAAAAAACCACCGAATTGAGAATCTCCTCCTTTTTGTGAAGTCGGTTAAAAACAAAAGCTACTTATTTTGGATTCTGCTTCCTTATTTGGTAAAAATATAGAATATGATTATGTAAAATCCGCACATGGAAAAGAGGAATTTACGTAATATAATGAAGCCCTGAATTATTCATCTATTCAATTAAGCACTCTGGCGACATATATTTTCGTGCTGTCGATACCAGTACCTATCTAATATATTCGTTTTCATTTGATAGAACCTTGGCTTTACGCCAATGTCAATCAAAGGCAGGGTTAGTCAGGATAACAAAAATGAATACTTATGTTTTCTTACATAGTGGTGTGTCCGGCCTAAGATAGAGCGCTTTGTCTCCTCACATTGAATGTGGGAGTAGCCTTAATACGCTACATTCAATGGGTGGTATTATACCAGGTATTGTCAATTAAGAGCAAACAGATTATAGGAACATAATAAAAACGAATTACCAATTAAACATATAACAAAAAGTCATAAAAAAAAAAACAGGATTGACGAATTAATTTTTAAGTAGCTCCCACCCTAGGAAAACCTGTGTTGTGGGTAGCAAGCCTTTTTTGAATATGGATCAACAAAATAAAACAAAATTAAAGTAATTTTACTTGAAGAGAGTACCAGTATATTTCATAAACAATAAAAATCAAGATGGTAAAGAAACACAAACAAAATAGCTAAGTTAGTACTTAACTAGTAAAAAATTAGAATTGAAACCCAAATAATATTAAAAAAAAATGATTTAAAAAAATTAATATAAGAACATATATAGATATATACAATATACACGCTAATAGAGAGAACAAATTGTGCAATGTATTATTATCAGTAAATCAACACATTATATACGCGTTTTCATTTCACGAATATTTTCCGTTTCCCGTGGGAATTTAAAGAAATCGGAATTTAATTCCTGTTTTTAAAAAAATTTTGCTCAGTGTTTTTGGAGATGGATGAGGGGTGGGAGGGAGGAAGAATGGAAATAATGGAATAATGGTGTAATGGAAAATTTTCGCATATTTTCATTAATATACACGGTGTAACTGGAAGGGTGGATCATCGGTGGCAGGGCGATGGGTGATCTTAATACCTATCGTTTTAACCCCCCTGTATATTCCGCGATTTTCAGTCGTTCAAAAGTTATTCAGATTTTTATGAAATTTTAGTCAAAATCCGATTTTAGGCTTCATGTCCAAAGTGTAGCCAAACTGTTAGGTCTACGACCGCAATTTTTGTTTTAACTTATAGCTTAATAATAGACCTTTCGTCCTACAATACCGGTTTGAGTCGTTATTTGATTAAATTCCAAATAAAAAATAACCTTTACAAAAAAAAACCCAAACTTAATTTTTCAACTAACTTTAAAGGCTCCCAGATAAAAAAAGTTATTTAATGTTTTTTTCTACAACCTACCTTAAAAACTACCTCCATTCATGGAGAAGTAACCCTGAAATTTTCATTTGGCTAGTACCTAGGCATCACGTTAAAATATTTTATTAAACGATGAAAGTGCCGATTATCCCTAATTACATAAAACCAATAACTAACTACTCTAAGGTCATTGCAATGTAAGTAGGTACCTACTTATTCTAATCAGGTAGCAGCAACCGGCTTGCATTAGAAATGAATAGCTATGGTAGCTAAATGTTTTTTTTTGTCTCGCTCATGCACTCCTGTGATTGGTTGATTAGGTGGGGTGTTTATGGTATTATTACATTCTATTTTTTTGAAGGACTTGTTGTTTCGGTTAACGTTCCTTAGTTAGCCCTTACGGGCAGACGATAAGCGACCGAAAAGACCGGGAAGCAAAACGAAACACAGGTAACTGTGTTACGTTTTGCTTCCCGGTCTTTATACTGAACCCTCTGAATTTGGCTTGTTTATTGGATTTTGATACTACATTGATTTGGACTGTTGTTACCTCGGAACGAAGACTGTGCGCGTTTACCGGGCTGTACAAATAGTGAGATTAGTGCATCATGCCATATTCTCCACGTGAATATGCAGAAATGTATTATTATTACGGGGCAGCTCAAGGAAATCGAGAGGTTGCTAGAATGTACCAAGAGCAATTGATTAGAAGAGGTGGCATACAACCTCAGACCTACCCTGACTATAGTGTTTTCTTACGTGTTTGTAACGCATACATGGAAGGTCGCATACCCGGTACTTCTCGACCTGAGGGAGTGCCGAGCCATGCCACTTTGCAAGAAATGTAAAGGAGTATTTGAATGAAGTTTTTCCACGTCGATAGATTGGCCGTGGGGGGCCCAAAGCCTGGCCTCCAAGGTCCCCAGATCTAAATCCCGTAGATTTTTTTATCTGGGACTATTACAAAGAGTTGGTGTACAAATCCGAATATTCCTCCATAGAACAATTGAGGCAAAACCTAAACAAGGCCCAAATGAAGATCAGAGAAAAGGAAGATTCGTTCCGCAGGCTCAAAAGGAATTTTATTAAAAGGTGTAGGCTATGCAGAGCCAATAATGGAGTCCAATTTGAGCATTTACTATAAAAAATAAATAAATTACTCATATTTATTTTTTTAATTGACACAATCCCTTCCTTTGATAGAAAGAAAAAATATCGATTTTAGCACTTGTACAATTTCAAGTCCACTTTTTAACATGATGCCATGATATTAGCCAAATGAAAATTACAGGGTTACTTCTCCATGAATGGAGGTAGTTTTTAAGGTAGGTTGTAGAAAAAAAAATTAAGTAACTTTTTTTATCTGGGAGCCTTTAAAGTTAGTTGAAAAATTAAGTTTGGGGTTTTTTTTGTAAAGGTTATTTTTTATTTGGAATTTAATCAAATAACGACTTATACCGCTATTGTAGGACGAAAGGTCTATTATTTAACTACAAGTTAAAATAAAAATTACGGTCATAGACCAGTTTGGCTACACTTTGGACATGAAGCCTAAAATCGGATTTTGACTAAAATTTCATAAAAATCAGAATAACTTTTGAACAACTGAAAATCGCGTAACATACAGGGGGGTTAAATCGATAGGTATTAAGATCACCCATCGCCCTGCCGCCGATGATCCACCCTTCCAGTTACACCGTGTATTTTAAGCTACGCATTTTTTAATTATAAAAATAACGTATTTCTCACTGAGTTAGAAAATTAGAAACTGTCATGGTATGACTGCTAGCTTGTGATATCGCTTGGCACTGTTTGGTTTCTATCAAAACCGTAGAGGAATATAAGAGTGTTAGTATCATTTCGTCTAAAAAAGCAGCTGGTCTAATTAGCAATTGGTCTAAAAAGTAGCTGGTCTAAGTGCAAACTGGTCTAAAACTTAACTGGCAAATGGTCATTTATTATTTAAACTTTTATTATACATATTATATATTTATTTCATTATATTTAATAATATTTATTAGATAAATTTAATAGTTTGTACTTAGACCAGCTACTGTTTAGACCACTTGCTAATTAGACCAGCTGCTTTTTTAGACGAAGTTGTAATTGTAATTTGTTGACAACGCCCATTTACAGCAGCTTTAAGTAATAACTTGTATTTTAAGTTTTTCGTTTTTTTTTTGTGTTGTAAGTAATTGTGTTATCTTGTGTATCCCTATGCTTGTCTGTTTTTGGATGGCTCTGAGAAGTTAATATTTCTGTATTTGTTTCGTTTATTACTTATATCCTACTATGTGTGTAAATTTGACATAACCAAGTGTGCTGTAAACCTCCTACGTTAAATAAATAAATGAGTGAGTGAATGAAATGATACTAACCCAGATAAGATACATTGAGCACGAACTGTTTTCGTTTATTAGTCCTTCAATGTTTGTGTTAGGAATTAAGAGTTTTCGTTTCGTAAGTAGAGTCTTCTATCATCATCATCATCAGCCGTAAGAAGTCCACAGTTGGATGAGGCCTCCCCAATAGATTTATAGATCGCTAGACAGAGATTGGTGATCACAGTATTAGTGTTGAGTACTCAGGTGAATGCTGCTTCCCATCCTCATAACAAAACATGTAACGAATCAATTGAATGAATCTTAATAAATATCGGAATATTAATTAAATGTATAGCTGCAAAATAAAAGCTCTCGCTTAATAATAAGGACTATGGCGATAACATTTATCCTCTAGACGACCTCTGTGGCGCGGCGGGCGAAGGTATGCCTGCGACGCAGGAGGTTGCGGGTTCGATTCCTGCCTCGGAACAAATATTTGTACGTTCTGCAGATATTTATTCAGGGTGTTATGGGTATTTTTCTATGTATGATAAAAAATATCTATCTATGTAATGTATTGTATTAAGTATATCAGTTATCTAGTACCCATAACACAAGCTCTGCTTAGCTTGGGGCTAGATAATGTTGTGTGAAATGTCCAGCATTTATTTTATTTATTTATTTTCTAAACACTTTACATATTTAACAAAGATCGCTGTGGTATAAAAGCTTCTTGCCGTTTCCCCTAGCAACCCCCTCCCCCCCGGCCCTGTCCTCAGACAGTTTCAAAATAACTAGATGGTTACTTAAGTAATATTATAACCTATCAATCAATGACCAGATGGCAATTTTATGTGCGAAATTAGAGATCGTTGGCGAAATTGATGGATTTAAAGCGATAAACCTTGTAGAAACAATCACGATCATGAAAGCAATATCTTCTAAAATAGCTTATCCGGATTTTGTGTGTTACTGGAAATATCATCAATCAATTTACACTACAGTAATAATCAACACTAATCTATATAAATAAAAACGGCTGGAGCAATTTTGATGAAATTTACAGGCAATCTTCCTGTGAAGTTTGGTAGCGATCGAATGAACAAATTTTTTTTTGTTGTTCCCTACCCTGGCGAAGCCGGAGTGTGTTGCTAGTACTATAATAAAGAAAAAAGATTTGTATTTTTGTTTATAACGTATAAACTCAAAAACTATTGAACCGATTAAAAAAAAATCTTTCACAATTGGAATGCTATTTATCACTGAGACTTATAGGCTATATTTCATTTGATGTTTTATTAAAAATATGTTTGTTCCGTACTTTGTAGTTCACTCGAACGAAGTTGCAAAAGAGCCGCTAGTACCTATATTATATTATATAACATAACATAATAACACCCAACAGTCACATACGTAGTCTTGATGCCACACTAGGATTCCCTGCGTCGTGGGTATCAGGAACTACGAGTACCATAGTAACATAACACCCAGACCCGGAATAGAAATTTGCAGATCATACAAACATTTGTCCCGCATTGGGAATCAAACCCACAACCTCTCGCATACGCTGGCTACTAGCCCGCCGCGCTACAAAGTTTGTCAATGGATTAACGGTTTGCGAATAGCTGGCAGGCAGAAAATATGTAAACCAAACCAAAGCTTAATGGCATTTATTAGAGGCCAAATACAATAAATAATAATAAATAAAAATAGCAACAGCCTATTCACACCAAGCAAGATGATTCGAACTCTTAAACTCATGATTCTCATGAACTCATGATTCGAACTCTTAAAAATAATAACTTTTCATTTAAAAAACCGACTTCCGCCATTGTATTCGACTAAATAATTTTGGATGAAAAAAAAATTATGAAAGAACCATAGTGGTGAAAGGATTATGATACTTTCTGAATGCAAATGCTTGGTGTCTTGCTGAAAATATCAAAATCGCTATATGTATGCCTACAATATTTGAGGAGTTCCCTCAATTCCTCATGGACCCCATCATCAGAACTGGATTCTAAAAAAAATGGGACCAATCTGGAAGTATATCTATTCAAATAAAAAAAGAATTTTCCAAATCGGTTCATAAAAGCCGGAGATATGCGGTAACAAACATAAAAAAAAAAAAAATACAACCGATTTGAGAACCTCCTCCTTTTTGGGAAGTCGGTTAAAAAAATAGATAAATGCTGGACATTTCACACAACATTATCTAGCTCCAAGCTAAGCAGTGCTTATGTTATGGATACTAGATAACTGATACAATACATTACCTAGATAGATATTTTTTATTATGCATAGAAAATACCCAGAACACCTGCAGATTGTGCAAATATTTGTTCCGAGGCGGGAATCGAACCCGCAACCTCCTGCGTCACAGGCGAACCTTTGCCCGCCGCCCCACAGAGGTCGTCAAATCATTGAGTTATGCGATGGTAAATTTAATTATTTATTTATTTACAGGGCAACGTATGTCTCCGTACTGACGATATCTGCGTTCTCCCTGGAACGATACTTGGCTATATGCCATCCTCTCCACCTCTACGCCATGGCAGGCTTGACCAGAGCTTCAAGGATCATTCTTGTGCTGTGGATAATATCAATACTGTGTGCCTCGCCGTTTGCGCTGTACACAGATATCAGCTACAGAGACTATCCACCAAGTAAGTGCTTCAATACTCACTCAAAAATACAACCGAATTGAGAACCTCCTCGGAAAGACGGTAAAAAGAGGTAGGTAAGTGCGCGTATGCGTAGATTTTCTGGCTTACTAATGGTTCGGTATGTGTAAAGAGAGTAAAGAGAGAGGTTGACTACCCTCTCAGATCTATATATATATATTATTTGTATTTTTATGTATTGTATGTATAGTTAAGGTATATAGGTATTTATTATTATTGAGTACACCGTATGTATGCATATACTTTTATTGGTTTTACACCACCGTCCTTTATCGTTCTCATCAATTCCAGTCCATCCCAAGGTTGTCTGGAAGAGATCGCTCTCAGCGATAAGACCGCCCATTGTACTTCCATACGTATAATTTTAATTATGATTGTTTTAATATTTTAATTTTAATGTGGTGTGTGGTGTGTTTCCTATTCTATTCTATTCTACCCTCTCCAAGGCATAATGACTGCTAACTGCAAACTTTACTATGACATGACTAAAAGCAGCATCAGCAGCTTTTAGACGTCCATTGCTAGACGAGGCCTCCCCCAGTAACACAATGGGGGAAATTGCCATAATCACCACGCTTGGCAGGCGGATTGGTGATAGCAGTATCCATGTTGAGTACTCAGGTGGATGCTACTGCCCATGCCCTGGTTTAATCCCTTAGTCGCCTTACGACATCCACGGGAGCAAATGGAGGGGTACGTAATAATTTCACGTGTTACGTAAGGTATAGCACAACTTTTGCTTGCAAAACGTACCTAGTTGGGGTTCAAATAACATACCAAAAATTCAGCTTTACACCAAGTTTTGCGTTTTTATTGTAAGATATGACTGGCTGAAGAATATGAGTCGGAAGCGGAGCGAGCCGCAAAAAAGCGGCTCGCTCCGCTTTCGACTCCCACACTAAAATAAAAAAAAATATTCATAACCACTCTTCTCAACGTTAACAAAATTAAATCAAAAAGTATACGTAGGGGCTTTCCACACAAAATTTGTGTTTTGTATGCTATGTTTGTAGATAATAATTGTAGCTCATAACTCACACACTCTCAATAACGTTTGAGTGGGATCAAACTTTACGATTCGCGAGTTATAGTCTCGGAAAGAGCATTCTAATAGTTTAGCTGAGTCATTGATGCACTGGGTAAGAATAGAAACATAAGTAGGTACCTACTAGATACTCTACTAGGTGGAGGAAGGCCCTCCACTCGATGGACTAAAGACATTATAAACATTGCAAGTCGGTGAATGGAGACGGCTCGAGACCGTTCGTCGTGGCATTCTAGGCCCCCTGCTATGTCCAAGACTTCTACAGGCCGATGATGATGATGCGGTTACCTACTTCCAGGACAGTTTCTCTGTATCTGCCAAAGTTTCAGATATCACCATACTTACCCATGTTAAAAAAAAACATAACATACGTAGTCTCGATCCCACACTAGGATTCCCTGTGTCGTGGTTACCAGCAACTACAAGTATCATGGTAGGTACTATAACAGCCAGAGCCGGAACAAATATTTGCAGATCATACAAACATTTGTCTCGCAGCGGGAATCGAACTCGCAACCTCCTGCATTTCTGCCGGCTACTCGCCCGCCACAGAGGTCGTAACGTACCTACCTAGGTTAGGTTGTTTATGGAAATTATCGGCTTCTAATCCGTAGATACAATATCCATCTTCAACCCAAGTCCTAATCAATCAATAGTTTGAAACACCCCTTGCCAAATAGCAAGGGCTTGTTTAACCAATTTTGAGTTAACCTACCGTTAATCCTTGTAAATAGATTAATGGAGTATTAATTCCTTCGGCTTGGCTAAGTTCTAACTTATTCATAATTCAAAGCCAGCTTAATTCAAATTGATTCAGAATTTCAAACAAATATAACTGTGATGGATTTGACTTGGTAAAAACATACTCGAACCTTAGCGAAGTTGGTTAATGCGTCAACGTATACGCGTAACGTATGAGGCAAAGGCGTGGGTGTATTCCGCCAGTTTTAGGGTTCCGTACCTTAAACCCTTGCACACACTCCGCACACCGCACTCTCGCGTCTGTCTGTATGTCTGCACAGCTTATATACTTTCTCCAGAACTACTACGCGAATGAGTTGAAAGGATCTTGCCGTTTCAAAAAGGCAGCTCGTACCACACCAAAAATAATTGCGTCAAAACAATACCTCGTGTATTATGAGGATAATAAACCGTTTTTGCTTTACCAACAAGCCTTTTTAAGATTCATTACCGTAATTCATAGTTTTTGGGACATAAAATTTTGAGGTTAGTTTTAAAATAAATACATTCTTTAGTATCTTTTGGGACTTGGCATGATAAAAAGGATGTTCTGATAAAAAATAACTTACTTCATAAATAGTCTGCATAATCTTAGCACTTGGGTAGTTACAATATCCAACATTTTGGTAACATGGTAGGTAGGTACCTACTCGTGATACCCATGACACAGGAGATCCTAGTGCGGGATCAGTAACTGTTAAGTACGATCTAATAACTCGATGAGGTATATATTTAAATATTATTAATAACCAGCTATTAGTGAAGTCAGGAAAGTAGCAAGTATAGGTACAATAAAACATTTCTAATGTACAATAAAACACTAGATAGGTACGTAGCATCATTTTCATTATCATTATAATTTCATCCATTTGACGTCCCCTGCTGGACACAGGCCTTTCCCATAGAATTTCACAATGAACGGGGTTGTGCCGCCCCTATCCACTGACTTCACGCGAACATTAACAGTGTCGTTGATTCGTCCAGTGTGGTATATATAGGAAAAGAAACGATATTATAAAAAAAGGCATGATGTTCAAATGCCAATAAATAATAATAAAAGGAAAAAAAAGGTGGTTCCAAATATTTATGCATGCAAAACACACACTATGGTGACCAATGCTAGGTTCAGGTACACTTTCAGAATTCAAGGGCGTTGTTTCTTGTATTTAATATGAAACATTCATGGCCTAGTAACCAGGGGTTAACTGTAACAAATTAATGTTTATACAATCAATATCTAACAATAAACTAAAGTCCTTATTTTATTTTAATGCAGATAGTACAAACAATACTTACGGGGGGGTGTGGGCTCAATCCATGATCAGATAATCCACATTGATCACAGCGTATGTCATGCCTCAAGGGCATGACATGTATCCGTAAGTTTCGCAGCACTAATGCCAAGTATGATGACCTGGGTTCATCAAAGCAATCATCCATCGCAAGTTGAGATGCATTATTTCTAGTCTCTAGTTAGTTTGTGTAAATCGAGTATACGTATTTTAAAAAAGCCGCTGTCTTTCACAGAGCTATCCTGTCATGAATGATAATGTCATTTGTGAGTCTTACGTAGTCATTATTCTGAGGTCTTACGTATAGTAATTGCATCCTCTTTGTTTGTGAGCATAGACTATACCTACCTGCAATAATTTCTCTTTGTGAGGTTCATTGCCAAGCAATGGCACCGTCACCGCACGGAAGTAAACAATACAAAATCTTATTTAACTTCATTTCAAGATCACGGGTTCATGTAAATCAATCGAAAATGTTTACGTAATTTAAAAAATATGGGTAATTTTATGAAATACATTTGATTTTGACGCAATTGGTACTAGCTCTCGGCGAGATCCTTTGGCATACAGAATTTGGTGACCTAATCACGGACGTAGGTATAGTGTAAATAATCGAATTCTGAATTTGTGAGTCAATTTTAGCAAGCAATATCGAAAAAAAAACTAATGTCAAATGCATCATGATCATGAACAGCTGAACGAATTTGAGTGAAATTTGGAGTGGAGATACCTTATACCCTGGATTAACACATAGGCTACTTTTCATCATCATCAATTTTCATCATTATTCACGCGGGTGAAATCGCGGGGCACAACTAGTAAATTATAAAGACAATACACGTAAATCGAGCGTTCCCCTCGTTATCTCCGAAAATAACAATCCAAAAATTTAAAAAAATTATACAGTTTACTCGTAGTTTACAGAAAAACCTAGACCAAAATCCTAAGCCTAACGGTAAACTCCTACGCGATACAAAAAATATTTCTGAAGAGAAAATCTGAATTAAATGTAAATGTACTGACTTATAAGTTCAATTGGTTAGTGGTTACTATTGTGGCGTATATATGTGAACGCCTGAATGTTGTTATTACTAAGGTGGTATGTCGTTTGTTGACGATTAATTTAAACACTCTTGGTGTTATTATAAAAAATGCCCTTAGTCTGGGTTTAAACCAGGACTACCAGTCTAGGCTTAAATATCGACCTAGGGTATATACGACTGTAATACAAAAGCAGATGGTTTGTTTTCCAGAAGCAACTTTCGAGCTAGATATGCCGAAAATGACATAAGCTTGGACTATCCCTGGTTTATCTAAAACCAGGCAGCCCCCTAGTTTAGCAATGGTCTATAAATTGACAGTTGATTGCTTGTTAGAGGTAAGAATTTGGACATATCAATTGTGATGTGACACAATCCGTCAGTTTGATACTTTGGAAATTTGCGAAGTAGCGCAGAATTGATATCGGAAAACAAACCATCTGCTTTCGTATTTAAGTCGCATATGCCTAATGTTGATATTTAATCCTAGACTAGTACGCCTGGACTAAATTCAGATTTAGTCCATGTTCTGTAATAAGGCTGTCTATGTTTGCTACAGTAGAAATGGCATCCTCTTTGAGCTGGCATTCGGAATACAATTTGTTGCTCGATGCTTGCACCTAACTACAAAATAAACTAAATTAAGGGACCACAAGCCAGACGTTTCATTTGATAACCCAGGTCCCAAAGTGGTGACCCCGATAACCTTCTTGTACGGAAGTCGTATGGAGATTGATTCACCCGAAGAGAGTCAACTCGAGTCTAACTCGCATTTGATCGGTTTTTTAGAATAACATTACAAATCCTGGTTTTTAAGAATCCTACTAATATTTAAATGTAAAATTTGTGAGGATGGGTGGATGTTTGTTACTCTTTCACGCAAAAACTACTGAACGGATTTTGATGGAACTTTACAGTAATATAGCTAATTTCATATACTCGTTGCTTAATAATATGACAATAAATATACGATAGTGTACCTATCAATTATTTCTTTGTACGTTTTTTACCTATGAAGTTTTGGTACAATTGACCCGGAGTAGGGGTGAATTGTAACATTAGACCACATCTGATTCTAGCTCAAATTTCACTGTGTTCTATAACCCGTAGGTTGACGTCAAATATAAAATCTTCTAGGTATTGAATGTAGGTTCTTAAATAAATATGTATTTTTTCAAACATCAAAGCAATCTTATAGCTATCGATCAAAAACCAAAAAGTGTTACTATTGCCCCCGGTCTACCTTACATCAGAATCATAGATAGGCTATAATTTATAACAGAGGCTCCACGCGGGCGGAGC
Organism: Epirrita christyi; assembly: GCA_951392215.1. Taxonomy (NCBI): domain Eukaryota; kingdom Metazoa; phylum Arthropoda; class Insecta; order Lepidoptera; family Geometridae; genus Epirrita; species Epirrita christyi. Next base: position 5,856,047 of record OX595848.1, on the reverse strand, counting down.
CGTGACAAATGCTAGTATGTACTAAAACGAGTTGTACTTTAAATTATCAAAGTCATTGTTCCATAAGCCTTTCAATTTATGAAGCAAAGAATTCCTAACAGAAGTTGAGTAGTTTTTTAGTAGTTAATCTGGCAAATTCCCACTCATTTTTCTTTAAGCTTAAATATAAAGAGATGAGCTTAATATTAAACAATTCTTAAACTAAATTTAGTTGTTTAATGGAAACAAACGTAGGAGTCATAATCATCAGTCGTTGACGTTCACTCCTAGACGAGGCCTCCCCCCATAGATTGCAAGGGGGGAATGTCATAATTACCACGCTTGTCTGCGTTCATCAACGTAGGATTAGTTCGACTTAAGTTCGGCTTTGAGCTAAACATAATTAACCATCTCTGTTTTAATTATATTTCATACCAACATAGTAATTTTGCGGTTCCAGCCATTTGACTAATAAATAAAATAAAGTCTTTAATTTTTTACTACTACTACTACTGTACTAATCTTCATCAGCTGGGGGCTTAGTACAGGTTTTGATAGTTTACGAAACTATATGAAGTTTCGTTTTCTTCCATACATTAACTTGCAGCACCCCTATACACTGAAAAAAATAAAACGTGGATTTCAAATGTACGAGGACAGTAAAAATAAAACGGTAAAGAAAACTGATTTTTAATTAATAATAAATGATCTCAAAACGTGCAAACAAATGGTCAGAAACAGTAAGAAGCATAACAGTTATTTGAAATGATTGAACATTACAATTCACTGTAACAATCAGTTTCCGATACGTATTACCGTTTTCTGACTTTAACTAAGGCTGAAAAAAGTTACAGTGACACAGTAAAATCTACTGTTACAACTTAACTGTTTTCCGCCCAGTTAAATTTAATTGTCAAGTCAATTGGCTCCATTTTTACTGCCCAAAGCAATAATGGTTACCGAAAAATCGATTGGTTACACTGCTTATTTTTTTCAGTGTAGCGAAAACGAGAAGAAAACTAAGGAAGCGGTCAGTAAACCTAAGCCCACTGGTAGAAATGTAGTCATTCGGTTATACCGTGGTGTGTCCGGCCTAAGAATATACCCCTCCGGCTCCTCCCGTGGATGTAGTAAAACACGACTAAAGGATTACATCAAGAGATGGGCAGCAGCATCCAACTGAGTACTCAACACCAATACTCGATCACCAATCTACCTGCCAAGCGTGGTGATTATGGCAAATCCCCCCATTGCATCTATGAATTATGCCTCGTCCAACAGTGACCGTCGAAAGGCTGGTGAAAAAGACAAGTCATTCGGTAAAATTTTAAAATCACAGCCTATTTATTGAAAATCTTATAGCATTTAATATTGAATATAGATAATAAGACAGTCATTTATGATCGTGGCGGTGCGGTGTGGCGGTGGACGTACGTGCCACAGCGCAAACGTGATGTGTACGTGTAGTGAAAAGTTGCGTCTCGCACCCCATATATGTGAAATAGCAAAAATCGCAGCCCTATAGCTTTATTTGAAATTTTCAAACTGTATCTTTACTTTCAAGCTGTTCACGAGATTGCCAATCTAACAGCGTTTATTAAATTCCAGCCTCGCCTGAAAGAAAAACGTTTTATTTTTGAGTGAAAAACTAGAATTTGTAGCGAGATTTGCTTAGAGGAATTACTATACTCCGTCTAGAGAGAACGAACATGTCTCTATAGTTTTGTTTTTTCTACAAAAATGTTAACCTTTCTATCGTGTCTCTGTTTATGTTATTGTATAGAGTTATACGATCAAGTTTACCTATGATGTGTAGACACAATGAGGTATGTGGCCAATGAGAAATTAACCAAAGAAAATCCAACCCAGTTATTATGCAAACAAAGTTTCTTATCAAATAAATCATAAGTTCTTGATGACATTCTTTGGATCTGTTAACGTCACTTAGGTGTATGGACTTTGGGATAATGAAATAAGTTAGTAACAAATCCTTTACTGTTAATTAAAAGACGTAAAACAGGTCTTCATTAGAAAGAGTCTGCGAATCAGACCTTAATAAAATATCTTGATTATGACTGGTCCAGCCCCTAGATAGTCAGCCCTAGGGTCAGCTAGACGACCAGTCAAACTGCTTAGTTTTCGGATATCGGGACGTTTTCCAATTTCTATCCTGTAGGTCCAAAAACCGTACGACACGGTAGAGGAAGGCTCTCCACTCGATGGACTAAAGACATTAAAAAAATATCAGGAAGTCGGTGGATGGAGGCGGCTCGAGACTGTTCGTCGTTCCATTCTAAGGATCTAGCAGTGGACTTCTACAGGCTGATGATGATCTTATAGTTTCATCATCAATCGCATTAAATTAGTTAATATACGATTTTGGTCTTTAGGTCAACGATTGGCGATTTTATGTGTGAATTTCATGTCCCTATCTTATTACGTAGTAATTCAAAGACAGACGAACAAACAGCGTTGCCACAATAATAGGGTTCCGTTTAATTAAACCCTTTGGGTACAAAACCATACAAAATAGAGTCAGAGGGATTCAATTGGCTGTCAGTATTTCGTAGTATCAAAGTCAGCTCATTTTAGAGCAGTTGTTAAAAGTACCTACATAGCTTGCATAGTAAATATCTGTTGGAATTGTTTTCTATTTCAAGAGACTAGTATTCTCACCGCCAAACTATTGCGCAGTTGTTTAGATAAGATGTACATTCCCGTGCCAATGTTTAGTAAGAAAGATATTACCATCCTTGAATTAAATTGATATAATTGGCTTTGTGAAATGAGGCAATCCGTAAAAGAACCAAGGTCACCGACATAGCTCTCAGAATTAGCAAGTTGAAGTGGCAATGGGCAGGTCTATAGCTCGCAGAACTGATAACCGTTGGGGAATAAAGGTTCTTGAGTGGAGACTACAAACCGGACGACGCGGTAGAGGAAGGCCACCAAATCCACTTGATGGACTAAAGATATTATAAAAGTCGCAGGAAGTCGGTGAATGGAGGCAGCTCAAGACCGTTCGTCGTGGCATTTTAAGGCTTTTGTTCAGCTGTAGACTTCTACAGGCTAATGATGATGATGACAGAAAGAATAATACAACTTATACAAGTAATACAAAGTTTCGAAATATAAAACGTACCGTACGTGAAATTGCACAGTGCACTACGACCACCTGAGACATCAAGGTGACAAACTTCATGTGCCTGTAATTTCACCGGCAACCACACTATTCAACCAAGATCACAGTAATGCCAGCATTATTGCTTTGCGGCAGAAATTGATAGCAAGGTAGGAGCAGAGCGTGACGCGGATCGCACTCTCTCTAAACAAGGCAGTATATGCTGGTATTATTCACCGAATAAGTGAATATTTCCACTCTATAAAATGAATCTATCAAACGTTCTACAGACTACTATAGTTCTTTCACACTTCAGGCTGCTAAATTTTGGAATGCGTTACCTGTTTCAATCCGACATGCTAAATATCTCCCTATTTTCAAAAGCATGGCCACTCAACATTATCTGTCATCATACTGTACGTTATCTTGACATTCTTTTATCATCACCAACCCTACTAATTATGTATTTTTCCCGCTGATTGATATATAAATAAATGCTGGACATTTTACACAACATTATCTAGCCACAGAGCTTGTGGTATGGGTACTAGATAACTGATATACTTAATACAATACATTACATAGATAGGTATTTTTATTATGCATAGAAAAATACCCAGACCACCCTGAACAAATATCTGCAGATCGTATAAATATTTGTTCCGAGGCGGGAATCGAACCCGCAACCTCCTGCGTCGCAAGTGAACCTTCGCCCGCCGCGCTACAGAGGTCGTCAAAATCATACAGTGATATGATTTTGACGACCTCTGTAGCGCGTCAAAATCATATCACTGAATCAAGGCGCTGTGCCGTAGCACTAGGGTGCTACGTCGTAGATAGCCTTGCTACACCGTAGCAGAACAGAACCTACGCTACGATAAAGTACTGCTATTATTGTTTTCTGTGGCTTATCCAATGTTTTTGCCATGTATCATGTTAAAAGGATAATTAGGAATGTAGTTTCATGACATATAGAAGAAATACGATTTTAATAGCGAATGCAAAAACCTCTCAAGTAAAGACCAACAACAAGGATCATTAGGTTTGGTAAGTATTTAGTTGAGAATATTATATATGTAATAAATGTAAGTTGAGAAAAAACTAAAGGTCTTTGAACCTTTCTAAGCAAGTTATGGGAAAATAACTATGAGGAAACTATGGAAGTGTCATCAAGTTATAACCGATCGGCTGCTGGCGAACTTGGGCACAAATTACATTTGGTTTAGAACAAGGCAGATAGGTATAACATAAAATAACATAAATAACACCCAACAATCACATGCATAGCCATCCCACACTAGGATTCCCTGTGTCGTGGGTCTCAGGAACTGCGAGTACTATAGTACCACGACAAACAGACCCGGAACAAATATAAAAAAAACCCGCAGTGGGAATCAAACCAGCACCTCATGTATCATAGCCAGCTACTCGCCCACCGTACCACGGAGTCGTGTTTCTTAAAGCATCGTCGGAACTTTGTCGGCACAAGCTTAAAATTCCACTTTCGAATGTGTTATGTCTATCGTGCGTCGGATGAGAGCAAGGCTTTCGGAATGCCTTGTTCTTTGCTACCATAACATAACATAACACCCAATAATCACATACATAGTCCTGATCCCACACTAGGATTCCCTGTTTCGTGGGTATCAAATTACGAGTATCATTGTATCACCCAAACCCAGAACAAATATTTGCAGATCATGCAATACATTTGTCCCGCAGCGGGAATCGCACCAGCACGTCTTGAGTCTCAGCCGGTTTCTCGCCCACTGCACTACGGTGGTCGTTGAACCAATACGCATAAGCTGGCCACAAGTACAACTTCTGTCACCGACTTCATTGATGTCACTCATGTTCTCTTTCCACTCATACGACCCCTGGAAACTGCACCAACTAACAAACTAACAAACGACGTAATCAAAAGCGAAGCAATGATGCGCACAGTTAATAATATTATAATAATAATAATACCGCAGGGCACGCTTGTGGCGAGCGTTCGGTGAGTGGCAACACCGAGGAGCCCCATTACTCCCTGGGGTCAACAGAGACCCCTGACCTTCGGCTTGCCTTAGCCGGCTGGCCAAGGGTAGAGGTGCAAAAGCGAAATCCATGCTCCAAGGGTGGAAGTGTGAAAGGCATAAAGCCGGGAGTAGCGCTTAGTGAAACTGCAGCACACCTCTCAACACCCTTTAGCCGTCCACGCTAACGTTGCCCCTTACGCTGCCTATATTGGCAGCACATTTAAGGGGCCCGTTTAGTGAACGGCAAGTCACCACCTGTCTAAATTGTTTTCAATAATTTAGAATTGGTAGGTGCCGAAAAATAGTTTAATCATCTGTCTTCCATCCAGCATAACAATAATGTTAATTTATCCTAATTGTAAAAAGGCCTCTTACTATTGGCTCATACGGCCCCATTAATGCCACATAAACGTATAGGTTAAGCCTGTGTTTGAAAATAAATGACATGAATAAATAATAATAATTTATTTATTAAAAAAAATAACTACAATTAACACATTATACAAAACAACTAGTTGATGCTTATAGATCGTATTAGTAGCTGCAGTGTAAGGTGGCATAGTCACGATTAAGTAACAACCTTCCGTTACTAGTTCTCACTGTATAACGGCAGGGCGTAGTTGGGTTCTTAATAGGAAAAAAAGGTTACGGCAGTATCGGTAGTTTGAAGTTATTTGGTTACTGTAATCCGGCATCTTTTCAATAAGGAAACTGTTCAATACGAAACCAATTTCAATAGCAGGAAGCAATTGTCAGAAATGGATTCATTTATCGGAATCCCTTAATATTCGAACCGTCCTAACTGTATAAACTGGCGAGCAATAAAAAAAGGGTCACTTGGAAAAACCACAATACCTCCCAAACTATGCAAGATATCAAATTGAAATAAAAATCATATAATAGGCCATCGAAGAAAAGGTAAATAAATAAATAAATAATGCTGGACATTTCACACAACATTATCTAGCCTCACGCTAAGCAGAGCTTGCGTTATGGCAACTAGATAACTGATATTCTACATACACAATACATTACATAGATAGATATTTTTTTATTATACATAGAAAATACCCAGAATACCCTGAACAAATACCAGCAGATCGTACAAATATTTGTTCCGAGGCGGGAATCGAACCCGCAACCTCCTGCATCGCAAGTGAACCTTCGCCCGCCGCGCCACAGAGGTCGTCAAGTTTTTATAAAGTTAATTAAATTCTCTTTCACATACAATTTATTTCAGGGAGCTATCTTGCATAGCTTAGGAGGTTATCTTGGCATTTCCAAAGTGACCACTTTTCATTGCACGCCAGTTTAGTTCGGCACATTCACAATTGAGAAGTACCCTACTTATAGTAAAATTTCAGTGGCGAAATGTTTTCGTTCAATAAGAAATATGAAATACTTATAAATTCTTACCGCATGAGTCGCATCGCATCAGCGTTAAACTTTTATGCTAATTGCCTTGGATTCCTTAGAAGCGGTGGCCGTCATATGACGACAATAATATAGCAGTGCTATTGATTTGAAACCTTACTAAAATCAATAGCACTGCTATATTGTTGTCAACTGGTACTGGTATTATTGTTAAGAAACACAATAATACCAGTGGGTTGCCCTGAACTGAGAAGTATGCGAATACATGCGATGTACATACTTTTTTAACCTTTTTAACCGATAAATTATCTGTCCTATATAAATAATCTAGACATATTACATGTAAAAAAAAAACAAATTGCTAAAAAATACATGTTCCTTTGTTCCGTATGCATTCCTAAACCACTATGCCAACAGTGATTAAACTTAGATGAGTTGGTGTACGTAAGCCGTGGAATGTTTCTGAAAAATAGATTCTACCGGGACCACTGGCGCGAGTAGGCCGCTAGTATATAATAATACCATACATATATACAAATTTTATTTATTTTATTTTATCAATTTTTGGATAACTTACAGCTAGGTAAACAAAAAAAACAAGTAAATGTAACATAGAGAGCTAATTACAAGTTTCAACACAAAAAATTAATTCCCTTCGCTCTCGCATGTGGCGCGAAATTCAAATTTTATTGTGTTTTTTGTAAATCACAGCTAATCAACACTTCTTGAGATAGAGTAAACAGATTTTGCGAAAACTGGGAGACCTAGCACACATGCTTTAATTGATAGTATCTCATAAATGTCATTAGTTAAGCTACGCATATCTTTAAACCAAAAAAACACTGTAAAAATCATTGAAGAGTATTCGTAGCTGAAGTAATGATCTGTAATGAGCAAAAACGCAATAAAATTTGAATTTCGCGCCACATGCGAGAGGAATCACCTTAATATTATCCCCTGCTATAGTTATCCTCATCATCATCACCAGCATTTTCACATCCACTGCTGGGGGGTTCCCACATTAAATACAATTGGTGAGATTTGCCATAATCATCACGCTTGGCAGGCGGATTGGTGATCGCTGTTTGATGTTAAGTACTCAGGCGGATGCTGCCCATCCCCTGGTGTAATCTCTTAGAAAGGCTTTTACTACATCCACGGGAGAAGGATGGGTCTATTCTTAGGCCGGACACACGGCAGTAAGCTATAGTACGGCCGTCATATGACGGTTCCCGCATCTTAGGGTAGGTTAGGACGACTAACGCTTAGGATCGACATAGCTAGAACATGTGGATAATATGAACGCTAATGCGACGTCGTTATAGTGAACGAGCCTAAGTATCTTAAAATCTGAGTGTTACGAAATTGAAAACCGTTCAAACAACTATATCTCTAGAAATTTCTTCTATAACTGTATTTTTACTCTCTTCCAGTCGAAATTCGGAAAGCTGCGTCCTTAGGAATCTTCAAGTCCAAACTGTCCCAATACTTTTTCTCATTGCAAAATGTTGAGCAAAATTGAGCGCTTATGTTATTTTCTTATTTGTTTTCTTTATAAGTATGTTTATGGTAGGTTATAATAATATATAATTATATATATATATATATATATGTATATATTATAATATGTATCTAGTTATTTTAAGTAGGTAAGTAATTAATTATGTTAACTTTATAATCTCGTTATGTATTATTTCCCAATAGCACTACCACCCACTCTATATTACACAAAGGTTAGCTGGAAGAAAATGCTAATTAGCATTAAGTTCGGCTATGTACTTGTTTTTTTTGTCTTGTGCAATATAGTATTTTCTATCTATCTATTTTTTAAGCTTTCAAGATCTGAGGGCCTAGCCAAGTGGCATTCGTTTCGAAACGATTCCATTTCTATAGTCGTAATTCAATACAAATGACCACGTGACATGTCGATAGCTAACTTTTCTACTGGCGTCATCGCCATTAGAATGTTACTTTGTCTACGGCCTCTGGCCTCTAAATGAAAGTCATGACTAAGTCTGACTGTCTGACTATCAAGTCGGTGACTAACGTTTGACAAGTGAAATTACCATCAATTTCTTCTTCTCCTTCTTTTAATTATGGCTTCTGTGGCTTTAGCTACCACAACTTTGCCAATGTCGATGTCGACAAGATTTAAGACGGTAAATCGATGGAGACCTGAGTATGAAAATTAGTCAGTCTTGTATGAGGGAGACTCGACCAGAATTATTTAGGTTAACAAAAGGAAATTTATTTATCAAGATTTGACAAATCTTAATGATAATTTTGAGCAATTGATGGTAATTTTTACTTGTCAAACGTTAGTCACCGAGTGACTTTCAAATAGCGAATATAGGGGGACAGAGGTGCGATTTTAAAAAATCGAGTGACTAAAAAAAATAAAAAGTCAGTAAAGTTGCCGTTTATTCCACAATTTTCAAATTTCCATACATATGAAACTCATTGATGACTAAAATTCTTATAGCTATGATATTGAAACAAGTGCCTCCTCTAGTACATCTGATGATATTTAGTCACTGAGTGACATTCAAAAATCTCACCCCAGAACATATTTTTAACCGACTTCCCAAAAAAGGAAAAGGTTCTCAATTCGGTTGTATTTTTAAAATTTTTTTTTTAATGTTTGTTACCGCATATCTCCGTCGTTTATGAACCGATTTGGAAAAATCTTTTTTTATTTGAATAGATATACTTCCAGATTGGTCCCATTTCTTTCAGAATCCAGTTCTGATGATGGAATCCATGAGGAAATGAGGGAACTCCTCAAATATTGTACGCATACATATGGCGATTTTGATATTTTCAGCAACAAACCAAGCATTTGCATTCAAAAAGTATCATAATCCTTTCACCACTATGGTTCTTTCATCTTTTTTTTTTCATTCAAATATTTAGTCGAATACAATGGCGGAAGTCGGTTTTTTAAATGAAAAGTTATTGTTGATATTGTCACGGATATTTAATACGTGTTATTACCTGGTGTCGAGTGGAATAATATTATTATTTAAACGTTTACCTGTAACATTATTATTGTTATTATGTCACATTGTTGCGTGTAACATTATTATTTTGCCCCTTACCCCTTTAAAGGGGATTTTGACTGTTAGCCTCATAAGCTCCTTGAAAGCTGTAAGGTCAGGCTGAAGGCGATAAATCCGTTTAATTTTAATTTACAGTAATCTGTAACATTTCTTATAATTCTTTATTGCACACAGAAAATATTATACAAATAAGTAATAAAGAAAGACATGTACAAAGGCGAGCTTAACCCTTATAAGAGTTTTCTTCCAGCAAACCTTTGCGACTAGAGAGGTGATAAAGTTGGTAGAAAGTGTGCAAAACAACGTGAAATCTATAAATATAAATAAAACCATAGACATACTACTTAATAATATAAAGATAATGATAATACAGACTACTTAAAACTAACTAAGCTTAATAAATGCATATTGTCCCTATCTCTCTCTAATACGCGTGTTTTAACATTTGTGTGACAGTGACAGGGGCAGGTCTAAGCATAAGTACGTGCTAAGTAACGTATATTTATCTCGGCATAAGTATCTAATTAATACATATGTGATGATGTCATTTAATAGTGATATATACGTGGAACTCGTTGCCGTCGTCTGTTTTTCTTGAAAACTATAATTTGGGTATTTTTTTTAAGATAAGTTTAAGATAAGATAAGTTTATTTTCATTCAACTTGGATACACGACATACACAGAACAGATGTACTATAACTATATTAATATTAACAGGAATATTTGCATCCATAATTTATAAAAATGGTCAATGGTGAATGGTGATTGAGAACTTTACCTTCCGTGCTAGTTTAAAAACTGTGTTACGGCAAGGTAACGCTTCACTTTTTTATACTACTTGGCAAGGAAACAAGCGTACGGCCCACCTGATGGAAAGTTCTTAATGCATAAATAATAATGCATAATGTTTCTTGTAGATTCTGGCAACATCTCAAATGAGTCTGCATTCTGTGCGCTGATGGCATCATCACCATTACTGGAGCTGAGCAGCATCTTCTTCTTCTTCGTGCCGGCGGTACTCATACTATGTCTCTACGTCAGGATGGGACTGCATATAAGGTACGTACTTTAAAAAAAAAAGAACAATTCAAATGATTTATTTTTCTGAAAAAACTAGATCTTATAAAATAGCTCGACGACCTCTGTGGTGCGGCGGGCGAAGGTTCGCCTGCGACGCAGGAGGTTGCGGGTTCGATTCCCGCCTCGGAACAAATATTTGTACGATCTGCAGATATTTGTTCAGGGTGTTTTCTATGTATAACAAAAAATATCTATGTAATGTATTGTATTAAGTATATCAGTTATCTAGTATAGCACAAGCTCTGCTTAGCTTGGGGCTAGATAATGTTGTGTATCAAATAAAATAAAAATATCCAGCATTTATTTATTTATTTAATAATAGATATACTATTCTACAACAACCGGAGTCATTCACTGCTGGATGAGGCCTCCCCCATATGCATAGCGTGCAATAGGGGGATTTGCCATAATCACTGCACGCTTGGCAGGTGAATTGGTGATCGCAGTTTGGTGTTACTCAGGTGGATGCTGCTGCCCATCCCCAGGCGTAATTCCTTAGTCGTCTTTTAAGACATCCACGGGAGGAGTTGGAGGAATCCTCTTCTCAGGCCGAGACCACCATAGCTACGGCTGCCTTATTATCTATCGAACTGATAATAGTGAAGTACATTACGCTGCGTGTTTAGTTTCTTTTCATCATCATAAAAATTCAGAATTATTAAGCAATGAACTGTTTGGACCATCCAAAGGTTGTTTGGAAGAGATCGCTCTTAAGCGATAAAACCGCCCATTATACCTCTGATCTGAAACATTGTATTTTTATTTTTTTGTTTTTTTTTTGTTCATGGTGCACAATAAAATCATAATCTATCTATCTATATCTGTAAAATGGTAATCGAAAGCGATTGTCAATTCGTTAGACAATAAGGGGCTGGTAATCAATCGCATCAATCATACTGAATTCCCAGTACGTAAGAAAATTTACAAGCACCCCACATGCAAGCAAAACGAATTATTAACATATTATTTATGGTCCTTTGCCTACAATCTCATTACGGCTTTGGCTCAATTGTCCTGAATGGATAGGCGTCGTTGAGGGTAGATCGCAGATACTTCAGATTGATTACACCGATCAGTCAAACTGCAGGAAATAAATCGTATATCGAACCGAAAATGGGTTACGTGGGGAATTACCTTTTTCACCTGTGCTTGTGAAAGGGTGCGTATAAGGAGTAGTTTGGGGTTATTTGTTTTAATGATATAACTTTTCATTAAAAAACCGTCTTCGGCCATTGAATTCGGCTATTTGCATGTCTTTATTTGCTAAAGGTATACAAAACAATAACTTGTTGCTAAAAATACCAAAATTGCTATATGTATGCCTATAACATTTGAGGAGTTCCCTCAATTCCTCATGGATTCCATCATCAGAACAAGGTTTTTAAAAATGGGACCAATCTGGAAGTATTTACAGTAGTACATTCAAATAAATAAAGAATTTTCCAAATCGGTTTATAAATGACGAAGGTATGCGATAACAAACATAAAAAATAAAAATAAAAAATATACAACCGAATTGAGAACTTCCTCCTTTTTGTGAAGTCAGTTAATTAAGTAAATATATACATAAAGTCTCGTGTGTATTCCTCATGGAAATTTTGTTCTTAGTAACGCTCCTAGTGAAAGAGTTCGTCTGGGGAAGTACTACTATCATATCGCTTTTTTTTAAATTTTTTTTCGCTGCTAGACAAATATTTGTATGATCTGCAAATATTTGTTCCGGGTCTGGGTATTATGGTAGGTACTATATATGGCACTTGTAGTTCCTGATGACGACACAGGGAATCCTAGTGTGGTATCATGACTATACGTTTACTTACTACTTACTACTAAGTTACTTTTGTTTGACTTTTATGTTATGTTATACATCTACAAATATTATTAGCAATACTCCTGGATGTGCGAAGATATATTAAATATCTCCAAACCTTCCTCATACGTCAGTTGCAAATCCGTTGGCGCTGGGTTAATCGAGTTACAATAACAAATTAAACCAACACAGCCTTAGAGCGGTTTGACACTACGCCCGATCCGAATCTGATCCGAACCCGTGAAAATACGGTCCGGAGTAGTCGTAGAAGTTTTTCTATGGTAGTTTACGTATGTCATCCGATTTCTTTATATATCCGAATTATCACGGATACGGATCGGATTCGGATCGGACGTAGTGCGAAACCGCTCTAACGGTAAGCGTACACCAAAACCGATTTTGTCGGCCGATGACGGACAGAACTACCCGGACGAGTAACTCGGACGTCAATGTGCTTACACTGCAGTGTACGTCATCGTCATTTTAATTTGTTGTCATTTTCGGGCGTCATCGGACGATGACGTCGTGTTTGTGTACGCGCTCTCATTCTTTTACAAGTGTTTGATTCGATCGTCCATGTTCGGCCGTCGTCGTTCGTGCAAACTTCGGCCGATGAGCGATTAGGTGTACGCGGGCCGTTATGATCCAAATTTTTCTACAACTCGATTAAATCTACATCAAAATTACAGTCATCTATTTTATTTATCGTTCAACCAGTTCAGGCTCAAAATAAAATATATTTAAACCTCTGAAAGCAACAAAATTTATCATTGAAATATGTTGTACCATAAAAATATTCTAGCACAAAAATATATTCTCTCCAATTTATTAAATTGAGTGAGCAAATCGCTTTTTCGAAGCCTCAGAACTTTGTTTAGGTACAACAAAGCTTATGTAGATGTCTGGGCGGATTAAAAATTCAAGATATCTTACATCCATTATTACAAGCTAAGCAAAACCTGCACGAATATATTAAAATAACTGAGACATGAGCCTTTCTACTAGAAAGAAAGAATAGTAGATTGTATCATAAGGGAGCAAAATAATATTTTTACGGCGAGGGCGCTTTTTTGAATCCAGAACGAAGTGAGGGATTCTAGAGTAGAATCCCGAGCATAGCGAGGGATTCTTTAGTAGAATCCCGAACGTAGCGAGGGATTCAAAGTACGTCGCCCGAGCCAAAAATATATTTTGCGCCCGAGTGTTACACTCTACTTTTCATCACCCACTATGAGAAAATAAAAGGCGCCTCATATTTTATTTCAAAACAAAACCATGAATTTCTAACAATCCGTGAATAACTTATCATTTAAAAAAAAGACTTCCGCCGTTATATTCGACTAAATATTTGGATGAAAAAAAAATTATGAAAGAACCATAGTGGTGAAAGGATACTTTCTGAATGCAAATGCTTGGTTTGTTGCTGAAAATATCAAAATCGCCATATGTATGCCTACAATATTTGAGGAGTTCCCTCAATTCCTCGTGGATTCCATCATCAGAACTGGATTCTGAAAAAAATGGGACCAATCTGGAAGTATATCTATTCAAATAAAAAAAGAATTTTCCAAATCGGTTCATAAACGCCGGAGATATGAGGTAACATTAAAAAAAAATACAACCGAATTTAGAACCTCCTCCTTTTTGTAAAGTCGGTTAAAAATGACGACATCGCGGGCCGTCGTTTCTAATTTGTTTTTTTTTATTCAGCCGGTGGCGCGACTATGGGCCGTCGTACCAGCCAGTATTTATTTAAACAATATTTGCGTTCGCCTTCTTTGGCGCTGAACACTAAGATGATCCAAATTTAAAAAGGGCGCGGAAAAGATAATTGCGGCGCACTTATTTGTGTTTGATTCTTTTCAAGATGTTTCAAATTCAAAAAGGGCCGTAAAAGATAATTGCGGCGCACTTATTTGAGTTCGATATATTCCAAATTTAAAAAGTGCGCGGCAAAGATAATTGCGGCGCACTTATAGAAGCTTCATACAGAAAACACCACCTTTGGGTGCACTTAAAGGCGAACCAAGTCGTCCTTTTCGAATAGATGGGATGAAAAAACATTTATTTTGCATTTCGGATACTCATGAGTTCCACTAATTATTAAGAGCAAAATGGGTCACCCCTCAGCATGTTCTATAGTAGCGATGACGCTGCTGTAGCACTGTTTTTCTGTGGTGCCGTGCCTGCGTTTATAGCAGCAACTACGATACACGCTATAAGAAATAAAAGCACCTGGTTGAACAGCTTTTCTGAGCTTAGCTCCGAAAACTCGGAAAAACGCGCTTTCCCAGAGCTGAAACCTATATAGGTAGCCAGATTTTTTGCCCCCAAAAACCCCCATATAGCAAATTTTATCAAAATCGTCGGACACGTTTTCGAGATTTCAAAACATAATAATTTATATCACACAAATATTGCTCTTTTAATAGTATAGGTCCTATACTTAGTATATCGAATATATCTATCACTATAATATCCTATAGTATAGGATATAGTGCAAGAACAATATAGTACCCGATGTTAAAATTAACAAATTTTAACTATGTCAGTCTTATACTCGTATATACTTTTAAACTCTTAACTTAAGTGACAATTCAATTAAGTGCTTAATTTCGATTCCCGCCTCGGAACAAATATTTGTACGATCTGCAGATATTTGTTCAGGGTGTTCTGGGTATTTTGTATGTATAATAAAAATATCTATCTATCTACGTAATGTATATTGTATTAAGTATATCAGTTATCTTAGTACCCATAACACAAGCTCTGCTTAGCTTGGGGCTAGATAATGTTGTGTGAAATGTCCAGCATTTTTTTTTTTATTTTATTCAATTGACTTTTCATCATCATCAGTCGCTAGACGTCCACTGCTGGCGAAGCCTCCCCCATTGAATGCAATGGGGGGATATGCCATGATCACCACGCTTGGCAGGCGGATGGAGGTCGCAGTATTTGTGTTGTGAACTCAGGTGGTTGTTGCTGCCAATCCCCTGGAGTAATTAGTGTAACGGCTTTTACGACATCCACGGGAGGAGACGGTGGGGGTCTATTCTTAGGCTATGTGCTTAGATTACTTCAATCGTTTAAAAAACTAAATCTTAAAAGAGTACGCTTTCTGAATTTAATCGGTAATTTCTTATCGGCCCATTATTCACAGAATTATTACGTCACGAAAATCGGCATAATTTCGTTGCATAATTAATTTTGACCAAACTGAATTCACAGACATTTTAAAGTCAAAATGGTGTTGATAACGTGTCTAGCAAAAGTAGAAAATAACTGAATATTTGAAAAACTTGTGTCTCAAGAATTCGCTGTACTTTTGAATTCAAGTCAAAGAGAATATAAGTACATGCAATTCTTGTTTAGATTGCCATGTTCATTCAGCTGTTACAGAACGCTCTATTGAATGAAAGAGAGTGGGTGAGTTTCATTCATTCATTTAATTGCATGAAATCACTTTTGTATTGATTTCATGTCCATTGCAGCCTCCATGCTGTATCCACAGTTCAACAATATAGTTATTATGATTGTGTGCATATTTATTTAAGGTTTTTATTTTCAGGTAAACCTACTTATTACTACTTCTCTTGTTCTACTGGTTCTTTTATGGTCTACCTGAATTAAGGTAGCTCTATAAAAATAGTTGTTAGACTAGAAAGAACTTGTCAAGAAAGAAATAAAATAACCGGCCAAGTGCGAGTCGGTCTATAAAAACGGCAAAAAAACACGTTTGTTGTATGGGAGCCCCCTTAAATATTTATTTTATTCTTTTTGTATTATTTTTTGTTATAGCGGCAACAGAAACATCATCTGTGAAAATTTCAACTGTCTAACTATCACGGTTCATGAGATACAGCCTGGAGACAGACGGACGGACGGACGGACGGACGGACGGACGGACAGCGGAACCTTAGTAATAGGGTCCGTTTTACCCTTTGGGTACGAACCCTAAAAAGAAGAAGAATGGTGAAAAAATATATATTACCGTTACGTCCGGTCCACTACGTAGCAAATAAAAATCTTTTGTTATGCGGTGTTGATGTTTATGCTAATTATTCCCACCACGTCGCGAATAACAAAAGTACAGTCAAAGCTAAAAATTAAAACACTTATCTATTACGACGTCTGTGGCGAAGCGGGCGAGTAGCCGACTGTCGCAGGAAGGGTTTCACTACCTTTGAATTTTCCGTTTAGGACACAGCCTCCAGATTCCACATTGGTCAGAAATAAGATTCCCAAGATTATTCTAAGATATATTATAAGATATTATGGCTCAAAATGGCTATACAACATAGTCAAAGTCTGGTTCAAAGTTTAATGGAAGTGATAACATGTTATAAATATCTAGAGAGTAATTTATCAATGTCTCCAATACCCGCAGAGAATTTTCTCTAACAAGATTTAAGAGTGAACGATTACTGAAACCCCTAACATGTCAGCTGACTTTTTACTACCTAACATGTTGAAAATAAGAGTCGAACATTTTTCAACTATAATGCCGAGATAAATAGACGTTACTTTAACACGTGCTAAGCAAACTCTATTTGTCTCAGCCTACGTAATCGCTGTGGTTACTGTGGAGTACCTATTTTTTTCCAAAATTGGTGACTTTTGGGTATACTATAAAAAAACCGGTCAAGTGAAAGTCGGATTCATGTGGAGAGGGTTCCGTACAAGTACTATTTTTACAAGGTTACCAATAGTAACCACTAGACCACTAGTGATTGATTGGTCAATCAACACAGTTTTATACGCGTTTTCCAATTAGCTTTGAGCATTTCTGTTTTCCGTGAAAATTTAAAGACTTAGGATTTTCATTTAGGTGTTCCTGTAAATAACACAATACAAATAATAATTATTATAATTCCACAATACCGTATTAAAAAAATTGCCGGATGTTTGGTGATAGATGGTCGATTTAAATAAAATAACTCAAAGAAATATTAAAAACATTTAAAAAAAATATTTCTTAAATATCATGTAATGACTATGGCAGCATAATGGAGCATCCTTTGTAGCGCAAGCGCACACATCCACGCCTATTGAGTGCGCACCTAGCTGCAACCGGTTATTGGTGACTGCACGGGAATACTATCTAATATCCACTCTGCGATTGTGTCGCTTTTGTGTGCGTTTGTTGGCTAGTTTATTGTGATGTAGGTATTTAATAGTAGATTGTATCATAAGGGAGCAAAATAATATTTTTACGGCGAGGGCACTTTTTTGAATCCAGAACGAAGTGAGGGATTCTAGAGTAGAATCCCGAGCATAGCGAGGGATTCTTTAGTAGAATCCCGAACGTAGCGAGGGATTCAAAGTACGTCGCCCGAGCCAAAAATATATTTTGCGCCCGAGTGTTACACTCTACTTTTCATCACCCACTATGAGAAAATAAAAGGCGCCTCATATTTTATTTCAAACAAAACCATGAATTTCTAACAATCCGTGAATAACTTATCATTTAAAAAAAAGACTTCCGCCGTTGTATTCGACTAAATATTTGGATGAAAAAAAATGATGAAAGAACCATAGTGGTGAAAGGATTATGATACTTTCTGAATGCAAATGCTTGGTTTGTTGCTGAAAATATCAAAATCGCCATATGTATGCCTACAATATTTGAGGAGTTCCCTCATTTCCTCATGGATTCCATCATCAGAACTGGATTCTGAAAGAAATGGGACCAATCTGGAAGTATATCTATTCAAATAAAAAAAGATTTTTCCAAATCGGTTCATAAACGCCGGAGATATGAGGTAACATTAAAAAAAAATACAACCGAATTTAGAACCTCCTCCTTTTTGTAAAGTCGGTTAAAAATGACGAAATCGCGGGCCGTCGTTTCTAATTTGTTTTTTTTATTCAGCCGGTGGCGCGACTATGGGCCGTCGTACCAGCCAGTATTTATTTAAACAATATTTGCGTTCGCCTTCTTTGGCGCTGAACACTAAGATGATCCAAATTTAAAAAGGGCGCGGAAAAGATAATTGCGGCGCACTTATTTGTGTTTGATTCTTTTCAAGATGTTCCAAATTCAAAAAGGCCGTAAAAGATAATTGCGGCGCACTTATTTGAGTTCGATATATTCCAAATTTAAAAAGTGCGCGGCAAAGATAATTGCGGCGCACTTATAGAAGCTTCATACAGAAAACACCACCTTTGGGTGCACTTAAAGGCGAACCAAGTCGTCCTTTTCGAATAGATGGGATGAAAAATATTTCATGCATTTGTTTGTTGATATTGCTAGTGTTTTGGACGTATTTTAATATAACAATATAAAACTAATTCATCGAGAACCTAGTGTCTAGACAAACCTAACTTAGGTTTTAAGACATTACTAACCAAATTTTTTGTAATCAGTTTGTTTGATAAATAAATAAATAAATAAATTTCGGGTATTTTTTTTTTGTATCTTTTAAACAAGTCATTTTAAAATTGTAAAAAATGAGTTTGTTTGTTCTCATAACGAGTTCTTTAATGTGTCACAAGAAGCACATTGGCACTAGTTATATTTTTCTAGTTTGGCCCCCAAATTTGACCCCCGAAATCAGAATTCGTTTACTTGCACTATTCGTCCGTGATCAAGTCACCTAACTCTATATATAGTTTTATTAACCTATGTACCAGATCACTTACAAATTGTAAGAGAAAATATTTTATTAAATTTGACTAACTTCTGCTGCTCAGATTTTTTTCTTCCGATACAATGAAACAATCCTTACATAAAATAGAGCGGATACGCATTAAAAAAAATTTTGATCAAAACTACTCATTTTTATGGAGAACTAACGCTTGACCAAAAAAATAACTATGCTAAAATCGTTTTCATACAAAATGAGCAAATGGTTCCAAAGACAGTTTTCCCGTATCTCTTATGGATTCGGATATCCCAATACTGTCCCATTTAAAAAAAACACCCTGTATATACCAAATTTCAACATTATTTGGTTCGTTAGATTCGGAGAAAAGAGGCTATGACAGACAGACCGGCTGTGAGTGATCCTATAATGGTTCCGCTAGTACCTTTTGAGAAACGGAACCCTAAAAAAATTAAATTTTAAATTCATCAGTATTTTTATCACAGGTCTACGAAGATCACAACAGAGAAGACAAAGCTGGGACTACTCAATGGCCACATACACGGCGAGACCCGCCAGGCTAAATCCAGGAAGGCCATTATTAGGATGCTGGGTAAGTCTTTTATACTGTTCTAGCCTAAGCCCGGTTCGCAACACCGGTTGGTCACGCTCCATTAAATTCAAAATTTACTTAACGTAAATGCCCGGTTGGACACACATCCTACTCTTGGACCGTCGAGATGAAATGTGTTAACGTTTTGATTCTATTTTTAAACGTATAGACGTCCACGACATGACCCTACGATATACCAAGCTTTGATGCAACACGGACTTCCTGCTGCGGGCCGGAAGGGATTAGCCTTAGCGATCTATTACCATTCAAATAGTTCTGTTTTTTTTGCGGGGGGAAATGTGCACACAAGCGCAATTCCGCATATACAAATCTAAATACAACATTGTAATGACGACACTCACCCTAACAAACCTTGCACAGAATAACAACTAGTTTTATTGAACGCATATGCCTACTTTGGCTTGTAGTTTGACAGAGGAGAACGCTGCGAATGGCTACTCCCTTCCGTGTTGCTCGATGTATCAAGCCTTCCTCTAAAAAATAAAAAATACTGTGATCACCAATCCGCCTGTGAATGTTGATCATCCATAACTTTTCATTTAAAAAACCGACTTCCGCCATAGCATTCGACTAAATATTTGGATGAAAAATTTTTATGAAAGAACCATAGTGGTGAAAGGATTATGATACTTTTTGAATGCAAATGCTTGGTTTGTTGCTGAAAATATCAAAATCGCTATATGTATGCCTACAATATTTGAGGAGTTCTCTCAATTCCTCAGGCATTCCATCATCAGAACTGGATTCTGAAATAAATGGACCAATCTGGAATTATATCTATTCAAATAAAAAAGAATTTTCCAAATCGGTTCATAAACGCCGGAGATATGAGGTAACAAATATAAAAAAAAAAAAAAACAACCGAATTGAGAACCTCCTCCTTTTTGTGAAGTCGGTTAAAAATAAAAAATACTGCGATCACCAATGCGCCTGCTAAGCGTGTTGTTTAATCCCCCATTATATTAAATGAGACTTCGTCCAACAGTGGACGTTTAAAGGCGGCTTATGATGATGATGAAATTTAATACCTACATTGACTATGATTTGGACAATGATGCACAGGGGTAAAATTTTGTTCATCAATGAGTTTCAGATATATAGAAATTTATAAATCGTGGAATACCTACCACGATTTCCAAATTTCGTAAGGCAATTTTATTGACTTTTAGTCAATCGATGATTTGTAAAAATCGCACCCCAGGGCGATACTAAAACGTCGGAAACTTTTCCGATCGGATTCGTTACTTTTTCATTTCGATGTGGTAAGGAACTAACACAATATTTTAATAATTTTCTCTAGTAAAACACAGTAATATACAATATTTATTGTTTTTACTGTGTTTTACTAGAGAAAATTGTTTCTCTCTAGTAAAACACAGTAAAACGACGTTTTAGAATCGCCCTGCAGGTCTGTTTTATCTGCCTGGGAATCTAAAAAACCAGGTCTGAGTGTTATTTTGAAATAGCTCTCACAAGTCAATCTTTTTGTACGAAAACAAAGAGAAATTATGATAAATTGCAATTTTCTTTATAAATGCTTACTTTTCTAAAGTAAAAAGAGTTTTCTACGCAAAACCTTTGCTCCATCTCAAATAAGAAGCAATGATGTCTGCTACAAGCTTTCGCGTAATAACATTTTGGGTTTAATTTTACAAGTTAGTTTTATTTTTACAAGCTTTTATTAAACTTGACCTTTTACTATGTAGGTATGTTGTATGTTAGGTAGTGTAGGACAAATCTTGAAATTGAGTTTTGAACGAGTTCTATGCAACCGATTGAGCTGAAATATTTATCATACCAGTCTAGTTCAGATGACAATACAATAACATGATGACAGCGAGCAGATCTGATGATGGAGACGCAAAGACCACGGATTTATTAATAGTAGTGGCAGTGTCTGCGCTCATTTTGATCAGCTCAAGGTTCCGATCACTTAATAAAAGCTTGTTTTGAAATATAAATTTTTCAACGAAAAACTTATTGGAAATGAAAAATGAAAATGTTTAATACAATTAATAGTATTGTTTTTTCAATTGTTTCTTTTTTATATTTATATTTTATCTATGTAATGTGAAACAGAGTGAAATTACACAGTGAGCAGTCTAGAGTTGCTGGCTGCTTACAAATTATTTGAAACTCAGCGAAGCAAATTACAGCATCGAATACTGGGTAATTTGAATGTCTACATTTAAAATGATATATTATTCATTAGATACTTTGGTTGGTGTGTAGAATAATAACGAAAATAACGCAATTGCGATTTTATTCGGTGTATTCTTATATGTTTTACTCATATTTTAACCTATCTTAACTCAATTGGGATTCAAAACGCGTTGCGGGCGTGTGAGATGTTTATGTCAGTCGTCTCAAAGAAATAAAAGTTTAAAAACAAAAACCTGACTAAGCTAAAAACAAATTGTATTAAAATTATGAATAGAAGGCAAGAACTTTTCTAAATAACTTTTCATTTAAAAACCCGACTTCCGCCATTGTATTCGACTAAATATTTGGATAAAAAAAAATGATGAAAGAACCATAGTGGTGAAAGGATACTTTCTGAATGCAAATGCTTAGTTTGTTGATGAAAATATCAAAATCGCTATATGTATGCCTACAATATTTGAAGAGTTCCCTCAATTCCTCATGGATTCCAACATCAGAACTGGATTCTGAAAAAAATGGGACCAATCTGGAAGTATATCTATTTAAATAAAAAAAGAATTTTCCAAATCAGTTTATGAACACAGGAGATATAAGGTAACAAACATTTAAAAAAAAAATCCCAACCGAATTGGGAACCTCCTCCTTTTTGGGAAGTCGGTAAAAAAATCGTAGATATACATAATATACACCAATTATTAAGTTGAAGGTTTTTAACATAGAATGTGTATCTGGCGTTCCAAAATTAGGTAATCCTTTATAAACTTTTTAAACTTTTTAGTTGTATGTTTTGTATTTTTTTGAATGTACTCAACAAGTGCTTTCATTTGATACATGAATTATATTATTTTCAAAGTTGGAAATATGCTTTTAACTTCCGCCATTTTGAATTTAGTGTGACGTCAGGTATCCTATGACACGCGGAACGTCAAAACGCTTTGATCCATAAGTGTCAAAATCCGTCAAGCCTTTTCGGAGCTACGAGGGAACAGCAGATGAATTTACCTAGAGACTAAAATCATAACCTTCCTTGTGCTTTGCCGTTGTCAGGTAAAAATACTTGATATTTCTTGATATCCTGTACCTAAGTACCACTTACAAATCTTGTAAGTAGGTAGTTACTGTAAGTAAAAGAAATAAAATAATGTACGTACAGGCCAATACTCCAAATAACTGTAGATAAAACAAACAGGCTGAAACGAATATTCTCGTGACTTTTGCCTTTGTTATGTCTGTGAATAAATAGGTATTAGGCATTAGGCATTAGGCATTAGGCACTAGGCATTACATCATCATCATCATCATCATCCTATAGACATCCAACTGCTAGACGAGGCCTTCCCCATAGAATGCAATGGGGAGGATTTACCATAATCACCACGCTTGGCCGGCGGCCTATATACTCAAGATAATGTTTATTTATTCATTTTCAAGCACACAATAAGATTAAGATATTAGAATTACAAATTAAAATAACATAAAATGGCTTGTTCGATACGCAAGTATTACAGACAGAACCTACACTAAGTCTGGAGACTTGTGTTGTAGGTTCTGCTTTCCTTCTAGGGACTTTACAATCAGTAGCCATATCAATAACATCGATATGAGCAGATGCTGCTGCCCATCCCCTGGTGTAATCCCTTAGTCGGCTGTTACGATATCCACGGGAGGAGACGGAGGGGTATATTCTTATGACGGACACGTCACGTACTGTATAACAGGTCATGTTAAATAGACGGTGGATGGAGGCAAACCCTACGTTTAGCTGTTGACGTTATTCGGTTGATGATGATGGTGGTGAGCTTCTGGAAGCGGTGTGTGTTCCTAGGTTCCTATTTATTTTGTCAGCAATGAGAATTTACATATAATTTGTGTTTCTTTTTATACGCCTGTATTAACATAATCTATGGCCTTCAGCAGCTTATTGAATTCCAGTGAGCTTTGCCGACTGAGACAATTTCTATAAAATTATCTGATCGTAAGAATCATCATCATTATCATCATCCTGTAGAAGTCCAGTGTTGGACATAGGCTTCCCCCTAGAACGTTCTTGAGCCGCCTCCATCCACCGACTTCCTGCGACAAGCAAAAACATTAAAAGACATATAAAAACATTACTACTCGTTTTCAAAGAATGTTTAAGCTACCTTAAAAACAAACTAGGTCTGATAGCAGTCTTTTTTTATGCTACTTGGCAAGCAAACAAGCATACGGCCCACCTGATGGAAAGCAGTTAACGTAGCCTATGAACGCCTGTAACACCAGAGGCATCACACGCGCGCTGCCGACCCTGAGACATAAAGATGAAAAGTCTCATGTGCCTGTAATTTCACCGGCACCCGCACCCTTCAAACCGAAACACAGCAATGCGAACACTACTGCTTGGCGGCAGAAATAGGTACGGTGGTAGTACTACTGAACAACTTACTTGTGTACTACACAAGAAGTTCTACTACTAATAAAAGTGTGATAATCTACATACTTGCGTGTAGGTAACATCTTTATAGGTACTCGTTCTACACATAAGTAAACATTAAAATATAATATGGAAATCGTTTCCACGCACGGAGTATAATTTAGTAAACGAAGCAATATATAATTTAATAAACTAAGTAGATTAAATTTAATTAAACGAGAAGGCACGTTGACACATTTAATAAAATACGAATATGAAGCCTAACATGACCTCTGTGTCGTTTAATACCCGGCTGAGATGCTGGAGGTGTGGATTCGATTCCCGATGGGGGCTAAATGTTGGCATCTTCAAATATTTGTTCCAGTGGTGTGGCTTTTGGATGTCATTGAGTGACTAAACGGCCGTTAATTCCCGATTTTCAAAGGTGTTGTTCCAAAATGTATGGAGCCTAGCCCTTGTCGGTGTACACTTGTGTAAACGTGGGTAAATATATGTAAAACCTTTTCCCATTGTCATTGTTTTTTGATTATTTCGCTTCATTTAATGCAGGTTTCTAAAATATCTTTCTCACGGAGAGCAACACAAGACAAAACAATATGGCGGGGCGGACACAATTTTCTCTATGGTAAAATGTTTCGACCGCTGTTGACGATCGTAATAAAGCTAGCGTAGGCAACGCATTCAATGTAGACACACTACTCCCAACGAACGAATAAAGCAAGGAACTACAGAGCAATAAACGTGACATTCCCTGTCATGGCTTCTCAGGAAAATATGTTACCATTGTAATTTTTTTTCGAATTTTAAACATTTCTGTGCAGTAAATTATGCTTCAAATTAGAGTAAAACTATTTTTACGATAATCACTGATTTTTTCGCCATTCTCTGTCTGGTGTACATCGATATAGGCCATTTTGGAACATGTCCTTTATATAATATATTAAAACTCATTGATGACTTAAATTCTTTTACATATAAGATATCAATACAAGTGTCTCCTCCAGTAAGTACATTTCCTGAAAAACGGTGATTTTCGGCCTTTTTGATGATATTTAGTCACTTAGTGACATTAAAAAATCGCACCTGGCCCGCAATTACATTGGCAAATGTCAATGGGGAACGCAACAATGGGGATCATTTTGACAGCCTTATCACTATCAAAATCTTCTGAAATTCCTCCTTTCAAGTTTCAAAAGATTTGGACAGCGTTAAGGCTGCCAATATGATATCCATTGTTGCGTTCCCCATTGCCATTTGCTACTGTAATTGGCCGGTCTGGGTCGTAATTCCTGATACCCACGTTCTCAAACATGGTTATCAGGAATTCAGGACTATGTGTACGTGACTCTTGGTTACTATTATATTATCCCGTACGCGTAAATTATGATAATGTTATCATATTTAAACAAACATATTGATGGATTCATAGAGACACTGACGGCCTTATTACAGAACATGGACTAAATCTGAATTTAGTCCTGGCGTACTAGTCTAGGATTAAATATCGACATTAGGCATATGCGACTTTAAATACGAAAGCAGATGGTTTGTTTTCCGAAATAAATTCTCGCGCTACTTCGCAAATTTCCAAAGTATCAAACTGACGGATTGTGTCACATCACAATTGAGATGTCCAAATTCTTACCTCCAACAAGCAATCAACTGTCAATTTATAGACCATTGCTAAACTAGGGGGCTGCCTGGTTTTAGATAAACCAGAGATAGTCCAAGCTTATGTCATTTTTGGCATAAGCGCGAAATATCTAGCGCGAAAGCTGCTTCTGGAAAACAAACCATCTGCTTTTGTATAACGGTCGTATATACCCTAGGTCGATATTTAAGCCTACACTAGGTAGTCCTGGTTTAAACCCAGACTAAGGGCATTTTTTATAATAACACCCTTGGATAATAACACCCTTGGTTATTATTATATTATCCCGTACGCGTTAATTATGATAATGTTATCATATAAACAAACATATTGACAGATTCATAGAGACACTGAAAGTTAATGGATTAAAATATTTATATTCATCTAACTACGGCAAGCTATGATTCACATATAAACGCGGATACGTCATGTCTCTGTTTGGTGTTTGGAGAACCAATGGCAGCGCTGGATTCTTAGTCGTGACATATTGTGATTGTGTGTGTTTGTGCGTGTATTGTTTATTTGTGTACATGCGTGTGTATACTTATACACATATGTATGTATTATGCGTGTGTATACAGTGGCGCATGTGGCGAGAGCGGTTCTGATAAAAATACTGGAGATTGTGCCATTCAGTATATTTTTTATTCCGTGCCTAACACAACGGTCAAAGTTCTGCTAATGTGTTTTGTGAATAATTTAAATAAATAAATGACATTCAAATCTAGTTCTCGTAAACAAAATAACTGAATGAAATTATTTTGTTTTAAAGAGTTATATTATATAGGTTTGAGATTTATGATAGAAATAAAAGGTAAGATTTTGTTTAGTAAATTAATTAAGTAATTAGTTACTGCGAAGCCTCGAGGTCAACGATTAATATACTTAGAAGTATATTTGATCTTCCTTTTATTATGTATAAATACTTTATAAATTTTATGTTTATTTTCTTATATAAGTATATAAAATATAATTGGTTTATCGGGGGCTTTCCTACACTGCGTCGTCAAGTTTGTGGTCGCCACACGAAACCCTTAATTCAATTTAACGGTTGTCAGTTCTGCGAGTTCTTCTGGTCGCAGGAGGTCGGTGGATGGAGGCGGCTCAAGACCGTTCGTCGTGGCATTCTAGGGGAGAAGCCTATGTCTAGCAGTGGATTACTACAGGCTGATGATAATGATGATGTTTTTTTTTATTTAAGTACCTTATATTTTGTTGTTGATTTTTATGATTTTTAAATATTTTTGTACTGTGACGTTTGTTATTTTTTTTCAGATGTCGGTAGTTAAGTATAACGTGATAAATTTTTTACAATTTCCATACGAAAATATTGATAATTACGTATGTGTACCAGAGTCTTGGATACGATTTCGTGAACCTACGCAAAAGACAGTTTGTGTAGCATATCCTAGAGAAGACAAGGAGAAGACAAGAAAGCGTATTAAAAATAAAGAAAAATTCAAGACAAGTTGGAACCTCTTTCAGGCTATTGTGAAATATGTTACTGGTATGTATAAATTCATAAGATTCCCTAAAGCTATTCTATACCTATTATATCGCTGTGGTGTGTCCAGTGGCGGTCCGAGGCGGGGAGGCTCGTAGGGGTCATGACCCCCCCAAAACTCACGTTGAAAAACCTCATAAAAATATCCAATTCACGAAAAATTTTAATTGAAGTCACTATTAGTCCAGAAAGTTGCAAAAAATTATGATGACCCCAAAAACTTTGGCTGCGACTGCGCCTAGGTTTGTTCGGTACACCTCTACATCCTACCCCTAGGGTCCTCCGGTGGATGTCGTATAAGCCGACTAAGGGATGGGCAGCATCATCTACCTGAGTACTTAATTTGACGACCTCCGTGGCGCGTCGGGCGAAGGTTCGCCTGCGAAGGAGGTTGCGGGTTCGATCCCCGCCTAGGAACAAATATTTGTGCGATCTGCAGATAATTGTTCCGGGTGTTCTGGGTATTTTCTATGTATAATAAAAATAGCTATCTATGTAATGTATTATATTACGTATATCAGTTATCTAGTTGCCATAACACAAGCTCTGCTTAGCTTGGGGCTAGATAATGTTGTGTGAAATGTCCATCATTATTTATTTTATTTATTTATAATATCAAACTACTATCACCAATCCGCCTGCTAAGCATACGGAGTATGGCAGTTCCCCCATTGTATTTAATGGGAGGGGCCTCGTTTAAAGGATGCTGATGTTGATGATGATTGTATCGCAGAATCTGGGTCTGGGGTGGTCTAGGTGTTGTGGTACCATGGTACTCCATAGTTCCTGATACCCAAGACACAGGGAATCCTAATGAATGTGACTGTTGGTGTTATATATATATGTTAAAATTGAAAGTAAATAAATGAAAAAGATAGTCATAGAGTTTTAGTGTTAAAATAGAGATAAGCTAAATGGATATATTTTACGCAGATGAATACGATGATGCTGTCATTTGGATTTCAATGACGGATGGTGATACGAATTGTGAAAACAGAAGTCCAGATTTATCAATAAGAGGTAAATAATCAAATTTGTGCTGTGGTGTGTTCGACCTAAGAAGACCCCTCCATCTCCTCCCGTGGATGCCGTAAACGCCGACTAAGGGATTAAACCAAGGGATGAGCAGTAGCATCCACCTGAGTAATCAACCATGAATACTGTGATCACCAATCCGGTCATGGCATTCTAAGGGGGAGCCCTATGTCCAGCAGTGGACTTCTACAGGCTGATGATGATGATGATGATCCCTAGACGAGTGAAATTGGGATCGATCGCTATCCGGTATATTTTATCCAGGTATCCGGAGTTTTTCCAATATACCAGGCGAATAGCAGGCTACCGGATATCCGGAATACTAGTGAAATGGAGGGCGATCACTATCCGGTATTAATTATCTAGGTATCCGGAAGCTGCAGGCTGTAGGAGTAGTTTTGTTTGTTAGTCTTATTGTAGCGTTAAAATGACTTGACCAATTTTGATGAAATTTGGTAGGTTATACAGATTGATCAAAATCTGCACTGGGAAAACTTATACATTATTATTATACTCGTACTCACTTACTTTAATTTCAATAATAAACATATGTTAATAAGTGCATTAAATACTTGTACAAATTAAATCTTGTCACTATACTCTGATTTTTAATGTTAGACATTTTTTGTAAACAAAGAAATGTCAAGATGTGTCAACTACACATATGAGACACATATATGACACTTATACACACAGTGACATTTCTTTGTTTACAACAAAATTAAAAATTTAAATTCTAAGATTAAAAATCAGAGTATAGTTCATCATCATCATCATCATCAGCCGCTAGAAGTCCACTGCTAGACCTATAAATAAATAAAATAAATTCTGGAGACATTTCACACAATATTATCTAGCCCCAAGCTAAGCAGAGCTTGTGTTATGGGTACTAGATAACTGATAAACATAATACAATACATTACTTAGATAAATATTTTTTTATTATACATAGAAAATACCCAGAACACCCTGAACAAATATCTGCAGATCGTACAAATATTTGTTCCGAGGCGGGAATCCTCCTGCGTCGCAGGCGAACCTTCGCCCGCCGCGCCACAGAGGTCGTCATCTATGTCCATGCAGTACCTACCTACGAACGGTCTTGAGCCACCTTCATCCAAAATTTCCTGCGACGATCACATCATCATCATTCCATCCATGTCACCTAGTCATTTGTCCAGTTTAGCAGCTATATAAATTTACGACATTATTAATTACTAGTTGCGCCCCGCGGTTTCACCCGCGTGAATAATGATGAAAATTGATGATGATGATGATGATGATGAAAAGTAGCCTATGTGTTAATCCAGGGCGTAAAGTATCTCCATTCCAAATTTCACTCAAATCCATTAAGTAGTTTTTACGTGAAAGAGTAACAAACATCCATCCATACTCACAAACTTTCGCGTTTATAATATTAGTAGGATTTCTGATACTACATTAATTTAATATTATATTTAATATTTTCTTCTAGCTAATCAATCAATGCCTACGTTGGAAACAGAAACACGAAGTTCTATGGGAAATGCTCCATCAAACCCCAACGTAAATATACCTCAGGTGAAAGTAGTGTCATTAAGAAATAACCCAATCACTCCAATAGAACGAACACCTAAACGACCATTAGCACTTGATCCGAGAAATGAAAATAATAAAAAACGCCCAAGAATAGTTAAGACAGCTGAATCTGCAAATAATGAACCACATCATCCAAGCAATTCATTCAAAATCCATGAAGACCATTCAAATCTAGAACTACGTACACAAGGAATAATTGTTGAAAAACCTACCGTAGTGTACGATATTGAAGAGACAACTTGCTCTCAAAGTAATAATAATAATACTACACCAGCTACGCAAGCTTCTACAAGCTTTCACAACGAGTCTTCTTTGACATCCAAGCCCATACATGAAAAACGAGTGTCAGTTGTTTCTGATGACTATTTATTTCAAGACGGTGTTAAACGAGAAATACTTATAGAAAGACCACCCAAAATACATGATAATGATCAAATAACTTGCCCTCAACAGGATGCTCAATCTGCTATACAAACCTTGATTCATTTAAAGAATCGTTGCTCTCAGTTATCTATACGCGCACCTGCAAACCAATCTTTAATTATAAATGAAAACCATCTAGATCAGAAGGCTAAAACTGAAGAAAAACTTGATAGAAGATCCATCGAAGTGAATCATAGAACTTACCCACAAGATGTCACTGAGAATACACCAGCCGTTTTCCAAAAGTCTACACTCTCAGCAAATATCAGTGAGTTATCCGAACACTCAGATGAAAGTCAATATCCACCAGCTTATAACGTTATTGTACAACAAGATTCGCTTAAAAGCAAAATAATTATTAGGCACTCTACCGAAATGGAGGTTATTGATCCAAGAGCACCCTCTCAGAGTGTTGTGAAGAACATACCGACTGCTGTGCAAAATTCCTTGTACGTAGCAAATCAGCCCTGTCTGTTATCCGAACAGTCACATGAAACACAATACCCATCAGCTTTTGAAGGATATTCAGAAGACCCACGTGTGCCTAAAAATATTGTTAGAACAAATATCGGAGGAAATCCAATGAATCTTAGACATGACTTCAAAGATAAAATAAAGAATACATCATCTGCCGTGCAACAATTTTCAAACATAGAAGACCACTCCTGTCGATACAAATCTTCAAATAATAAACATATCTCAACAGCTTCAAAGAACTATTCAAAACAAGGTCCACGTACTCGAGAAATATTTTTGGGAAGACCGATAATGAATAGCATTGATCAAAGAGATTTCCCACAAGGTATTACGAAGAATACTCCATCTGCTACGCAAAATTCGTTGACCTCGGCAAACCATTCTAGCTGCTCATTGTGAACTCCCCCCCCCCCCCCAGAGCCCTCTTACCCCCCTCAACTAACAATCCTACAAACATTCTATGTGATGAATTATGCTTTACATTATACGTAGCATTGGACTCGAACGTGTAATGAATTGGTAATATTTATCTTGGCCAGATAGTTTAATGTTACTGTCGTCTCGTGATCGTCTATATGTAATGGTTGAAATCTAGATACAAAGATTAGCGTAACCTCAACACTTGGAATGCAAACTGCCGTCAAACAAATTAACTTATTGTTGGAAGAAAGCACCGTTCGTAATACAAAAGTCACTCACCTTGATCACCTCTCCCTGCTAGTAAGTTGGCTCTCTGGATATCAGGGTCCTGTAGGATTTAATGTAAAAATGAAGATAGAGTCATACCTATTTCCCTACTCTAACAAATGGCTTGAGGTTAAGTAATTAGTGTATCGGGATATAAGTGGTTCGTGTTCATTGTCATAAATATGTCGGATCAGTCGATCTATGTGTTGAAGTAGTACTTTAGGTACTTTTGATACTGCTCGTGGAATCATGTGGAAGGCTTCAAATATTAACTTATGTTTATGCGTATTTAGTACTTAGACAACTAGTTGGTTGCTATGTTAGATTAACCGATACCTTTGTTTATAACTGAGGAGGTTAATTTACTGCGTTATTTTAGGCTTTTGGAAGCATGCGTTCGTGCTAGGCATTGTGTGTGTGTGTGTGTTTTGTGGCAAGTGTTGTCTGTGAGCTATGGATTACTGACCGCTCGAGTTTACCATATTTCTCTTGGATTCCCACGTTGAGGGAAATTCGAACAAATCCCTTTTTTACTCCCTCGTTGTACGCAGTTGGCGGTTTGTTATTACACAGTTGCTCTCTAGCGTAAGACGTACACCGTCTATGCCCTATCGATGAACGAGATTCTGGCACCGCTCAATTGGTCTTCCAAAGCTCTTCGACATTAAACAATACTAAAATTTAAGACAAATGTCAGATTTCATGATAATATGGGTCACGTAATTATTTTACGTATAGTGTTGACCCTATGTACTTTTCTCCAACGTGTCACAAGCCCCAACCAGGGTATCGAAGGTAACAGTTAATTAGGTGAAGTGTTCACATAGTGATATTGTAATAAAATCCAGTGATGAGTATTTATAATGGTTTTGTAGGTATTTCAGCATCGTCACGTCCTCAATTCCTCTGGTATGGTGACTTGTTCCACCAATAATCATAGCGTAAGTACATAATTATGTTCATAAAGATTCATAATTTGTTCCATTCAGAAAGTGTTTCTCCATTTAGTTCAGCATTTTAAGTAGCCCACTCTCTAGAGCTTTGATTCGATATTGTACATATTATAAAAAGATTCGCTGGGAGGTGTAATTATCCCGCTCACTGCGTCCAGAGTAACGAGCTTCAGACACATCCTAACGAGAATACATATATATTATTTTATGGTGTGTGTGGTTCCTTCTTATCACTACACGTGATGAAATGGGATTGAGAGTATGTATGCTTGTGTGTGCGTCTGCATTAAGCGTATAATAGACCTCCTCAGTACATTCGCATGCGTGCAATAAAATACTTTGTAAGCAAGCGAGTTAAGTTTCCATCCATGATTCCAAGAAGCTTTCAATTTACTTGTAAATTGATAGTCTAATTTAATAATAATGTCCATAAAATGTTTCATAAAAGTCTAGTTCATTCGTAGTTAATTTCCTGCCACTTTTGAAGTCAGTAAATCGGTGATTCATATGCATATGATCAGTTAGGTAGTTCTAGTGCTTTCTCTGAAGTCTAAATCTAAATAGGTATGTGACCGAACATCTCCAATACTTAAGCTAACACATAGCCTAGGTACTTAGTTGTTTGTGAAGAATATAACCTAGTGCTTTCTCTGAAGTCTAAATTATATAGATATGTGAGTTGTTTGTAAAGTATAATATTATCTAGTGATTTCTCTGAAGTCTAAATAGGTGTGTGAGTTGTTTGTAAAGTATAATATGATCTAGTGTTTCCTCTAAAGTCTAAATCAAATAGGTATATGACTGAACATCTCCAATACTTAGATATTACATAACCTTCTCCGTTACGTCTTATCTTAGGTACTTAGTTATTTATAAGGTATTATGATCTAGTTGAAGTCTAAATAGATATGTGACTCAACCCTCCTCCAGTAATTAAGCTAACACACAGCCTAGTTACTTAGTTATTTATAAGGTATATATGATCTTGTGATTTCTCTGAAGTTTAAATTAAATAGGTATATGACTGAACATCTCCAATACTTAGATATTTCATAACCTTCTCAGTTACGTCTTATCCTAGTACTTAGTCATTTGTAAGGTATATATGATCTAGTTGAAGTCTAAATAGGTATGTGACTCAACCCTCCTCCAGTACTTAGATATAGCATATCTTAGGTACTTAGCTTTAGGCCGAGGAAACTCGAAACGCCGCCCGCAGACACAGAATTTACATGCACTTTTCACAACACTTAAACTTGATTTGAATACAGTGAAGAATATATATACGTCTCTACGCCTATTCAATGATTGGTTAAGTTATAGCGTCAATCCTCAGAGAATTACTTGCGTTAGTTACAGCACTGAATTTATAAGCACTTTCTTTAACACTATAAGCAAAGACTGATTTGAATACAGCGGAGTATTATAAAAATATACGTCTACGCTTTGTTCATCGATTGGTTAATTTATCTCGTCAACAGTGATTATTCGATAATTACTCCCGCGCATCTCGTTTGGTACTGCTGGCCTCCCCGTGTTCACATAGGCACCCCCACCTTTACGTATTTCATGTTCTCACGATGAATTTTTGACTGTTTCGTAGCAAAAAATTCAAACCAATTAATAGTTTTGTCGCGCCAGTAAATTTAGAATTCTCAAGTGTTTTCTGTCACGTTTAAGTGTGAGTTATATTTTGTACTTCATAATTCAGACCCTCCACTTGTGATAATACTGTTTTTCTATGTTGAGCCCTAAAAAAATAAGTTGCGACTCTTGTTAACCGACTGCATTAGCAAAGAGGGCGATGTTTTTAACAATCTATGTATGTAACTATTATAAATTATCGGCAATCTATGAGGGTACGGTGATGATCCGTTACATCTTCCTCCCTGGGTGTGCGAGTGAATACGACCTGAATTCACACTCACATCCACACTATTCTAGGTCCCACGCATACAAAGAAACTCATATCATTAGCATACAATTTCAAATTAATCTAACAGCAAATAGGTTCAATATTATTTGTTCTCATTAAAAAAAACTATTGATAATCTAACCTTAGGTATCTCTATTTTAATTTAGTTTTTTTTTTTCAATCTATTAACTAACATAACTTCTAAACTTATTTAACCTTATCCTAAGTAGATGTTACAAGAGGTCCCTAATCAAATCTATTATTCTTGTTTGGTCATGTAATAGCGCGCTAAACGAATCGCATTATAATTGCCTTTAATTGTTCCTGACTCCGGATAAACAAGCGTATAAACGTTATCACAAGGCACTGCTCCTACTCTATACGGCCCTTCATATTGTAATGAAAACTTTTCCATAACTTTTAATTTAGCATTTGGTTTGTGCATTGCTCTCAATTTAACCAATCTCCAATCTGATAAGCCCTTAATCGATATGTCTTATCAAAACCTAATGCACGTCTCGTAGCGGCATTCTCTAACTTTTCTCTCACCTTTTCACGCGTCATATTTAAATTTCTTTCATCCTGTACTATTATTTTGTGTTTTTGCAATACTCTCTATCTAAGTTCAACCTAGTATTTCTTCCAAAGATAATCTGATTCGGTGTATAACACGTGCTATCATGTACAGTGTCGCTTTAACATTCTTCTATGTCCTCTATGATTTTTAAATTGACTTCCATTATCAGTTAACCTGTTTAATTGGTATAACTTTGTGGCATGTTCTAATACTGAATTTATCCTGTACAGCACATAGGTATATGCGCCCAATTTTCCTATTGGCAAAAGCACGTAAATGTCTGCAAGTTCTAGTTCACCTATATCTTTAGCGCTAATCGGTTTGTATTTCCCATCATATTTTTTTTTTCTGTTTCTTTACGTCTAATAAAACCTTTATTGAACCGTCTCGTTCCAACATGTAAGTTAAAAGACTCCAATTGGAAGTGCTCCCATAGTTTAATTTCCCCAGTGTTTTGATTTTATTTTCAACATTCTGCCTATATGCAAATGTCACAGAGTACGTTGCGTTACAAACTGTGTCTAGTTAGTCATCCTTATTTTCATGCACATACTCTCCCGTCTGACCAGCTTTTCTGCAAACGCTTGCCTATTATTTAACAGTACAGGCAATATAACCTGTTTAAATTTGAACGGCATATCTTATTCTTGCAAGCAACAGTGCTTTGATTATCCATCGCACCTTTTGAATTTCCAATTGGAAAATTATCTTTTCCTCCCCGTTTGGTTAGATTCTCTAACGTTAGGATACTACATTGTCCAATGCAGTGTTTCTCGAATTCAATCCTATTTTTTCGTTGTTAATTTGCGTTGTAAATGTTCGATTTCTCGTTATTCAGTGAATGGAGGCGACCCAAGTCCGTCTGACGTAGTATTCTAATGAAAAGAGGTCTAACAGAAGACTTCTACAGGCTGATGATATTGATGATGGTGATTGTATGCAAACCTCTTGGTATCCTTTTGATCTTACTAGAATTTTCTATTTCCAATTGGTTTCTGTCTCCAGATCCTTCATAGAATCATTAGAATTTTCCCTTTCAATTGGAGACTCTGCACATATTGGACCTATTGATATTACCTACGTCCCAGATCATGTTCATAAATTAATCTTTATCTTCTTCTTATCTAGAAAATCTATGATGAAGTCCTCGAAGCAAAGTGGTGCTAGTCCACGGTTTTTTTCTGTGTTCCCATAAACTTTTGAGGTGGCCCGGATAAACATTCCAACGATATCTCTATAGTGTTGTCCCCTTACACCTTACACCTTTTTAGCCGGCTTACACGCTTTCGATATATCTTTTAACTGGTTGATAAATCGCACAGGATTCTGTCCGTTTGAACCATTGAACCTTGGTTGCTTCATAACAGGTGTCATTACAAATATGTCTTTGGTTTTTAGAGACCGCCTTCATTGGCCTCACGCTCGTACTGGATTCGCTTCCACGAATAGTAGGAACCTCCGGCTTTTTCCGTGCTCGTATCCGACCCACTATTACGAGTCGCATGAGTACCCATCTCTACCGTTTTTGCCAGCGCTAGGCTGGCGCCAGTTGAAGT
Organism: Epirrita christyi; assembly: GCA_951392215.1. Classification (NCBI taxonomy): domain Eukaryota; kingdom Metazoa; phylum Arthropoda; class Insecta; order Lepidoptera; family Geometridae; genus Epirrita; species Epirrita christyi. The sequence continues at coordinate 5,819,452 of OX595848.1, read as the reverse complement.
ACGGTCACACATGTCCCTTTTTTTTTTTTTGCATTCTTTCTCCAAACTTTTGTGCAAAGTGATTCATTAAATTCTCCACAATACTAGTTTCTTCCAGTTCAGGTTCTAATCTAGGCCTCTTCGCCCCTTCAGTAGAAGAGTTGCCTCCTTTGCGAGTTCGCATTTTTCATAATGCCTTGCACAGCCTTGAAAGTATAACTTCACTTTTTTTTCTTTTTCACACTAGTTTAAATAACGTTAATGATCAACACTATTTATTTTCACTCTCACTTTAAGATATATCACAATTATTCAAAATTTTTTTTTTTTTTTTTATCTGCTCTATGCATAAGTATTGTTCACTACTCAAATATTATTACAAAACTGACCATGTGCAAGTCGGACTCGTACACGTAGGGTTCCGTTTGTTCACTTCTCAAATATTATTACAATAACCGGCCAACTGCGAGTTGGATTTGTGCACGAACGAGTTGGGTTCTGCACCAGCACCTATAAAACGGCACAAAATCACGTTTTTTGTATGCAAGCCTTCTTCAACATGTATTTTACAATGTTTTTTTTTTTTTTTGTTTTATTGGCAACAGAAATACATCAGCTGTCTAGCTATCACAGTTCATGAGATACAACCTGGTGACGGATGAAAACCGGAGCCTAAGTAACATGGTCCGTATTACCCTTTGGTTACGGAACCTTAATAAGACCTTCCTCCCTTCCTCCCAGACTTTACTAAGGGTTGAATGATCGTCAGGAAACTTAGTAATAGAGTTCGTTTTTCCCTTTGGGTACGGAACCCTAATAAGACGTTTCTCCTTTCCTCCCAGAATTTGCTAAGGGTTGTATGAACGTCAGCAAAACTCACAAGTGTTTACAAGTTCTTCCAACGTGTTTCATTCTATTTTATAAAAAAAAGGTTATATAACACCCAACAGTCACACATATATGCAGTCATGACCCCACACTAGGACTGCCTGTGTCGTGGGTATCAGGAACTACGAGTACCATGGTACCATAACACACAGACCAGGAACAACTATTTGCAGATTCTACAAAGATTTGTTCCACAGCAGGAATCGAACCCGCAACCTCTTGTATCTCAGCCGGACTCGCCCGCTGCCCACTGAGGTTTTCAATAAGTGACCTCTACATCACGAACAATCGCTTTCCTTTCCAACGTTAATCTCTTTGTTCAAAGAATAAAGAATGAATTCTTAACAGTTTTTTCAGCTATTGTCAACTTATTAGCGTAGCAGTATGCATTGTTTACGGTAACCACTAAACATTAGTTTAATATTTTTATGATTTCAGATGATTTCCTACGTTGTGTATTTTTTTCTAAATTAATGATTTTCTACGTTGTGTATAGTAATCCAAGTTCTTTTATTTTCGTTGCAATAATTGATAAACTGTTGCATTTGATGACGTAATCCTCGATCTCTCGGGGTCAAAATGCAACAATCGATCAAGTAGTACATTTAATGACGAAATCCTGGTCACGGCACCAGATGTGAACTCCCCCCCCCCCCCCAGAGCCCTCTTACCCCCCTCAACTAACAATCCTACAAACATTCTATGTGATGAATTATGCTTTACATTATACGTAGCATTGGACTCGAACGTGTAATGAATTGGTAATATTTATCTTGGCCAGATAGTTTAATGTTACTGTCGTCTCGTGATCGTCTATATGTAATGGTTGAAATCTAGATACAAAGATTAGCGTAACCTCAACACTTGGAATGCAAACTGCCGTCAAACAAATTAACTTATTGTTGGAAGAAAGCACCGTTCGTAATACAAAAGTCACTCACCTTGATCACCTCTCCCTGCTAGTAAGTTGGCTCTCTGGATATCAGGGTCCTGTAGGATTTAATGTAAAAATGAAGATAGAGTCATACCTATTTCCCTACTCTAACAAATGGCTTGAGGTTAAGTAATTAGTGTATCGGGATATAAGTGGTTCGTGTTCATTGTCATAAATATGTCGGATCAGTCGATCTATGTGTTGAAGTAGTACTTTAGGTACTTTTGATACTGCTCGTGGAATCATGTGGAAGGCTTCAAATATTAACTTATGTTTATGCGTATTTAGTACTTAGACAACTAGTTGGTTGCTATGTTAGATTAACCGATACCTTTGTTTATAACTGAGGAGGTTAATTTACTGCGTTATTTTAGGCTTTTGGAAGCATGCGTTCGTGCTAGGCATTGTGTGTGTGTGTGTGTTTTGTGGCAAGTGTTGTCTGTGAGCTATGGATTACTGACCGCTCGAGTTTACCATATTTCTCTTGGATTCCCACGTTGAGGGAAATTCGAACAAATCCCTTTTTTACTCCCTCGTTGTACGCAGTTGGCGGTTTGTTATTACACAGTTGCTCTCTAGCGTAAGACGTACACCGTCTATGCCCTATCGATGAACGAGATTCTGGCACCGCTCAATTGGTCTTCCAAAGCTCTTCGACATTAAACAATACTAAAATTTAAGACAAATGTCAGATTTCATGATAATATGGGTCACGTAATTATTTTACGTATAGTGTTGACCCTATGTACTTTTCTCCAACGTGTCACAAGCCCCAACCAGGGTATCGAAGGTAACAGTTAATTAGGTGAAGTGTTCACATAGTGATATTGTAATAAAATCCAGTGATGAGTATTTATAATGGTTTTGTAGGTATTTCAGCATCGTCACGTCCTCAATTCCTCTGGTATGGTGACTTGTTCCACCAATAATCATAGCGTAAGTACATAATTATGTTCATAAAGATTCATAATTTGTTCCATTCAGAAAGTGTTTCTCCATTTAGTTCAGCATTTTAAGTAGCCCACTCTCTAGAGCTTTGATTCGATATTGTACATATTATAAAAAGATTCGCTGGGAGGTGTAATTATCCCGCTCACTGCGTCCAGAGTAACGAGCTTCAGACACATCCTAACGAGAATACATATATATTATTTTATGGTGTGTGTGGTTCCTTCTTATCACTACACGTGATGAAATGGGATTGAGAGTATGTATGCTTGTGTGTGCGTCTGCATTAAGCGTATAATAGACCTCCTCAGTACATTCGCATGCGTGCAATAAAATACTTTGTAAGCAAGCGAGTTAAGTTTCCATCCATGATTCCAAGAAGCTTTCAATTTACTTGTAAATTGATAGTCTAATTTAATAATAATGTCCATAAAATGTTTCATAAAAGTCTAGTTCATTCGTAGTTAATTTCCTGCCACTTTTGAAGTCAGTAAATCGGTGATTCATATGCATATGATCAGTTAGGTAGTTCTAGTGCTTTCTCTGAAGTCTAAATCTAAATAGGTATGTGACCGAACATCTCCAATACTTAAGCTAACACATAGCCTAGGTACTTAGTTGTTTGTGAAGAATATAACCTAGTGCTTTCTCTGAAGTCTAAATTATATAGATATGTGAGTTGTTTGTAAAGTATAATATTATCTAGTGATTTCTCTGAAGTCTAAATAGGTGTGTGAGTTGTTTGTAAAGTATAATATGATCTAGTGTTTCCTCTAAAGTCTAAATCAAATAGGTATATGACTGAACATCTCCAATACTTAGATATTACATAACCTTCTCCGTTACGTCTTATCTTAGGTACTTAGTTATTTATAAGGTATTATGATCTAGTTGAAGTCTAAATAGATATGTGACTCAACCCTCCTCCAGTAATTAAGCTAACACACAGCCTAGTTACTTAGTTATTTATAAGGTATATATGATCTTGTGATTTCTCTGAAGTTTAAATTAAATAGGTATATGACTGAACATCTCCAATACTTAGATATTTCATAACCTTCTCAGTTACGTCTTATCCTAGTACTTAGTCATTTGTAAGGTATATATGATCTAGTTGAAGTCTAAATAGGTATGTGACTCAACCCTCCTCCAGTACTTAGATATAGCATATCTTAGGTACTTAGCTTTAGGCCGAGGAAACTCGAAACGCCGCCCGCAGACACAGAATTTACATGCACTTTTCACAACACTTAAACTTGATTTGAATACAGTGAAGAATATATATACGTCTCTACGCCTATTCAATGATTGGTTAAGTTATAGCGTCAATCCTCAGAGAATTACTTGCGTTAGTTACAGCACTGAATTTATAAGCACTTTCTTTAACACTATAAGCAAAGACTGATTTGAATACAGCGGAGTATTATAAAAATATACGTCTACGCTTTGTTCATCGATTGGTTAATTTATCTCGTCAACAGTGATTATTCGATAATTACTCCCGCGCATCTCGTTTGGTACTGCTGGCCTCCCCGTGTTCACATAGGCACCCCCACCTTTACGTATTTCATGTTCTCACGATGAATTTTTGACTGTTTCGTAGCAAAAAATTCAAACCAATTAATAGTTTTGTCGCGCCAGTAAATTTAGAATTCTCAAGTGTTTTCTGTCACGTTTAAGTGTGAGTTATATTTTGTACTTCATAATTCAGACCCTCCACTTGTGATAATACTGTTTTTCTATGTTGAGCCCTAAAAAAATAAGTTGCGACTCTTGTTAACCGACTGCATTAGCAAAGAGGGCGATGTTTTTAACAATCTATGTATGTAACTATTATAAATTATCGGCAATCTATGAGGGTACGGTGATGATCCGTTACATCATGCTCATATAGGCCAGATTTTTATTCTTATCAAAATCCACGTATGCAAAATATATCTACTGGAAGATCTCCCGAAGAAAATGGTAGGAGGCACAATGTTTATCCTCAAACTAATACAGAGAATAGATCATTTGCTATTGGAAACTCTCCAATTACCGCAAACCAGTCGTGTTCGTTATTCGGAAACTCAATACAGGAACAATTTCCAGGTTCTTCAGATCAGCAGTCATGTACACAAGAAATACCTGTCAGAAGACGTAACAACCAGAATTTTATCGGCCAAAGAGTTTGTCATGAAAGTGGGATAGAGAATAGAGCATCTGTTATTGGAAACTCTTCAAAAACAGCAAATCGATCGTTCGAAGAAAGTTTTTCACCCATTGCCATTGATCGAGATGCACAAGTAATACCTATCGAAAGATCTAACGACCCGAATCATACTAAACAAAAAAACACAGATAACAGAGGCCCAATTCTCTAATTTTAAAACATTCCAGTCACAATATAATCTCGTGTCAGTCGCACTGTATCGTATAGTAACTACTACTTAATCTTCGCGTATGCATGCGAAGATTAAGTAAGAGTTACTATATAGGTGACAGCTGACAGTGCGACTGAGACGAGATTATACTGCGAATTGAATGTTTTTAAATTAGAGAATTGGGCCTCAGATCTACGTCTATTCGAAATTCACCAAATGAAATCAACAAGTCACAAAATGCCAGAGCAATTACTGAGCAAAATTTAACGAATGATTTTAATGTTCTCTTCAGAAAAATGGATTCAACTCTTTCGAACACGTACACAATGTTAAATCACGCTCGTAGCGCATTTGTTAAATATGGTGAAACTTTTAGAAAATTAATGGAAAGAACCAATGATTATCGTGATTCGAGCATGAATGAGGCTATTACAGGGTCAATACATCAAAAATAACTGAAGATAAACAATACTGAAAAGAAGTACAAAAATAACAAGATGATAAAAACGGCAGCGCTATTTTTAGCGCGGTAGGCGCTTCCCTTCCTGTAAGACGGATCATCAAAGTAAGCCAAGCCTGATTCTTCTAAGCTTGGTTGCGTTGGAACTACATAGTTAGAGTAATTTTAGATTATAAGACGATTCAAAATGATCATTGTGATTTTAATGAACAAAAATTATTTTGATTTGGTAATAGTCATAATACTGATAAAGATAATGAAAAAAAACATCGTTTAAAACTTCTTAAAACATTCGTTTGTTCTAACTCTCGAATATTACGATTATGTTGGACGTAATGCCCCCCTTTGTACGACTAATGTCCAAAATTATGAAAAATAACAAATAGTCTCAAAGAGATGTGTATAATGAATGATACTTTAAAATATGTCAATGTGCATTGAGTGTATGCTGGAGCCAATTAAATACCTAAGTCTTGTCTAAGGAAGCGCTGAACTCGTGATGGCTTGCTGGTAGGTGTACTGGTCTCGAGGGGTTCTCCCTCATCCAACTGTATGGGATGAAACGGTGGATGCTTGGATTTAAGGGTGGCTTTTCAAAATTTGTATATTCAATATTGTATTACGGGTATTCAATGTAAATCTGTGGTGTAGTTAAAAAAAATACGAGTTTAATTTTTAAGTTACATATCCTCTCTGAGCATAACCTAAAATTAATTCTTGTTAGGCCCATGTTCACGAACAAATAAACGGACATTCACCGTAACCATTGGTCAAGATTACAGATAACGTATGAAAACATCTGTAAAAATTGCTAAACAGACTTTTAACCATCTGTTTATGTGTTAGTGAACAGTGGCCGTAGAATTGAATTTACCTGCTAAGTCGTTTAAGAATAGTTATGTATGTATTTAAGTAATAAATTTGCTTATTCGTGTTTATTGATCTAATTATTATGTACCTAATCGTATTGAATATAAAACACTGATTTCTGGCTCAGTCTAAATTAATAATTAATTTAAAAACCCAGTCAAATGTGTGTCTAAGTTGTAATAATTGAACAACTCTCATCAATTGATCTGAAACGAACAGCTGATCGTTATAGGTGCCAGTAACTTCTGATTTCGGTTATCATAAGCCTGTAGTAGTCAACTGCTGGAAATAGGCCTCTCTCCATGAATGCCACAACGAACGGTCTTGAGCCGCCTCCATCCACCGATTTCTTGCGACCTTTATAATGTCTTTAGTCCATCGAGAGGAGGGCCTACCTCTACTGCGCCATCAGGTTTGCACCACAAAAGATTTCTCTGATACTTGTGATTTCTGTGTAGGTAAGTATAATTTGATTATAAGTATGCCAAAATATCAAAGTCATAGTTATAGTAATTTATTTGTCAGAATGTACCTATATGCGTGATGTAGATTTCAAACAATTAATCTAAATAATTTAATTAATTTAATCATTTTGTGTGTTACAAAAACATACAACAGTAGGTATATTTCAATCAAGGCCCACCGGAGTAGGTTTCTCTGAAGCTTATCAAAATAAAAAGGTACCTAAATCCAGAAAAACAAGCTATCGCATATTGATGTTTCCGGCAGTGACCCTTGATAAAGAAGGATATTTTTCCCCTATTGCTCTTTGTATTTCGTCATCCACAAAATAAATAAATTGTTTTTAACATTGATATACCTATATTAACCTACTAAAGAGCGTTGATAACCTAACAACATTTCGACAAACCCGCGCGGCGCTTGTATAAAACAACAGACCTATTGTATGTAAGTCAATCTGAAAATCGAACGAGACTCATATCGAAATCGTTAGCCGTTTTTAATATAATACAAATATTACTCATTTAATAGCTCCTTTTTGACACTTTCGGCTATAGTGTTTCTACTTTAAGAAATATAACACTTTCTAGTTTAATCCGTAGTAGATCTTTGAACAAAACATTACATTTCGCTACACTGTATCAATTAGCTCGAAAATGTGTTCCCAGTAGGTATGTTATCGTGTGTGAATGACCCATAGGTATGGTATTACTTATACTTTTGTATTTTAATTATTTAAAAAGTAATATTATGTTTCTATATAAGTGAAGACCTTTATTTGACCTCAAAAGTACTATATTAGTTACCTAACATTTTGTTTTTATGTGCCGATGGTTTTCCTAAAATAAATAAATAGTATAGAATAAAAACCCAAAAATTACCAACCAGGCGGGCATCGAACCCGCTACCATCTCCTTGATACGGGGATGCGTTAACTACTGGGCCACTGGCCGACTCCACTGGCCGACGCGACGCCTGGTTCGTAATTTTAGGGATATTATAAAATATTAATATTTCTCATATTATGTGTGGGTTAACACTTTAGGAACCAATGACTAAGGGTATTTGTTCCTGAGATCAAAGTTCGGGGGTTTTAATGACAAGTTGAGACCAGTAAGGCAAGTTCAAAAGATCAAATACAAAGCAAGTGATAAGCTATCTACAGAATGTGAATTTCATTGGAATTAAGAGTTCATAAGTGACTGACTTGTGATTAGTATAAATAAGATTGTTAAATAACGAACAGTGTGCCGAGTTTTTTTTTTTTACTTTTAGAGCTTCTTCAAAAGGTACCAGATTGTATTAGTTAGTTTTAGTTTTTCTTGTGAAATTGTTTCCATTTTTAACCGACAAAAAATACTTCTGAACTCACTCTGAGGTTCTGAACTCAGTTGTATATTTTTTACCTCTTATCTCCGTCATTGTATATTATGATGATAATAAAGTATTTTCTATCTTTTCTATCTACTATATAGAACATAATCCGTACAATGGGCGGCCTTATCACTGAAAGCGATTTCTTCCAGGCAACCTTTGGATGGACAGAAATTAACAGAACGGAAACGAATGGCAGTGCACATTTTTACAGAGTTAAAATTAAATAAGTCAAATAAAATAACTTAATTTTGTAAATCCGAATACTTATAATAATTTGATAAATATAAACTAATAGATATTATTATAATACTTTTATAATACTATTATTACAAACAAATAAACGTAGACACATAGTTAGACAGAAATTAGATAGTGCTGCTTTAAAATAAGGTCTCATTTTCGTTTATTCCATCCTGCCCTACCAGAAGATGGATGATCTAACTGTTTGCGCAAAAATATTCCAAACTGTTAGCCTGACTGGTTGGACAGTTTGGAATTTGGTGCTGTGGTAAAGCGCCAAATAATCCTACTAATACACTCGAGAGCAATGAATCCGGGTCACTTAAAGAATGTTAAAATCTCGGACACTAAAAATGATAGATTAATGCAATAAATTGTATTTAATAGACAATGTAATACTCCTTAAATGAAGGTAAAAAAAAAAATGAGTCACCATACATTTTATTAACACAAAATTACATAAAGAAAAAAACTGCTGATCTCTCCTTAAAACAAAAATAGGAAACATGAAATTTTTGAACTTTATTACGATTTTCTTGAATTTTAATACTTCGTATTGCCTCCTCGTGCTTTTTTAATTAAATTTTAATTTAATTTTTTTTATTATTAAATTTTAATTTTAAATTTTAAATTTTAATTTTAATTTTTTTTTAACTTAATTTCGTAGTTCCATCTTCGAAAGTGGCCCTTTTTCAAATTTGATTTTTTTATGATATAACTTTACAATAACTAAGAAGTTTTAATACCTTCATTTAAGGAGTATTACATTGTCTATTAAATACAATTTATTGCATTAACCTAGCATTTTTAGTTTCCGAGATTTTTAGGATTCTTTAAGTGACCCGGATTCATTGCTCTCGAGTGTATTATAAATTCGAAAGTTTGCGAGTATGGATGTTTGTTACTCTTTCACGTAAAAACTACTGAATGGATTTGAGTGAAATTTGGAATGGAGATACTTTACGCCCTGGATTAACACATAGGCTACTTTTCATCATCATCAACGCGATAGTTTGTGAGTATGGATTGATGTTTGTTACTCTTTCACGTAAAAACTACTGAATGGATTTGAGTGAAATTTGGAATGGAGGTACTTTACGCCCTGGATTAACACATAGGCTACTTTTCATCATCATCATCATCATCAACGCGAAAGTTTGTGAGTATGGATGGATGTTTGTTACTCTTTCACGTAAAAACTACTGAATGGATTTGAGTGAAATTTGGAATGGAGATACTTTACGCCCTGGATTAATACATAGGCTACTTTTCATCATCATCATCAATTTTCATCATTATTCACGCGGGTGAAACCGCGGGGCGCAACTAGTAAATAATAAATAGGCAAACAGCTTGCACAGTGAAAGAATTAGAAGGAACTGCTGTGCCGGAATTTTAAGCGATAAGTTTTCTGTTGACTTAGAAGAAAAGGAATGAGAGGTGTGAAGGTCTTCAAATCTGTATTTAAGATAGCGAAAAAACAAACAAAAACGTATTAAAAATAACAGAATAGAGAAGAGAATATGCGTATTCCGGTGAAGACGTATGGGAGCCCTATACGTCAATACGCATATTCTTGAGCATAGAGCGGAAAGGTGAGACATGGTCATATTTACGCAATCCAAATATGAACCTGATGCGGAAGCTTATTTAGCTGTTCCTCTGTGAGATCCAGATAACATGAGTCGGCGTAATAAAACACAAGGCGAACAAGAGATTGTGTGAGTGAAATTTTGGTGGCAATCTCTGGTCTGTCTGCCTTTAAATTGGATACATATACAGAGCGAGTTATGGTACCTAATGCCGACTTTAGTCAGTTTGCCATATTTTTAAGCGACTTCCCAAAAAAGGAGGAGGTTCTCAATTCAGTTGTTTTTTTTTTAATGTTTGTTACCTCATATCTCCTGTGTTTATGAACCGATTTGAAAAATTCTTTTTTTATTAGAATAGATATACTTCCAGATTGGTCCCATTTTTTTAACCGACGTCCCAAAATAGGAGGAGGTTCTCAATTCGGTTGTATTTTTTTTTTAAATGTCTTTATTTAGTGCCATGAAGCCGAAAACGTAACGTTTGTATCACTAGAATGCCAACAAATTGTAATCTAAGACGTCTTATTAACCTAGCAACTTTCGTGAAAACCTATAGCAGTAGGTTTTCACGAAAGTTGCTAGGTTAATAAGATTATCATTTGAATTTCAGTGAGATTTCAGTAGTGCCTATCGATATTCCTCCTGTAAGAATGTAAATAAATATAAGTAACTATAGATTAAAATTATAAATAAAAAATACAGAGCTATAACAACCAAAGAAACAAAATACTTAAGTATAATTGCCGACCTAAGAATAAAAACCTCCGTCTCCTTCCATGGATGTCGTAAAAGCCTTTTTTAAACCTATTTTAGTTAAAATAGCTTTTGTTTTATTCTCTCTGATGTCATGCGTCAAAACAAGACAAAAGATATTTTAAATAAAATAGGTTTCAAAATTGATTATGAATAAGAGGGTAAAAGTTTTGAGTCTTATTTTTACTCAACAAATCGGTAAAGCAAGAAATTAAGATGCAAAATAAAAGCTTCAAGATTCCTTTGATTATAAGTTGACATAATCTTATCTTTTTGATCAGGGTTTCAAAGCACGTCTTACAATTATGGTATCAAAGCTAAGACTCATCTAGAGTTTTGCCCAAATCTAGATCTAACTTGAGTGAGCTCTTAAACTATTATTTATTTACCGCTTGTCTTTATTTTAGATATGATAGGAGCCGACTACCTAGACTCAACTGTGGGTAAATAAGGTCTGAATATACAGGTAGATAGGACATTTTCCTAGACATTTACGTGATCCAGATTCTATTCAACCCAGTTTCAGCAGAAAATGTTCAAAATATATGCTTAGTTTTATTCAAAAATAATGTTTCTTTCATTGGAACACAATGAGGGCTTTTCAACTTCGATTAAAAAAAAAAAAAGTAGTTCAAATTGGTTCGATAGATGGCGCTGACTCAAATGTAGCTGACAAGATTGTCAAATGTATTATCTGTGGTGTACGCGTACTAAGCTATTATCTAACTAATCTGTGGCATAATAGTCTTGATATTCTGCTTGCTTCTGCTTCTTGAGAGTGCGCTAGTGATTTCGTGGTGTTCTTATAGGTAAGCAAAAATAAATACCACGAAACGAAAATATATCCACGTTGTTGATGTTGACATTTAACTTTATTTTGACACTTGACAGTTACGTAACAGCAGTGCCATCTCTTTTCAACGCTGAAAGCATGATTTGAAACGCCCGTGAAAACCTCTCATTACCATCATCACCAGCTTGTTTACGTCCAATGCTGGACGAGGCCTCCCCCATTAAAAACAATGGGGGGATTTGCCTTAATCACCACGCTTGGCAGGCGGATTGGTGATCGCAGCTGGTGATAAGTACTCAGATGGATGCTGCTGCCCATCCTCTGGTATAATCCCTTAGTAAAGCTTTAACTACATCCACGTGAGGAGGGGTTTATTCTCAGGCCGGACACACCACAGCACCATTTATTTTTAACCGACTTCCCAAAAAAGGAGGAGGTTCTCAATTCGGTTGTTTTTTTTTTTATTTTTTTTTTTATGTTTGTAAAAGAATTTTTAAAATCGGTTCATAAACGCCGGGTGTTTATGAACCGATTTTAAAAATTCTTTTTATATTTGAATAGATATATTTCCAGATTGGTCCCATTTTTTTCAGAATCCAGTTCTGATAATGGAATCCATGAGGAATTGAGGGAACTACTCAAATATTGTAGGCATACATATGGCGATTTTACTATTTTCAGCAACAAACCAAGCATTTGCATTCAAAAAGTATAATAATCCTTTCACCACTATGGTTCTTTCATCATTTTTTTTCATCCAAATATTTTGTCGAATAAAATGGCGGAAGTCGGTTTTTTAAATGAAAAGTTATACAATACACAATACAATTTTATAAGCATTGGAAAATTCTGTATTCCGTAAAGCAATGGTCGTAAGCTTACGAAGCGCGTACTGCATCAACTGGAGTAATTACTGATAGATCCGGTGAACTGTGATAGCGTAGAACTGACAGGGCGTGAATACCCTCACAGCATGTATGGTTTCAGTTTCAGATAAGTTTATTAACTCGGTACCAATTTGAGATAATTAAGGACGAAACAGATTGACGATCAATTGTCAGAGTTCAGAGAACTTGACAACTAATGACAATTGTCACTTTAATTACGTTCGCTGTGTAGAATGCCTGAACCAAGGGAACGCGCCGCCTTAAGGTACTTTGAGGCCAAGGGACCTTCTAAATATTAGGTTTATAGTTAGTTCAGTGACCATGATCATTTTACTTATCAAACGTTTGTCACCGAGTGACTTTCAGTTAGGGAATAGAATACCAAATAACTTTTCATTTAAAAAACCGACTTCCGCCATTGTATTCGACTAAATATTTGGATGAAAAAAAAATGATGAAAGAACCATAGTGGTGAAAGGATTATGATACTTTTTGAATGCAAATGCTTGGTTTGTTGCTGAAAATATCAAAATCACCATATGTATGCCTACAATATTTGAGGAGTTCCCTCAATTCCTCATGGATCCCATCATCAGAACTGGATTTTGAAAAAAATGGGACCAATCTGGAAGTGTATCTATTCAAATAAAAAAAGAATTTTCCAAATCGGTTCATAAACGCCGGAGATATGCGGTAACAAACATTAAAAAAAAAAAAAAAAAAAAAAAAAATACAACCGAATTGAGAACCTCCTCCTTTTTTGGGAAGTCGGTTAAAAAGGCTTTGCAACTCTTTTACGACACCAATAACGATTTCGTTACCGAGATATTTTTTTTTAACATTTTTAATTACAGAAAGAATAATATACTTAACTAATATAAGTATATATAAAATTTCCAAAAAACGATCTAAAGATCACTACCAGACGGAAGCGTCCCCAAGACGCTGACTGCATTGCCATGCTTAAGATGGCTCGTCTCGCAAGTGGCGCGAAATTAAAATTAAGTGTGAAGTGTTGATGTGCTAAGACAAGCAAAAAACAATAAAATTTGAACGTCGCGCAACATGAGAGACAATCCACCGCACCTTAATGGCTTTTATTGAATTTGTCTTTCCTCTGTCTGTCAAAACTAAAATGGCTGCGTGACAAAAATGTTATTCGCATTTATTTGAATAATTTAATTAAAATCTCTCATAATGCTCCAAAAGATTCGAATCTAATAGTCTGAGTTTAATTACACATGTCATATAGTTTTGACTTTGAAATTGTGGTACATTCCTGGGTACCGCTCGTGCGTGTATACCTGCATCACTACAATTCGAGGCAAGTTGTCTCGTGCCTTAAGCCGATCGCCAACCGCCAACCTAAACTAAGTTAGATTAGCTTATAAAGCCGCGTGGCCTGATGTCGTTCTGCCCCTCGACTGCTAAAATGGAAATTTGCAATATCTGTACTTACCTATTTACATGTTTGTATTAGATTATTATTTATAAGTATAACAAGCGTAGCGTGTGCTGTCTTGCATATTTTTGCTGATGTTTATTTACTTTTGACTACCTTCCTAAGGTTTTTAAGTTCTCATTTACTATGTATCAGCAACTCCTTGCTCCGAGGCACCACACAGGCGCTTCTCACCTAGTGGTAAGACGGACCATTTATGTAAGCCAAGCCGAGTTTGTTGCCTGATTCTTCTAGGCTTGGTCGCGTTGGAACAGGAGTAATTTAATTTTATATAAGACGATTCAAAATGATCCTTGTGATTTCAATGAATAAAGTTATTTTTGACTTTGACTTTGACTTTGACTTTGACTTTGACTTTGACTTTGACTTAGCTCGCATAGTTGAGCCAGTTTTTCATACATGTGCGTCCACCGGAAACTATGCCAGCTAAGCTAAGTTTTGTTTAGCTTAGTTTATTAGTTAGCTGAGCTTAGTTTTCACTTAGTTTAGTTGGCGGTGGACGATCGGCTTTAAGAGGAGGTGCACGCGAACGAAGTTTGCTTCTAATTTGGTTATTATTTCTTCAAACTCCATGAAACTTTGTACACATGATCAGTAAACTATACAGGGTGTAAAAGAACAGCTCCCGAATACTGAAGGTACCGGTAAAGCTACCTATATCATAGCTATATAAAATAGCACGGGTTCATAGAGCGCACAGGCTGCGCGAGTTCAACGCTCCCGGTCAGCTGATCCACGCGCTGCGCTAATATTTCTTAAGTAATTTTCATTGCTTTTTTTGACGTTTCTATTTATAAAGGTGTTTTTACTGATGGAAATTAGGGTTTTGTGTTTCTTTTATGATGTTTTACTGATATTTAAAGAAAACACGAAAAAAGCGGGCCAATAGTAAGATTTTTTTTTTCACTTTTTTCAGCTTAATTATTTTTAGAATCATAGTCCGAGTGCACTATTTCAGTTTTCGGGAGTAGTCTTTTTACACCCGTTATAATATCTGGAACCGTGGTGCTTTTTTTATTTTTTTGTAACTGGTTTTTTTGCTAAATCCAGCAGTTTTTTTTTAAATGTTTTCCAGTCTGTATCTAGAAGGGTCATACATAATAATTATTCATAGGTTTATTTATTCGGGTTTCAGTTTCTCGTATTCCTTTCACAAAAACCCTTTCAACCCTAGACTTGTAAAAACTCAACAAATGTATTTTGATATAAAAAGCTAATATTGATGGTGCCGTGAAGAATTTTCAGTATGTAAATACGATGTTATTCAGAAAATGTTTGCGATATTGAAGAATTTAGTACTACATCTAGGTACCTACGTGTATTTATCTAGATCTTATTTATAAGTAGGTAGATAAATATATAAACATATGCTGGACATTTCACACAACATTATCTAGCCCCAAGCTAAGCAGAGCGTGTGTTATGGGTACTAGATAACTGATATACTTAATACAATACATCACATAGATAGATATATTTTTAACCGACTTCCCAAAAAGGAGGAGGTTCTCAATTCGGTTGTATTTTTTTTTAATATACTTAGAAAATACCCAGAGCACCCTGAACAAATATCTGCAGATCGTACAAATATTTGTTTCGAGGCGGGAATCGAACCCGAAACCTTCTGCGTCGCCGGCAAACCTTCGCCCGCCGTACCACAGAGGTCGTCTGTTATATTTAGTTTTTCTGAGAGCTTATATTATTGCCGGTGATCTTGGTTCTTCTACGAATTTCCTCATTTCGGATTATACCACGTATATAAACTCCGAGCATTGCTCTCTTCACAGACCAAGAGCGATTTTTTTAAAATTAGCAAGTTGAAGTGGCAATGGCCAGGTCTTATAGCTCTGAGAACTGACAACCGTTGGGGAATAAAGGTCCTCGATGGACTAATGACATTATAAACGTCGCAGGAAGTCGGTGGATGGAGGTAGCTCAAGTCGTGGCATTCTAGGGGGGGGGGGCTATGCCCTGCAATTAACTTCTACAGGCTGCTGATGATGATCAAGATATAGATAGTTGAACGAGCGAAGCGAGTTCTCTGAGTCAAGTTGGAAGAATCGGCGTTTGTATGTATGTGTGTATGTATGTATGTTTGTCCGATGAAAACTTCCAAACCGTTAATCCGATCTTCATGAAATTTGATATGGGGGTAGATAGTATTGGTACAATTTGTAGGTAAGGTTATGAGCTATATCGGTCAGGGGGTTGCTGAGATATTGGGGTCCAAGAGGGGGTAAAAAAAATAAAAGTGAGACAGTCAGATCAAGTGGGGTGTCTAATGAAAGCGCTTTAGTTGGACATTTCAAAGCTGTTTTTAATATGTATTTAAACTTAGTGGTTTCCGAGATATTAGGGAAAATAAAAAAACGCAAAAATCAAAAATTCTAGGGTACTTCCAGCAGTCCCACAATGCTGAAATTTGGTTTCACAACTACAGGGAAAAGTCTGAAATTGAAGAAATTAGAAACCTGAACCTTAAAAAACAATAACCAATATAACATCCATTGTTGACCCCCATTCCTAGGAATTTGAATGACATTGGAGTTCTATGTTTTCGTCAAAAGGACGTTATCAATTAATTCGTCAAGTACTTTAAATACTAACATGTATGTAGTATTTTCGCCCTGTTGCTTAGTCCTATTCAAAGGCTATTTCGATGATGTGTAGAAAAATTACTTATAGAGGTTAATTTTTTTTCGCAGTAAATGTTTTTAGAAATCGGTTAGAAGGGTAAAGAAAGTAAAATATGCAAAAAACTTTGATTATTAATCAAAGGCAAAAAAATATCTCGAAGATACTTCAAGTTCTCTAATGCTGGTAATGCTGAAATTTATTATTTAAGTATATTTTGTTCTACGGGGAGAAGTCGAAAATTGAGGATTTTTTCTTTGTAATATCCATTTTTAATGTAGAAAACTTAAATCTTTAAAAATTAGGTAGCAAAACTACAACTAGATGGCACTGCTTAAATAAAAAAACTTTTTTCTTGCTTCACAAAATCTCTTTCATATTAGAAAAATTTACTCGATAGTTTTAGATTTTCTGATGGATCATCCATACAAACATACTTACATAGCCGTTAAATACAAAACCCTTTCTTCCTCTCTTAAATTAGTCGGGCTGATAAAGGTGTCATCGCGAGGTCTCCGTTCGGGGCGAACCACTAGTTAGATTAGTAGGATATTTAACTCACTTTATTCAATGCCAAAGGCCTTTGACTCCAAAGCATACACGACGCCGACGTCAAGATAGTTTTTGCCAACGTCGTTACGACGATAGTTTGATCTTTTTAGTGTAGCATATACATAACATAATATAATATTAATAACATATATCATGAATAACATAATAACAGTTCTGGTGAAACGAAACGCCTTTATAAATGGCGTTTCGAGGATAATAGCTCAGACGAAGCCTTGGATTTTAAGGATTCGCAATAAAAGTCAGAATATTCCATTATTAGATGGAAAATCTGAAATTGTATCGAATATTTTTATTATAAAAGTGAGTATGCAAAGCGTGGCACTTGAATATTGATACAAATTTAATTTAAACAGCAGATGCTAACGAATAATTGCTTAAAAATCGCTTTGAATTATCCTGAAATACTCAAGGATAAGATAGCGTGCCTTTTGTCAATAAAAGCATGGTCAAACAGACTAATCTAAAGGTGTTCTAGAGGTTATCAAATGATAACCTTTAGATTACTTACTTTCAGATTCTTAGGAGACTTTTTCTGCTATTTCGAAAGAAGACGGTCATTTTTATTTAATTTAAATTTTTAGTGTTTTTTGAGTTAAATCGTGTAATTTTGGTGGCATTTTAACCGGTGTAGCTTTTTTATAGCACATGGTAATATAATATACAGGGTATCCCACGGCTATGCCACATGGAGGGAAAGTACCTTAAATATTGTAGATGGAACATTTTACTGAAAGAAGACATTATTTGAATTTAAAAAACAATTTAAACTGCATTCATAGATATTTAAATAATTACATGGTCAACCATGTAATTATTTACCGGGAATCGAACCCGTTATACGAGAAAAATAATCATCTTGTAGCTTTATCATACCGATTGAAAGGCTTCATCATAAGGATTATTTTTTGCTGAGTAACATAGTATCAGAAATAAATGGAAGAATAAGAATTTTACCATTTGATGATAAATTTTGTTCAGAAAAATGAAAAGCTGACATTGCCGTAAGGACATAAAACTGACATTATCATAAGTACCTATTACTAATAAATGTACCCACTTGAGAAGAACCAGTATTAAAGTGTCCACGAGCTACATGCAGAAGTTAAACGTAATATTCTAAATATGCACCAAAACAACATCAAAAAATCGTCAGGGAGCGAAATAATCAAAAGAGTGCGACTTTGTATTGAATAGGGACTCATTTTGAGCATTTGATAAATTGATTAATTTTGTATAAAAAATGTTAAATTTCATGGTCTTCCTTTTATTTCTGACACTATGTTACTTGGCAAAAAATAATCCTTGTGATGAAGTCTTTCGATCGGTATGATAAAACTACAGGTTGATTATTTTTCTCTTGTAACGGGTTCGATTCCCGGTTCAACCATTTAATTATTTAAATATCTATGAATGCAGTTTAAATAGTTTTTTAAATTCAAATAATGTCTTCTTTCAGTAAAATGTTCCATCTACAATATTCAAGGTACTTTCCCTCCATGTGGCATAGCCATGGGACACCGTGTACATATATATGTATTGCGTGTCTTTTCGAAGGGGTGTTCCTAGCCATCAAAGGTACTTGCCTAAATTAATCATCATCATCAGCTGTGAGACGTCCTCTCTTGGATGAGGCCTCCCCCATCGAATGCAATAGGGGGATTTGCCATAACCACCACGCTTGGCAGGTGGATTGGTGATCGCAGTATTGGTGTTTAGTACTCAGGTGTATACTGCCCATCCCCTGGTGTAATCCCTTAGTTGGCTTTTACGACATCCTTGGAAAAAGCTGGAGGAGTCTTTTTAACCGACTTCCTAAAAAAGGAGGAGGTTCTCAATTCGGTTGTATTTTTTTTTTAATGTTTGTTTCTGCATATCTCCGGCGTCTATGAACCGATTTGGAAAACTCTTTTTTTATTTGAATAGATAAACTTCCAGATTGGATTCAAAATCCAGTTCTGATGATGGGATCCATGAGGAATTGAGGGAACTCCTCAAATATTGTAGGCATACATATGGCGATTTTGATATATACAACAACAAACCAAGCATTTGCATTCAAAAAGTATCATAATCCTTTCACCACTATGGTTCTTTCATCATTTTTTTTCATCCAAATATTTAGTCGAATACAATGCCGGAAGTCGGTTTTTTAAATGAAAAGTTATCTAAGGCTTGTGTCCAGTGCAACCTAAATTAGTAAGGGACTTCAAGTCTTTAAAACACCCACCCTTTTGACGACCTCTTGGGCGCGGCGGGCGAAGGTTCACCTACGACGCAGGAGGTAGCGGGTTCGATTCCCACCTTGTAACAAATATTTGTACGATCTGCAGTAATTTGTTCAGGGTGTTCTGGGTATTTTCTATACATAATAAAAAAATATCTATATGTTATGTATTGTATAAAGTATATCAGTTATCCAGTACCCATAACACAAGCTCTGCTTAGCTTGGGGCTAGATAATGTTGTGTGAAATGTCCAGCATTTATTTATTTACTTAAGCAAAGTAGGTATGCGACCGACACTTATTTAGGGTAAACTGTAGTAATAAGCGATCACAATGTAATATTGCTGAGAATTTTCCTTTTTTCACTGGCATTAACAGATCGTGTAATAGTAGATTATGCACTAAGGGAATAAAGCAGTGTCTTATGTCGCGGGCGGCATATTGAACCCTGAGCATAACGAGGGACTCTAAAGTTAACTCCCGAGTGTAGCGAGGGAGTTATATAGAGTCCTGAGTGAAGCGAGGGGTTCAAGCTGCTCAAGACGAAGACATGCTTTATTCCAGTGGAGCATACTCTACTTTTCACACCTACTGCGAGGCAATAAAAGGCCAGGGCTCCATTAAATAAGTATCGTCTGTTATGATAAACTCTGGAGTAGAATCATTATCGCTCGACATTTTTTGTTAACACTAATATTGTCACTGACATAATATTATATTACAAAAATTTTGCAATAAAATTCACTGAAAATCACAGCACCAAACATCTCTTTTGTTTCACATTCTATTTCTTTTTTTTTTCGAGTTTTGCTATAGTGGCCAGTTCGATTTTCGAACAAACCTCTTTACAATGCCATATGGGCATTTTTTTACTCAGAGTTTTCCACGAGTTTCCAACACGAATTTGACGTTCTAAATTCAAATCACTTTAATCCCTAGGGAGTTTCATACAACTTTATATCCCTAGAGAGACAATGCTGTACTTTACGTTGAGGTTGCATGATTTGTAATTGGACATTGTCGAGCAGGTGGTGTGAAAAAGAGATTTGCTATATTTTGCTTTGTAGAGAGAATTGTGGGATTATTAACCCGGACTTGTTGGGCAGTTTTCGTGAAACCCCACTGTGAAACGAGGCCCTTTGAGGCTCTGCCTATCCCTTTAGGGAAAAAGGCGTTTGTTTGTTTTTATTTAATGGTATGTACCTAACTGTTTTAATCGACTAGGTGGCAAGATATGGTTCTGGTGAAATCTGGCGGATATGCCCATCCGCTTGATCCCATTTGGCTTTGATCATTTGTTAATTTTTTATCCTCTGACGAAACGATACCTATCTTCATGATTCCTCATTCACCAAATTCCGCGTTTGTCATAAAATGACGAAATTTGTAGCGTGAGAAAATAGCTAATCAGCACGTGCTTTATATATATATATATATATAGCACTAGTTGCGCCCCGCGGTTTCACCCGCGTGAATAATGATGAAAATTGATGATGATGATGATGATGATAATGAAAAGGGCGTAAAGTATCTCCATTCCAAATATCACTCAAATCCAAATCCATTCAGTAGTTTTTACAGCACAGGCTACGCTTGTCCAATAGGATTACTGAGGACACCTATAAGATTAAGAAAATATATCTAAGGGTATATAATATACTAGTTGCGCCCCGCGGTTTCACCCGCGTGAATAATGATGAAAATTTATGATGATGATGATGAAAAGTAGCCTATGTGTTAATCCAGGGCGTAAAGTATCTCCATTCCAAATTTCACTCAAATCCATTCAGTAGTTTTTACGTGAAAGAGTAACAAACATCCATCCATACTCACAAACTTTCGCGTTTATAATATTAGTAGGATAAGATAGTCCATCGGTATAATGTTTCGTGTTTTTTATCAATTTCAGAGTCATTCTACACAGAAAATCTTGGGGCCAAGTACCTCCCTAAAATGGTTTATTTTAATTAATTGCTAACCGACATCAAAAAAAGGTCAATATGGTTGTATTTTTGCTTGAAATCTGGCGGGGTGTCATCAGTCGTTAACTCTGATCATGGAAGAAGAAATCCAATGGAAGTAATACTAAAAATAGCTGCTGATATTTATAGTGTGTTGCTTCTTACTCCTATACCAGAAGGCACTATTTTAGAGAGAGACAAATATATTGTCATAGACTCTAATATAAGGAAAACAACTGATTATCAATGACTATAATGACGAAATAGAACTGAAATATATATATTTTGATTTCTGACGAAAGTTGAATCTGGCTGATTTGTCATCATCATCATCAGCTGTTGACGTCCACTGTTGTACAAAGCCTCCCCCATAGATTGCAATGGCCCCCCATTAGGGATTGAGGGAAATTTAGCCATTATCACCATGATTGGTAGGCGGATTAATAATCGCAGATTCGTATTGAGTACTCAGGTGGATGCTGTTGCCCATCCCCTTGTAAACCCTTAGTCGGCTTTTACGACATCCTTGGGAGGAGACGGAGGGGTCTTAGGCCGGAACCTCCGGTTCCACTGTATAACAAGCGTAGCGTGTGCTGTCTTGAATACTTTTGCTGATGTTTATTTACTTTTGACTACCTTCCTAAGGTTTTTAAATTTTCATTACTATGTATCAGCAACTGCTTGCACCGAGGCACGACACAGGCGCTTCTCACCTAGAGGTAAGACGGACCATTTATGTAAGCCAAGCCGAGTTTGTTGCCTGATTCTTCTAGGCTTGGTCGCGTTGGAACAGGAGTAATTTAAGTTTATTGAACGAGCGAAGCGAGTTCTCTGAGTCAAGTTGGAAGAATCAGCGTTTGTATGTATGTATGTATGTATGTTTGTCCGATGAAAACTTCCAAACCGTTTATGCGATCTTCATGAAATTTGGTATGGGAGTAGATAGTATTGGTACAATTTGTAGGTAAGGTTATGAGCTATATCGGTCTAGGAGTTGCTGAGATATTGGGGTTCAAGAGGGGGTAAAAAAAAAAGTGAGACAGTCAGATCAAATGGGGTGTTTAATGAAAGCGCTTTAGTTGGACATTTCAAAACTGTTTTTAATAATTATTTAGCCTTAGTATTTTTCGAGATATTAGGGAAAATAAAAAACGTAAAAATCAAAAATACTAGGGTACTTCCAGCAATCCCACAATTGAAGAATTTAGAAACTTGTACTCCATAAAACAAATACCAATATAACATCCATTGTTGACCTCCCATTTCTAGGAATTTGAATGACGTTGGAGTTCTATGGTTTTCGTAAAAAGGACGTTATCAATTAAATCGTCAGGTACTTGATATAGGTACTAACAGGTATGTAGTATTACGCCCCGTTGCTTAGCACTATTCAAAGGTTATTCGATGTTCGATGATGTGTAGGAAATTAGAGTAGTTACTGATAAATACTATACTGGTAGACCTCGAGGTGAAAATTTTCAAAAATATTAATAGAAAATATGGAAATTACTTAGTTAAGTAGTCGGGCTGATAAAGGTGTTATCGCGAGGTCTCAGTTCGGGGCGAACCGCTAGTATAAGACGATTCAAAATGATCCTTGTGATTTCAATGAATAAAAATTATTTTTATATGATTTGATTTGATTTAACCACAGCAGCACAAAAGGCACACGACGCCGAAACACGTCGTCCGACATGTGGGTGGATGTGTTCTAAATCAAAATATGTGAGCGTTTCTGCGAGCTATATACATATATAAACTACCCACAGATATAAAAAATGTTAACACATTTAGCGCATTTAAAACGAAGCTTGCAAAACATATATATCTTATGGCTACTAACTAATTTTGTAAACCTATCTACCTATACCTATCATGGAATGGGATAAGCGTTAATTAGGTATCTTCCTACCTTAACTCGAACGACCTACTTTATTTTTTTACTATATGTATAATTGATTCTCATGTAAGTGATAATTATCTTTTTGAGAATAAATGATTATTAAACTTATATGGCATGCCCATTGCCACTTCAACTTGCTAGTTACTAATTCTACAACGTCATAACTCGATATAAACGCGCGTTTCGAGCGCTTTCTTGATACGCGCTGATAAAACAGTACGTGTATAGCTACATAGTTTCGAAGATACGATAAACAGTTCAATAGCATACCACTACAAATAGATACCTACTAAATACCTATCTAATGAAAACAGATATCAATACAGGCAAGTATTACATGAAATAGATCAATAACGTTTCTAGTTTACACGAACTGAGTGAGCTATAAAGTGCTGTTAAATTGGGTTATTGCTGGGATGTCTACTGCATAAGATAGATGATCTGTACGGGAGATGTATTCTATTTCCCTAGATAGAGATCAGTCTCCTCAACGGAAATTAAACTGGGTTTAGGATTCCGTACTTCAACAGGAAAAAACGGGACCCTTTGCTGTCTGTCGTCTGTATATTTAAACCCTTTTTTTAAGAACAGCTAAAGGAATCAACTTGAAATTTATAACAAATATAAAGGTATGTGAGCTTATAGTGCCAAAAAATGTATATATATATATATATATATATACAGGATGTTTTTTTGAAATGGGACAGTATGGGGATATCCTAATACATAAGAGATACGGGAAAACTGTCTTTGGAACCATTTTCTCATTTTGTATGAAAACGATTTTGGCATAGTTATTTTTTTTGGTCAAGCGTGAGTTCTCCATAAAAATGAGTTGTTTTGATCAATTTTTTTTTAATGCGTTTCGACTCAATTTCATGTAAGGATTGTTTCATTGTATCGAAAGAAAAACATCTGAGCAGCAGAAGTTAGTCATATTTAGTAAAATGTTTTCTCATACAATTTGTATGAGAAAACCAGGTGTAAGGCCACTAGAGGTATTCTAAAACGTACCCGTACCTGGAAAAAGAAAGAGGGAGGCCATTTTTTTTTTTTTTGCGATAGTTTTACTAACGTATGTACCAGATTAAATAGGTACAAATTGTATGAGAAAACATTTTATTAAATTTGACTAACTTCTGCTGCCCAGATTTTTTTCTTCCAATACAATGAAACAATCCTTACATGAAACTGGGTCGATACGCTTTAAAAAAAATTTTGATCAAAACAACTCGCGCTTGACCAAAAAATTAAATCGTTTTCATATAAAATGAGTAAATGGTTCCAAAGACAGTTTTCCCGTATCTCTTATGGATTCGGATATCCCCTACTGTCCCATTTCAAAAAAACATCCTGTATATAAAGTATTGAAACTTTGTTGGTTGGGAATGATTTAAAATTGAAAATATGGCTAATATAAATAGATGTATATATAGGAGTGTTGTAGTGTAAAATCAAGCTTCTAACTAGGTAGATGTATCAAAGAAAAATGATAATAAATGTTTAATTTTTGTATGGAAATCTTGAAAATGAAAAGCTTTTACGGTGTTATTACAAAACATGGCCTAAATCTGAGTTTAAGACTACCAGCCTATAGGTTATTTGGTATAACCAAACACAACTTTGGACTGTAATACAAAAGCAGATGGTTTGATTTTCAGAAGCAACTTTCGAGCTAGATAGTCAGAGCTTATGCCAAAAATGACATAAGCTTGGACTATCTCTGGTTTTTCTAAAACCACGCAGCCCCCTAGTTTAGCAATGGTCTACAAATTGACAGTTGATTACTTGTTGGAGGTAAGAATCTCAACATCTCAATTGTGATGTGACACAATCCGTCAGTTCGATACTTTGGAAATGTGTGTAGTAGCGTGAGAATTTATTTCGGAAATATCGACATTAGGCATATTATGCCTCATGTCGATATTTAAGCCTAGACTAGTACGCCTGGACATAATTCGGATTCAGACCATGTTCTGTAATAAGGCTGTTAGGGTACTTACAGTGACCTTACATATCTGAAATTTGGAATCCTAAGGCTTTGTGACACAAATAGAGGTAAAGTCTAAAATTGAGAAATTACGTCAATTTTATATCTAAAATGGGATTTTGAAGTTTGTAGGAGTAAGTGGATGAAACTCGAAAAGTGCTCAGACGGTTTCAAAATAATTTACAGATCCTTGACCCTTAGGGAGCGAGTCTGGCTCGCACTTGTCTGTTTTATTTCACAATATCTCCCTTAACTGTAAGCAGATGAAATGTGAAATAAAATGTTGTTTTGTTATACATATAAGTTTCTAAAGTAATTCTTTATTGTTAAAACTGTGTACATAAAGGTTGGTCGCTTATATTTTGAAAGTTGCAACATTTGCCCATTTCGGACGCACAATAACTTTTAATCTTAGGTATAAGTAGTCAAACTCAAAGTCAAAATCAAAGTCAAAAAGAACTTTATTCATTGAAATCACAAGGATCATTTTGAATCGTCTTATAAACTAAAATTACTCCTGTTCCAACGCGACCAAGCCTAGAAGAATCAGGCAACAAACACGGCTTGGCTTACATAAATGGTCCGTCTTACCACTAGGTGAGAAGCGCCTGTATGGTGCCTCGGAGCAAGGAGTTGCTGATACATAGTAAATGAGAACTTAAAAACCTTAGGAAGGTAGTCAAAAGTAAATAAAGATCAGCAAAAATATGCAAGACAGCACACGCTACGCTTGTTATACTCAATACGATTACTGAGGACACCTATAAGATTAAGAAAATATAAGGATATATAATATATAGGTAGGTACTATGCACGATTATGCTCTATTATAACATAGTTATATATAGTTACAAGTATTTATATACATAATATAGTAAGATCAGAAGTTGCCCTAATGTGTCCAATCTAAGAAGTCTCTTCCGTCTCCTCGCGTATAGATGTCGTAAAAACCCGACAGGGGTTACACCAGAGGAGACAGCAGCATCCACCTGAGTACTCAACGTATACTGCGATTACAAATCAAGCGTCAAGCGTGGTGATTATGACAAATCCCCCCATTGCATTCTATGGGGGAGGCCTCGTAAAACAGTGGACTTCTAACGGCTGATGAATCATAACATAACACACAACAGTCACATAGGTACCTGGGTATCAGGAACTACGAGTACCATGGTACCAATAACACCCAGACCCAGAACAAATATTTGCAGATCATACAAACATTTATTTCTTAGTGGGAATCGAACCCGTATCTTGCGTCTCAGCCGGCTACTCGCCCACCGCGCCGCCGAGGTCGTCAAATCTTTTAGACGTTATATAATATTTGCAGAGGTTAGCTTGGGAGAGTCAGCTAGTATGCCCTATTTAGTTCAACAAGCAATTTCTCTGTTTTGCAAATGCGTTTTGAAACCATGCCAAATTACAAACAAATGAACGTTTAAAAGCAACTGATATTTCTGTGTTGGCGTAGATTCATACCTAAGGAGATACCTATTTGCCTAGATAGATATCCAATTCTGTTTCATACAGATGAACGAAACAAACTGCATTCAAACTATTTCATACCATCAGCCGCAACAAACACAATTGAACTAAATAAAAAACCAATGTTAGTCCGGGGGATAGGGGTCATGCCCCCCCCCCCCCAACCCCTTGACGAACCTCTTAAAATTAGACAATTTACGATTTTTCTCCGAATTTTATAAAATTTGGTTTCCACTTAAAACGTGTTAACATTTAAATAAAAATAAAGGTATTCAAAATAATTTTGAAAAATGCGCGAATCACGGTATTATTCAATTCAGAATTAGTTAAGCAAATATAAACATAATAATGTGATTTAATTTTATTTTATTACTAACCTTAGGCTTCGCAAGGGTAGCACTACCAGTTGAGCTGTCTTTAGATCGTTTGCAACGGTCTTTAGATAGCTGACTGATTAATATCTATTTTTTATTTATTAT
The DNA here is from genome assembly GCA_951392215.1 of Epirrita christyi. Lineage (NCBI taxonomy): Eukaryota > Metazoa > Arthropoda > Insecta > Lepidoptera > Geometridae > Epirrita > Epirrita christyi. The sequence goes on along the minus strand of OX595848.1, from coordinate 5,792,195 downwards.
TACTTGTATAATTTTTTCTGTAAATGAAGTTGTAGTGTAAATTATTTACAAAAATCATAGACTAATATGTATATTACTCCTTACATCAATCCAAAAAATATACATAATTAGCACAGTATAACGGGCGGTCTTATTTCTGCCAGGCAACTTTTGTAACATGGCAGGTTTGATGAGGTTTGTGACGAAGGTACGCATTGTTACAGAGATTTGACAAAGGAACAAGACATCAACTTAATTAGACATTGAGACGGTGTGTCTGCCCAACGCCAGACAGATCACAACTTTAGCCAATTAGGTACTAGTGATAAACAAGATTAATTTATACTAGCATTTGCGCCGCTCCGCTCGCGTATAACCTGTATATTATAAATTATTCCAAATTAAAGCCTTAAGTGTGTCACACACGTAGCAGATGCGGTAAGATATCTGTATCTGAGCGCGTATCTGTCCATATCGCTCTCTATACTAAACTCAAGGAGCAACACACACGTAGCAGATCACTTATATTTTACCGTCAAGCATCTGTAGGCACCGACATATATCAAAAGATGAACAGATGATATCTGTGTTTACAAATTAAAATACAATACAGTTTGAAGGTTTCCGCGTGAGTGTATAATATCATTTTCGTATATTATCGTATCTGCTACGTGTGTGATACCTTCAGATGCGATAAGTTTTTATACGCATATAAAATATTACCTTTGAGTGATGCACTTTATTCATAATAATTTTTTAAACCTATTTTAGTTAAAATAGCTTTTGTTTTGTTCTCTCCGATATAAAATGTCATACGTCAAAACAAGACAAAAGCTATTTTAACCAAAATAGGTTTAAAAACTGATTATAAATAAGGAAATATATATTATTCTGATGCATAAGCTAAAATACTGTTTATAGTTTCATCAAAATCCATTCAGTAGTATTTGCGTAAAAGAGTAACAAACATCCATCTATCCATCCTCACAAGCTTTTACATTTATTAATACTTATTCATTATTCATTCTTTCTTTTACCAGCCTTTTTATGTCGACTGCTGGACGAGGTCTCCCCCATTGAATTAAATGGGGATGCCTCTTTTGTACTGTTTTGGCTTTTGCATATCTTTTTTTACATCCACTGGAGGAGAAGTTGGGGTCTGTTCTTAGGGATGGGCACATCACGGCACAAATATTAGTAGGATAGGATAAGGATTTAAAATTTACGAGTAGGTATGACAAGTAGGTACCTACTCCAACAATATTTTACGAATGTATTTTGATAATTAATTGTACTGACATTTTCACAAATCAGACGACGACGCCAGAGGAAGGCCCTCCTCTTGATGGACTAAAGACATTATAAAGGTTACAGGTCGGTGGATGGAGGCGGCACAAGACTGTTCGGCGTGGCATAGCGGGGAGGCCTATGTCTAGCAGTGGACTTCTACAGGCTGATGATGATAACTGTAATTTTTGTGAAATATACTTCTCATAAAAAAAAATCGAAACGCTACAGATTTTCTTTCGGGCGTCAAATAAGAGAAGAGATTAATTCTTTAATATATAAAAGCCGTTATTATATTTGTTGGCAGTTCGTAACCTTGTACTACCTACTGTTATTAGTCATTTTTTTGTTTTTTTCCGTTTATAACAATACTTTTCTAATAATCTAACACATACATTTTTTTCAGTTTTTTTGATGATAAGTGTATTATATGATGCTAAGATGTTTTGACGCTAGCACAACTATATGTTTAGGTACATTAGGCACAAACATGATAAAAAAAAACAAAGCAATGTAAATAAGTGACAACCGACATTTTGAACCTGTGTTTCATGACCCATGAAAAAGAGGAAGGGTTTTCTCGTCGTTTCCTTACGTCACCCCAGGCGCTATTAGTTTATTTTCCAAGGCAGCTTTTTACCTCTCCGTAGAGGGTTGGACTGACTGATTATGTTCAGACACATCCGGCTTATTGGAGGTAAGAATTTCGATATCTCAATTGTGATGTGACACTATCATACAGGATCCGAAAGTTTCACGCTTTGGAAATTTGTGTAGTAGCGCGAGAATCGATTTCGGAAAACAAACCATCTGCTTTCGTATTACAGTCGTATATGCCCTATGTCGATATTTAAGCCTAGACTAGTACGCCTGGACTAAATTCAGATTTAGACCATGTTTTGTAAATAAGGCCGAACACGTCAAAATTAGGTAAGTACATACTTTTCTTAAGGCGCTGACAAACTACAAGACTGTCTCAAAGTCAAGCCCCAATAGTTATTTGATATACAAGAGTGCAAAGTTGCTTTTTAACCGCGTGCTCAGTTTTGATGACCGAGCAAGCGAAGGATTCTAAAATTAAAAATTAGAATCCTAAGCGTTAGCGAGGGAAAAATCTTTGCACTCGAGTGCAACACGTAACTTTTCATCCCACCTCAGCGAGGAAATGACACTTACAATCACAAGATACTTTTGCGCATTTTCAACAGTTTCAGTCAATTCTGTTGGCGTCAAATAAACTTCTTCGTCGCTAGAATCACTCATTTTAGGGTTTTCACTTGTTTTCAAGTTTCTTGTTTTTAACCTATAAGGTTTTAACAATATGACGTGAAAGAAAATGGCGCGCGTAAAGCAAATTAATAATAAAGTAATACACCAAGAAGGCTCCGAGTCTAAGTTTTTAACAAATTAAAAAAGGTAGTATGATAAATTCGGCACCATGGAGGTAAAAGTAAATAGGTTTAATGATGTTTTGAATTCACAAACTTAGTGCACACGATTTCTTAATTCAATTTTACTTTATCCTCTAGCGGATAAAAACGGCTTTTGCACTCAGATATCGAATAGCAAAAATACACTTTCCGAGATGGTGGGATGAAAAAGTATTTTATTCATCGAAATCACAAGGATCATTTTGTATCGTCTTATAAAATATTACTTCTGTTCCAAAATGACCAAGCCTGAGAATCAGGGCAACAAACACTGCTTGGCTTGATTGATGATCCTTGTTACTACTAGGTGGGAAGCGCCTGGTAGCCTCGAGAACTAGGAGAAACTGATACATAGAAAAAGAGAACTTGAAAACCTTAGGTAGGTATTCAAAAGTGAAGAGAATCAGCAAAAGTTAACAAGTTAGACAGCACAAACTACGCTTAATAAGTAAACTTATAAATAACAACCTAATAATACTATGTAGGTAAGTGTAGATATTGAAAATTAACATTTTAGCAGTCAAGAGGCAGAGCGACATCCGGCCACGCGGCTTTATCATTAAATATAGTCATCTAGAGTGACGCTTCCTGTATTCTTTATGTAGTATTTAAATCTTCGAATAGAAAGTTTAGATACACTTTCTGGAAGTTTATTATAGAACTGTACAGAAATCCACATAGGTAAAAGACCCACTTACTTTCTTGAATCGAATTTTTGGAATATTTAGTTTATTTTTAAATCTCGTATTAATACCATGCACGTCACTTTTTAACCGACTTCCCAAAAAAGGAGGAGGTTCTCAATTCGGTTGTATTTTTTTTTATTTTTTTGTGTTTGTTACCATAACCGTCAATAAACGCCGGAGATATGCATCTCCGGCGTTTATGAACCGATTTGGAAAATTCTTTTTTTATTTGAATAGATATACTTCCAGATTGGTCCCGTTTTTTTCAGAATCCTGTTCTGATGATGGAATCCATGAGGAATTGAGGGAACTCCTCACATATTGTAGGCATACATATGGCGATTTTGATATTTTCAGCAACAAACCAAGCATTTGCATTCAAAAAGTATCATAATCCTTTCACCACGATGGTTCTTTCATCATTTTTTTTTCATTCAAATATTTTGTCGAATACAATGGCGGAAGTCGGTTTTTTAAATGAAAAGTTATTTAATAAAACTATCAAAGTGTTGATGGGCATGTCATAAGTTTTCAGAACCTGCCCCCAAATTACAAGTAGCAAATGGCGATGGGGAACACAACAATGGGGATCATTTTGGCAGCCTTAGCGCTGTCCAAATCTTTTGAAACTTAAAAGGAGGAATATTTTGGTCAATGAGTTTCCTCTACTCAAGTTTCATAAGATTTTGATAGCGCTAAGCCTACGAAAATGATCCCCATTATAGAATTGAAACTTTCGTGGTTGGGAATCATTTTAAAATGATCCCCATTGTTGCGTTGCCCATTGCCATTTGCTACTGTAATTGGGGGGCGGATAATCCATGTCTTAGTGTTTTTTTTTTGTACCTACCTTATAATATTTTCTGGGTATTTAACTACCTAACAATATTCCGTTGCATGTAAATCGCTTTGAATAACTCGACAGTAATTAGACATAATGGTCTTTTTTTTTTATTTTTTTTTTTTTTATTTATATTAGGAACAACAAACAATTACACTAAAAAACAAGAATACAAATAATTCTTTAAAGATAGGTACTAAAAGTGCAATCAGCCCCGTCGTCCACGAATTCTTAATGGTTTTTGGTCTTAATGTAATCTTTATCTCTTGTAGCGTGGGTTGGATAGGTAGTACCTACAAAGCTTTGATTGACTACTAATATTAATATGTGGTTATCTACCTACGTATAATATGTAGGTATGACTAAGTATTTAAAATTTGATTTGTCTTTTTTACAAAAAAAGTAAACAATTATGTATCTACCTACCTACTGTCACACATCATGTACTCACCGATTCTACTGGAAGAGTATTAGCTTATCCCACAAACCAGGGGATCCTATAGTATAAGATCTAGTGTACAAGTACAAACCTATAATACGGTACCTACCGATGTAACCATATTAATGTCATTTGATGTAAGTTTTTTTTCTGGATCAATAAATGATTATTATTACAATATCATCATATTATTTATATTTTGGTATTACTGTGAGAATATTGATTTCTTCAAAACTTTTTTCAAAATAAAGTCGCGTGACTAACTTTTTAGCGTGGGTAGCGTTTATATTCTTACTCATTAAAGTTCAGGTAATTAAGAAAGTGACAGAATAGCGCCGCGAACGAAAAGTGAGCGAAAATCACGAAAAATAATACTTAAACAAATATTTGCTGCGTAATAGAAAATATATAAAACTTGGCGTTTTATAAATAATATCTTAATTGTATTAATGTTCGTTGTCATAGAGATATTTATCGATCTGCAGTTATTTGTTCAGGGTGTTCTGGGTATTTTCCTATGCATAATAAAAATATATATCTATGTAATGTATTGTATTAAGTATATCAGTTATCTAGTACCCATAACACAAGCTCTGCTTAGCTTGGGGCTAGATAATGTTGTGTGAATGTCCAGTATTATTATTATTATTATTATTATTATTATTATTATTATTATTTGCGGCAGAAGTGCATTTTACCAGGTACTTTTTTTTCTAGTTTATTTTTCGACTTCTGTGTGTACTTAAAAGTAATCATTTTGGACTTTTGTATGTACTTAAAAGTAATCGTTTTGGAATTTTGTATGTACTTAAAAGTAATCGTTTTGGATTTTTGTATGTATGTACTTAAAAGTAATCGTTTTGGACTTTTGTATGCCCTTAGAAATATGATGAAGATTAGCATAACTTCTTTCGCAGCCATAAATGGTGTAAATTTTGCTTAAAATAAGTTTAAGTGGCTCTAGACAGCGTCTTAAGCGTCGTACTTAGGACAGTAAATAGGAGGTGAAGGGTCGCCCTGTCCAGTCAAGGCTGAACATAGGTACTTAACCCTTCTTTTCTTATCCATTCAATGTAATGAAATTTCTACGTTCTATTTTTCTTTCTTTGTGACCATCCATCCCATCCCATTTATAGGATTTTCATTCGAGAAATTTAATTCGAGAATTTCAAAATTTTTCATTCGAGAACTTTTATTAACAAATATTGAGCCAAAACAACTTCTTCCTAGGCTCCAGTTATGAAAGTACTCCTTGAATTTTAGCAGACTGTACCTAGTTCAATAGCAAGTTCGTCACAGGATCTATTAGTAATTCGAAAACTGCCTAAAAATTTGTTTTTATTTATTTATTCATCATTCTGTGCCGCGCAGTCGGTAGAAATAGTTACTACGTAAGTCACGTTGAATGCTCACGTTTCGCATTCCGGTTTTTGTAATGCAAAACTCGTAATACGCCCTCAGTAACTACTCCTTTTTAACCGACTTCCCAAAAAAGGAGGAAGTTCTCAATTCGTTTTTTTTTTTTTTTTATGTTTGTTACCGCATATCTCCGGCGTTTATGAACCGATTTGAAAAATTCTTTTTTTATTTGAGTAGATATACTTCCAGATTGGTCCCATTTTTTTCAGAATCCAGTTCTGATGATGGAATCCATGAGGAATCGAGGGAACTCCTCAAATATTGTAGGCAAACATATGGCGATTTTGATATTTTCAGCAGCAAACCAAGCATTTGCATTCAAAAAGTATCATAATCCTTTCACCACTATGGTTCTTTCATAATTTTTTGACATCCAAATATTTTGTCGAAAAAAATGGCGGAAGTCGGTTTTTTAAATGATAACTTTTCATTTAAAAAACCGACTACCGCCATTGTATTCGACTAAATAATTTTCGATGGAAAAAAAATTATGAAAGAACCATAGTGGTGAAAGGATTATGATACTTTCTGAATGCAAATGCTTGGTGTCTTGCTGAAAATATCAAAATCGCCATATGTATCCCTACAATATTTGAGGAGTTCCCTCAATTCCTTGTGGATCCCATCATCAGAACTGGATTTTGAAAAAATGGGACCAATCTGGAAGTATATATATTCAAATAAAAAAGAATTTTCCAAATCGGTTCATAAACGCCGGAGGTAACAAACATTAAAAAAAAAAAAAAAAAAAAAAAAAAACAACCGAATTGAGAACCTCCTCCTTTTTGGGAAGTCGGTTAAAAAGTTATATTAAATCTATGGTGAAGTTAACTTTACAGTTTGTTGACGCAGAAGTATACATTCCATTAATTATTCTCTTCGGCTTATCCTTTGGACCTTTGTAATTTTTAGCACAATTTTATACGGAAAAAAAACCGGTCAACTGCAGTGCGTGTCGGACTCACATGGAGAGGGTTCCATACAAGTAAACTACCAAAGTAACCACTAGACCAATTTAACTTCTAGTCAACACAATATATACTTACGCATTTTTTTTTCTCATGTTAAGTGTTGGGACCACCTTAACGGTATGTGCTGATCCTACACTATTGTAAGTAGGTCGGACGAGGCTTGCGATGCACGGGCAGTCTCTACCCGTCAGGCCATACGAGAGTCTCCCATGGGCCCGTCAAGCTTGTAACGCGTATATTATTTGTGAAATATTGGAACGGAAAAGAATACAAGTAATTAAAACCATCAGACTTTATTATTTCATACAAACCCAAACACCTCACATAGGACAGACTCCAACATTAAGTTTTGTTTGTTTTTTACTATCTTAAGGTGTACCTACTATTCTAGTCTATTCTACGAATATTTTCCGTTGACCGTGGCTGTTGAGAATTTAAGCACTCATGGATTTTCAATTTGGTTTTCCTGTAAACTATAGTTAATGATTCCATTGGTAACATTTGAGGAACCCTAAAAAAAATAAAAGTTCTTTAACAAATTTGAGTACCGCGAGTACCTACTCCGCTGAAAATTTGATAATTTCTTACCTACTTTGAATTCTGGTTTATTACAATTAACCATTATGAAATTAAATTTATTCTGAGATACTTACTATGCCGTCCTTTTTTATAACCTCGAGTACCATCGTGTAATTAACGTTATTTTTAATAATAATTGGGCGCTATAACTTCATCATCATCATCATCATCAGCCTGTAGAAGTCCGCACTGCTGGACTGCTATGCCATATAATTAATGAATCTCACATAGAATGCTACTACGAATAGTCTTGAGCCGCCTCCATCCATCGAGTTCCTGCTACCTTTAAAATATTGGTTTATCGACGTATATGGAGTATCTGCGCATTGCCATTCCAACATGCCAAGTCTGAGAGCTATGTCAATGATCTTGGTTTTTCGATAGATCATCTTGTTTCGGATTCCATTACGTAGTAACTCCGAGCATAGCTTTGGGCTATTTAAACGAATGTTTCACAATAACGAAAGTTTTAATATTCCTACTTCATCATCATTATCATCATCAGCCGATGATGTTCACTGCTGGGACGAGGCGTCCCCCTTAGAATGCCATGACGAACGGTCTTGAGCCGCCTCCATCCACCGACTTCCTGCGACGTTTATGTTGGTGCTAAGTATTCGGGATGGATGCTGCTGCCCATCCCCTGGTGGGTCTCTTACTCGGCTTTTACGACATCCACGGGAGGAGACAGAGGGTTATATAATTAGATAGTTCACAAACCCTAAGCTACATTAAAACCAGATAACGTTCAGCATCCTTCAAGGCCCAATGTCCTTCGATAGAAACTACATACAAAAAAGGGCGTATTTCAGTAAATTGTATACCTTCCATAAAGAGTAGGGTAATAAAGCCGCACGCGATATGTGTCGCGTAAATATGTCGGCTTACTGTCCCAGGCCCGAAATAAAGCAACTTACGGGCGATTAACATTGGAAGGACGAGGCGAAGCTAAGTCCTTACGAAGTGATTTTAAAATAAACAGGGCCGTTAATTGCTATTTCGGCCGAGACTTGTATAGTACTTTTCTCTAATTTGCGATGAAACAATATACAAATTAATTCAAGAAACAGAAGTTTGCTTCATCAGCTATGTCTAAATCTGACGGTTAATCTAATTCACCATACTTGATTAGACAACCTAAAACTGTGATAAACCTAAGAAAACATAACTAACATCCACAACACAGAGGTAGCTAGGTATATGATTTTAATTCCCGCCAATTCGCATGCGAGGGTCTTTGTTCTTTTTTTTTAACTTTTAAAAAGAAATGCACGTTAAACCTTTATAAAAAAATAATAATAATAATAATAGCCTTTATTACTGGATAACTTAGATCTAAATACTACATATTTATAGTAATAAAATTAAATGCTTAAAAATACACACATGTTTTATATAATTAAACACCAGCTTGTCGTGAGACATAGGCCTCCTCCAGAGACTTCCACCCCGTCCGGTCCAGTGTTAGTCGCCGCCATGTTGGTCCTGCAACTTCCTTGAGATCATCCTCCCATCGTTTCCTTTGCCTGCCTCTTACTCTTTTTCCCTCCCGTGGGTACCACTCTATCAGTTCTTTTGTCCATTTTTGTCTTTTGTCTCTCATTATGTGACCAGTCCAACACCATTTCAATTTTTTGATGTAGTCAGACACCTCTTTTACTTTGGTTCTTTGTCTTATAGATTTAAGGCTGTTTCTGTCTTTCCTTTTAATGTTGCTCCTTTCCATACTACGTTGACATACTTGCAGTTTTTCAGAATTTGCTTTTGTTAGTGACCAAGTTTGGCACCCATATGTCATACATGGCAAAATACAGCTATCAAACACTTTTCTCTTTGCACTGATTGGAAGCTCCCTATTTTTCATAACTTCCTTCAACGACCAGTACCGTTTCCCGTAAAAAAAATATATCGTGTACCTAAAAAAACCTAATTTAGGTCAATCAGGGCTGTCAAACGGTAACTTTTGTATGAGAAAAGCGGCGTCTGACAGCCATGATCGCACAATTTACGCCTAATGCAAACCTGTCGCGAGATAGAGAATATAACCTGCCGGAGTACGCGATCGCACGCGCTGTTTGCGTGGCGATATATAAGCTATATAAACCAACCATTTAATATGTGTACAATGTTTATACGTGCGGGGCCATGCGTGGTCCAACCCTAACACTTCCTAAGGTTTTGCAAATAATATTGGAAAGGCTAACCTTTCGACAACCATCGTTGCGAGACAGGCGATGGCCCGGCTAAGGTCGCGCGTTCGTAATGGACGGGTCCAAATAAATTATTTATTTGCTTGCCAATACTTTGCGTGCTATAGACATCTGGCTTTTGAGTTTAATATTCGGTATCGCATGGCTTTTGCATTTGATGGTTTTGGGATATAATTAAGCCAGGATTCCTTTGGATGAACACCGATAAACTTTATTATTTTAAAGACATACATGTAGCCATAGAAATTAGTAATACCTATATCAGTCAAATATGACAGTGACATTCTCTTCTGTTTATGTTATACTATAACAGCATTCACCATTTTGAAGTACTTATTTTAATAAAGTTGCATTTGACACAATATGCAATGTTATAATCATTCAAATTAAATTTTTGATGGCACCTTATGCTCTTAGTATTTTATATCAAGTTGATACCTTAAGTCGTTCCTGAGAAAAAGGGTCTTGACAGACAGACAGAAGGACGGAAGGAGAAAAAAGTGATCATTTAAAAAAAAAAATGCTGGACACATTTCACAGAACCTTATCTAGCCCCAAACTAAGCAGAGCTTGTGTTATGGGTATTAGATAACTGATATACTTAATAGAATACATTACATAGATAGATATTTTTTATTGTACATAGAAAATACCCAGAACACCCTGAACAAATATCTGCAGATCGTACAAATATTTGTTCCGAGGCGGGAATCGAACCCACAACCACCTGCGTCGCAGGCGAACCTTCGCCCGCCGCGCCACAGAGGTCGTCAAATGGTCTAATGGTCCCGTTTTTCATGTTGGGGTACGGAACCCTAATAATAAGCCCAAGACCTTAAACATTCCATCATCCAATGCATCGAACCTTCCAAAAATAAAATAGGATCGTTGGGTCCGAGCCGTAGAATTTTACGTGAAAAACTTCATGTGCCGATTTCTTTGCATCTTTTTACGATTGAGCGCTTTTCGGGTTCTCCTTGACCGGACCTTTCCTCGTGTCCTTCGCTTCCGTATTTTTGTCTCATGTAGATCTCTCAAATATCCGTATTTCTGTAAAAAATATATTTTTTCAACTGCAGTTTCTTTACCAATAACATAATATAGTTTTGATTGTTCACACGGTCTCTCTATACCTTTCGATTAATTCTTCATCGTATTCTCAATATTCCTGATTTTTTCTACATCTTTTTTACGTTACTTTGGATACTTACTTATAAGTTTAAGGACACTCGTATCATTCCTTAGGAGTTCCTGGTATTTTTTAAGTTTCAGTCTAAACCCTTGAACATTTTGTAGGTTCCTTTTTTCTTATTGGTAAATGTATGCCGATCATTTCTGCAGAGCAACTAAACTTGATTTTCCATTCCATGATCGACTAGCCAAAAGTTATATGAAATAAGTATATTATAAAAATATATAAATATGTATTTCAAAGTATTCTGTTCACCAACAGCGGCAGTTGTCATCGCCTTCTTCGTATGCTGGGTGCCGTTCCACATCCAGCGGCTGTTCTACATCTACGGGTACCGGCTGCCTCAGTTCCACCTCATCAACGAGCACCTCTTCAACATAGCTGGTGCACTGTACTACGTCTCAGCTACCGTCAATCCAATTCTCTACAATGTTATGAGTGAGAGGTGAGAAACAGAGCCCGCAGGTCTTATTCCTAAATACAGCAACAGCGATAGCAACCAACGCGACAGCAGACGCTACGAGATCAGAGGCCGTAGACAAAGTAACATTCTAATAGCGATGACGCTAGTAGAAAAGTCCAAAATGTATGAGATTGACGTAAGCTATCGATATGTCACGTGGTCTTTTGTATTGTATTACGACTGTAGAGAAAAAGAATCGCTTCGAAGCGAATGCCGTTTGGCTAGGCCTACTACAGGTCGCTAAACGTCAAAAAAATAGTATTATCGATGCTAGCCTATTGCACGCCTGTCGCATTTGTGCAGGATGAATGCGCTCATTGACTGTCCGACAGATTTGCCGCAGATAAATAATACAAAAGTGACGTTTGACAGCAATGATCGCACAATTTACGCCTGTTGCAAACCTATCGCGAGATAGAGAATAGGTCAGCGGATTCTCGTAATTACTTATACCTACTACACATACGTGTTGAAAGAATAATACGCTCTGATAATAAATGTGTTTTGCCTATAATTCGTTCTGACACACGGTACGTATATTATAAGTATTTGGGTTCCTCATCGCTGCCCCGCTAGTACCAATCGGACGCGTATTCACTCGTCTGTCGGGTGAAAATGTTTTTTTTATTATTCTTCCTCTTCATCAGCCGGTCGATGTACACTGCTGGACGAGGCCTCCCTCTTAAAATAAGGGGATTTGCTATAATCACCACGCTTGGCTATATAGGCGGATTGGTGATCGCAGTATGAGTAGGTTCTCAGGTTGGATGCTGCTGCCCTGGTGTATTCCCTTAGACGGCTTTGTCTAATGTCACTAGAGATGTTCTGAAACGTGCCCGTACCTGGAAACAGAAAGAGGGAGGCCATTTTGAAAATTTATTGCGATAGTTTTATTAACGTAGGTACCAGATTACTTACAATTTGTATGAGAAAATATTTTATAATATTTTACTAACTTCTGCTGCTCAGATTTTTTCTTCCGATACAATGAAACAATCCTTACATGAAACTGAGTCGATACACATAAAAAAATTTTTGATCAAAACTACTCATTTTTATGGAGAACTCGTGGTTGACCAAAAAAATAACTATGCCAAAATCATTTTCATACAAAATGAGCAAATGGTTCCAAAGACAGTTTTCCCGTACTTATCTCTTATGGATTCGGATATCCCCATACTGTCCCATTTAAAAAAAACACCCTGTATATATACTTACTTATATTATATTATTTATTATTACATAATTAAGGTTTTTATCTTTTTCTATATATCAGTTTCTCCTTGTTATCGAGGCACCACATAGGTGCTTCCCACCTAGAAGTAAGAAAGATTAGTGTACTTACCTAAATTTGAAGGCTTATTACTATTCATAGGCCGGACACACCACGGCAACTCGGACAGGGAAATTGCCTCACCATTCAAAGTGGGGTCAATGAAGTCCCTATTTTTCATCTTCTTTAGATCTTCTATCAAGGATACCCATTTTCCACCCTTTCAATGACGTAGAGAGAGAATAGAATACCTGCTCTGTCTTTCTCGCGCCAAACTTTATGACCGAATTGAATAAAGGCATGCACAGACTCTGAACACCTGACCGTCCAAAATAGAATTATGCATTAAATAGCATTAAGCCACCAACACTTACAATATTGCTGGGTTTTTATTTGTCCAATAAAAAATTAAATAAATAACAGAATTTTCCTATTACGTATTGTAGGAGCGTCTAAAATATCCAATTACCTACCTACAAGTGTTTATGAAAAACAGCAATACTGAATATGTACCGTAAGTATATAAAACACGTAAAGTGCCTTTACTTTATCTAAGGAAATTCATAAAGAACAACAAAATGTAACTCAGTTCCATGATATGTCAAAAGATGGCGTTACTGTAACGCCAATGACTTCTCATAATAGCCTGTCCTTGTCGCTCTCTGCGATATTACATACTGCTATCCTTTGTCGTCTAAATATACATTTTCTAAAAATGTTATTTCCAGTTTCTAAATTAGTATTAGTATTGGATAATGCTTGTTAATTGATAGAAATAAGATTTGTATTGAAAAAAATACCCAAAAGTCTTTTAACGTGAATCTAAAATCGTAAAGTTATTTTAAATCCTGAATCGCGCTTACGATATTTTTTCGCCAGGATGTGTGTAAATAATACTTTTGATCTTGGTATATTGGGGAGTCCGTGTCTACACGGTAAAACAGTGGTGAGGGGTGAGCTGTATTAATTCGCCCCTTAAAGCGATACAGACTTTGTGAGTGGTCCTTAAATTATGTAGCAACCTACACGATTATAGGATAACCTAAAGTCTGAATCGAACCCCTGATTGGTGCAAACCGACAGGCGAGGAATTCCCCGGCAGGCTTGCAATAGCCGCTGGTCAATACGACGCTCTGGCGTTGAATAGAAGAAGGCTGAAATACGCCTAACAATGAGATGTGGCCTGAAAAAGCCCATTATGACCTCAGTCAGTAATTATTACGTCGGTCGGTAAATACTGACTCCGGTCGGTAAAGTGAGGGCCTATGTCAGTCCTCCAAACCCTACTGTGTAGACAATTTGACTCTCCTTTTGCTTGTTCGTTTATGTCACTACTCGACTGCATGTTTTTTTGTATGTTTGCTATTACTCCGCCAACTATGCATTGATTTTGAAGATTACTATTTATATGTAGGTCATATCTTAGAGGTGGCCCTCTTTGTAAACAAAAAAACTTTTTGTTTTAACCTTGAGCCGGTTTTTTTTTGTGAAAAATTACCTAGATTAATTATTATAAGCTTTAATTTAACTTGATTAGTATTGTATAGTATTTTTTCAAACTTTCGTGTTTAATTATTGACACGGGTATTTATCGCAATGTTACCTTATTATTTATTATTCCCGCAGTTTCGAATGCGTTACAGCAAGAGTCAGCCCGCGACCACGATTGCTGTAACCCATTCGAAAGGAGTCGGGAATAATAAGTAATAATAGGGTAACATGCGATAAATACCCGTGACAATATTAATAAATATTAGGTACTTATATGTATGTTACTTAGTGTGGGACAAAACATGAAACTAAATTTTGAACCAGTTCCACCTAACCAATTGTGCAGAAATTTTTCATACCTGTCAAGTTCAGATGACAAAACAACATTATGGTGACGGCAAGCTGATCTGATGATGGAGACAGAAGGTGGAACGGAACTCCTCGATGATTAATAGTAGTCTGGCAGTGTTTGGGCTCATTTTGACCAGCACACGGTTCCGATCACTAATTCAATAAAAGCTTGTTTTGAAAAATACATTTTTCATTTAAGTTATTCAATAGAGGGTTGTGCTGGTTGGATAAGTACGTACATAATAACGTCTTTAAAATATTCTCTTTAGTTTTGAATACCTACGGTTTTTAAGTTCTCCTTTTCTATGTTGTATCAGTTTCTCGAGGCACCACATAGGCGCTTCCCACCTCGTAGGTAGTAAGAAGGATCATCAAATCAAACCAAACCGTGTATGTTGCCCTAATTCTTCTAGGCTTGGTCGCGTTTGTTGCCCTAATTCTTCTAGGCTTGGTCGCGTTTGTTGCCCTAATTCTTCTAGGCTTGGTCGCGTTTGTTGCCCTAATTCTTCTAGGCTTGGTCGCGTTTGTTGCCCTAATTCTTCTAGGCTTGGTCGCGTTTGTTGCCCTAATTCTTCTAGGCTTGGTCGCGTTTGTTGCCCTAATTCTTCTAGGCTTGGTCACGTTTGTTGCCCTAATTCTTCTAGGCTTGGTCGCGTTTGTTGCCCTAATTCTTCTACGCTTGCTCGCGTTTGTTGCCCTAATTCTTCTAGGCTAGAGACGATACAAAATTATAACTTCAATGAATAACATTCTTTTGAATGAACTTATCTGATTTATAACATATTAATTTTGAATATCAATTGATAACGTGTTTTTAACACTTTCATTTAATGCGCAGTAGGTTAAAAAGTAGGTATTTAATGCACTTTAGTAGTGAATGCTTTATAACCTAGATCTGGTATAATTAAAATACCACTAGTAGACACCAGTAGGGACAACATCACTATTAGTAAAGGTAGTACTTACCACTAGCGGTAAGTAGCTAATAAATAAATAATTATAGCTTTGCTCGGGAACTGGGATTAATCTCAGCTTTGAAACCAACTAGACCGTTTTCTCATCCTAGAAACTCGTGAATTGCGTTAAAATCGTTATACCTAGCTATTTTCGAGAATTTCTGGATAGAATATCAAAAATACATAATAAATCATACATAAAATACATCGTTTATCATTACTGTGGGATAAATTGACAACATCTGTGGGGTGGGCGTCTAGCCAGATAAGAGAGTGATTGGATTCCCGTAGGTATATCTGTGTGTTGTGGTGCCATCTAGGTAGGTACCTACTCGTTGTTTCTGATATTCACGACACAAGGAATCCTATATGGGGTCAAGGACTATATGACTATTGTTTATATTATTATGTCGACGTCTGTGGCGCGGCGGGCGAGTAACCGGCTGTGAGATGCTAGAGGTTACGGTTCGATACCCGCTGCGGCACAAATGTTTGTATGATCTGCAAATATTAGTTCCGGGTCTGGGTATTTTGTATGGTACTCGTAGTTCCTGATACCCACGGCACAGGGAATCCTAGTGTGGGATAGGTATGTGAATGTTATGTTATTATAAATTGTCATGGATTTTCATAGCTGTCAGAAAAAACTTGTACTTGCTAAAAAATTCACTAAAGAAGTTTATAAAAGGATTGCTGTAAAGGTGATGAAACTACGATAAAATTAAACTTTTAATGACTAAAGTTTTTCATTAGTTTAAAATATACTTTTTAACTCGTTAAAATAAAATGATACTAGATTTTCTTATTCCCAAGCATGCTCTCTATGCTAATTTTAATGTAAGTACCTACTAATAATATTATATTATGCATCAAAAAACTTGACAGTAGTTTCATCACACCATATAGACGTCTTACTGCTGGACGAAGCCTCCCCCATAGAATGCAATAGGGGGGGGATTTGCCATAAGTGTAGTGAATTGACAGACATACCAATGTAATAACAAAAAAGAGTAAGCATCAGTAATTTCACCCTCCGGAACAGGGTGAAATAGGGTGAAAACCATAAAAATATCCGTAACTTAATGGGGGAAATAGAAGTAGTCGGTGCAATTTGGCATAGACTTTGAACCGTTATGATCTACATTTGCCCCAAGTATTTTTTAAATCCGACATACGGAACATACATAAAAAATCATTTACAAAAAAAAACTTTTTGTGGTTATTACGGCTCCGGGAAAATTAAGGTAGTCGGTGCAAATTGATAAGACTTATCAGAAAAATTTTCGAAATACATTACCAGGTTTGCACCTTGGTGCGTCTCACGGAAGGCACTTTTCCATATTTTATTGTCGCTCTAATTCGGGGAAAATTAATGTACTTCTGGAAATTGACTTAAACTTATTCATTTAATTAGTACTACATCTGCCGGAAGTTTTATACTAGTTTTTTTTTACGGAAGATGCATTTGTTCAATACTGTGTTCCCTACATGCACGTGGTTTTTATTAAAATCATAATGCAGTAAGACAGTCTCTCTATACGTAATTTAACTTGAATCAAGTAATTTCTTTCTATTTTAAAATTTACGGCCTTTTTAAGTTTGTACCTAATATTTAAAAGGGTTCCGTAAGCGCCAGAAACGGTGCAAACCTAGGATAAGCTTCTTTTCGTGTCATCTAACGTTTCCATAAGAATCCACGACTACACGACTTAGGTCCACACTTTTTGCTAATTTGCCTGTACTACACTACAATTGCTAAGTAACGTTAATTTGGCACCTATGATCGCCCCTTCATCTACAGCCTTTGGGTCTCCACTGCTGGACTAGGTCTCCCCATAAAATACAATGGGGGGAATCACCGCGCTTGTCAGGCAAATTGGTGATCGCAGTATAATACTGTGATCACCAATTTGATCACGAATAATTCGTGTTGGATACTGAGAATTGGTGTATTCTCAGGCGGATGCTGCTGCCCATCCACTGATGTAACCCATTAGTCGGTTTTTACGATATCCACGGGAGGAGATTGAGGGGTCTATTCTTAGACCGGACACACCACGGTCAACATAACATACATAACATAACACATTTGATCCCACACTAGAATTCCCTGTATCATGGGTATCAGGAACTATGAGTACCATGGTACCATAACACCCAGACCAGGAACAAATATTTGTAGATCAAACATTTGTCCCGCAGCGGGAATCGAATCCGCAAGCTCTTGCATCTCAGCCGGCACTCGCTTGCCAAAACTAGCATATTATTTAATTTATTATTCCCAGCAATAATCAGCAAACGATGTTCGTTGAATGTACAATTTAGTGTTGATTAGTAGAAATTTAGGGATAATTGTACGTTAATATTTCCTCCTAAACCAGAACAAATCGTATGTAAATTGCTCATTCTATTTCGTAGAATCTAAATAATATAATTGAATCAATTGGGAGTTAGTTAGTATACATTGCTAACAACGAAATTCTTGTATTCCAATGTCACTTCTTATCTTTATAGTTGAGTACAATTTTGGGATGAACATTTAATGGTTTGAAACAATAAACTTTGTTATAGTAGAGCAACCTATATCTTACTATGTTGGTACCTACTCATTTAAAAAGGGCATTAACCTTATTGGGTATTTTTTGTTTTTTTTACTTTTATATTTTAAAAAGTTTCAATTTGATAGGTACCTCTAACAGTTCCTGAGAAAAAGGGTCTAGTTGAGAGGCAATGTGATCCTTTATGGGACCCGTTTTTTCTGTTGAATTACGGAACCCTTATTACTATTAAATTGTTCTTAGCATTAATTAAAAGCTACGAAGAAAATCTCATATTAACTAAAGTACCAACCTAAATCTCTTGGGACCATATTAAAACGAAATATCAGAAATGTAACCATTTTGATTTAATTATACCTATTCAAAGATATGAATAGCAAACTATACATCGCAATACAAAGGTATGAACATGCTAGCGACGTAAGCACGGATACCACGGGCACGGATGGAAATAAAAAAAAACGCAGACTACTACTAGTTTTGTACAGAATCTTAAATAGCTTTAAAAAACCTAACAACCTACCTTAGGCTAAGGTAGGTTGTTAGGTTTTTTAAAGCTAACCATGGCAAGCAATCACAGGACATAGTATAGATAGCTATACTATGTCCTGTGATTGCTTGCCATGGTCTCAAGATTTTTGTGTACAAAAATTAAAATTATATCTTAGATCTGAAATTTCGTGAGATTGTTCAAGATAAATAAGTAGGTACTTTTGCATAAAAAAAATTGAGTCCCGTATATAAAAGACGAGCCCCAAACTAAGTTTTGTCAATTTTTTTTAAAGAGAATTTGGTGTTTTTACTGCCGTTTCGTTGCACCGCTGAAAATAGGTGGCATTGCACGCGTTCAAAAGAAAAAAAAACTTTCAAAAGATAGTTTGACTTTTTGACATTATGACTTTAATAAACTAGAATAAACTACAAAAACTCATGAAATTGTGGATCGTCGATTTTGATCCAGCGCCATCTATCGTGCCAGTTGTTTTTTTTAATCGAAAATGGAATACTTTCGTTGGGCTTGGTAACAAAATATAACTTAAATATAACTTGGCTATTTTTTGATGATCCTTTATACCACTTGATGGAAGCCCCCTGAGCGGTGTCCATCGGACAAGTGCTTATGCATAGAAAAAGAAGTTCCTAAGAGACACTACTCACAAGGTTCGCGAAGTGTTACAGATTGTTACTCCGAGAATCTTTTCATTAAATGGACTATTCTACCGAATCCATTTCGCCTTAGCTCATTTTCCTTTCTCGTATTTTCATTCAATTGTAACAGTTAAATTAGTTTTATGTCGAACAAAGCAGTGATGTTTTTGAAGCGGGTATGAACGCTTGTGCGAAAACCCAGAGGCGTGGGTTAAAAATTTCAACAACAATGGAGATGATTTTGGCAGCCTTAGCACTGTCCAAATCTTTTGTAACTTGAAAGGAGGCATACTTAGATCAAGAAGTTTCCCCTATTACTGTAATTGAGGGACTGATCTGATGGTGGAAGATGGACAATGGAACTCCTCGATAGATAATGGTAGACTGGTCGTATTTTGCCCCATTCTGATCAGCTCACGGTTCTAATTTCTAATTTCATCATCATCATCATCATAGCCGAAACACTAATTTCATAAAAGCTAGTTTAAAAAAAACACTATAGTATTTCATCATTATCAACAGCCTTAAGACATCCGCTGCTGGGCAAGGTCTCCCCCATAAAAAACAATATGATAAACGATTATGGGGAATCGCCATAATCACCACGCTTGGCAGGCGGATTGGGGATGCTGCTGCCCATCCCCTGGTGTAAATCCTTAGTAAGGCTTTTATACATCCACGGGAGGAGATGGACGGGTCTATTGTTAGGCCGGACACACCACGGCATATTAAAAACAACATTCATATTTATTTTGAGAGCACTGATGGTGTCTTTTCTGACTACCACGGCCTAAGAATAAGACTCCTCTATCTCCTCCTGTGGATGTCGTAAAAAGTGACTCAGGGATTACGCAAAGAGATGGTCAGCAGCATCCACCGGAGTATTTAACACTGAACTGCGATCACCAATTCGCCTGCCAAGCGTGGTGATTATGGCAAATCCCCCCATTGCACGCTTGGGTTGTATAGGCTATGCATGCTATGGGGGAGGCCTCATCTTGCAGTGGATGTCTAGCTGATGAAGAAGAAGAAAATGGTATTTTGGGTGGGTGAGACATCGACAACCGATACTGAAGATCATGAGTCCTGTAAAAAAAATACCCTGTCGAGCACCACCAATCGATTTTTTAACTCGAAAAATATATGTCGAGGAAAAAGACCTCAACTCTGTTTTGGATTCTTCCTAATTTATCCTAATTGTTGTGTAAGAGGACTCATAAGTGTCAAGAAAAGATGAAGACGAGACATTCATCAGAACCACACAAAGAGCTTTTGTGCTCCGTAAATTAGGAAAACGTACTGTCGACCACAAAAAGTTCTACATCCAAAGTGCCCATAAAAATAAAGGGTAATAAAAAAAAGATTTATCAAATAAATGTTTTCACTGAAGCTACTCATATAAATATAAAAAATGGCTATATCATATTGGAAAAAAATCCTCCTTCTGAACTGAAAATAATATAAAAATTGATGCCTTGATGATAATACCTAACGTCTATGGCAGTTTTAATTTTACCCTCGAATCTACTACCTCTGTGCCGCGGCGGGCGAAGGTTCGCCTGTGACGCAAGGAGGTTGCGGGTTCGATTCCCGCCTCGGAACAAATATTTGTACGATCTGCTTATATTTCTTCAGGGTGTTCTGGGTATTTTCTTTTTATAATAAAAAATATCTATCTATGTAATGTTATTGTATTAAGTATATCAGTTATCTAGTACCCATAACACAAGCCTTAGCTTGGGGCTAGATAATGTTCTGTGAAATGTCCAGCGTTTATTTATTATGAAAATACCCAGAACACCCTGAACAAATATCTGCAGATCGTACATATATTTGTTCCGAGGCGGGAATCGATCCTGCAACCTCCTCGCAGGTGAACCTTCGCCCGCCGCGCCACAGAGGTCGTCTGTCGAGAATGTCACGACGAATGGTCTTGAGCCGCCTCCATCCGCCGACTTCCTGCAACCCTTATGACTAAAGACATTATAACCGATCAATGGCGTTATTCGATGATGACAAATAAAACTGCTTCGACAATCCTTACATTAAATAATATAAAAAAAATATAAATTGATATTAATAATGCTTTTGTTGACATAAATAATTTGTGTACATATTCAATACTGTCCAAACATGTACAGTGAAAAGAATTTTTTAAATATCTTGTTTAAAATAAGTTTTTGAAAAAGAGTATTTTTCATAACAAGCTTTTATTAAATTTGTGATTGGAACCATGAGCTGATCAATATGAGCCCAAATACTGCCAGGCTACTATTAATCATCGAGGAGTTCCGTTGTCCACCAACTTCGTATTGTTGTCTCCATCATCAGATCAGCTCGCTGACACCATAATATTGTATTGTCATCTGAACTTGACAGGTATGAAAAAATTTCAGCTCAATCGGTTAAAGATGACTGATTTAAAATTCATTTGCAAAATTCCACCCGCAAACATACATACATTGCAAGTTAAATAAAAGCTTTTATTTGACGTTTACTGTTTCTCCGTGATCTTTCCAAATTAGGTAGTTTTATTTATAGAAGGGTTACCTTTATTTATAGATATACTTATATTACATTAACAAACACAACCATTGATAATGATTACGGTAGATACTTACATAGTTACTTTTTTGTGTGTACACGAACCCACCTCTATATTCACCACTCTCTAACCTCAGAGGTTTGCTGGGAAGAAAACTCTTTTTAGGGTTAAGCTCGCCTTTGTACATGTCCTTTAATTCTGTCTTGTGTTTATATTATGTATATGTGTGTACAATAAAGAATAGTTACTGTTACGCATACGAAATCCCTAAAATCATTGTAATACTAATTGAAGCAAAATTGAAGGAAATTTTAACCTACAAGTAGATACTTAATGGTTTTTTATTTATATTATTTAAGCTAATAAACAATTTGATTGATTAATTAATGTCGATATCTCATTATACCTAACGTCACTTTTCATTACCGTAATAAAATTCCATTATATGAATTTTCTTTACAAAATCTTAAACTTGGATTTATTTTGTAGTCAGCTGTGATTTCTTTAATTCATTTACGTGTTGAATTATTTCTCATAAAAACATTACCCTTGATAAATACTTTCCTTAGAGACCTTGACGTGTTTCGTGATTTATTTTTATTTAATAAATTAAGGTAATTCTACTTAAAAGGAGGTTACAGTAGGCAGTTAGCAAGTTTTTCTCTAACTACAGTATGGGGTTCTTCAAAAAGGGCGTTTTAAAGTTCTTATAGAGTCTACAACGCGCGTGTGATTATGCCTCGGTGTTGCAGGCGTCCATAGGCTACGGTAACCACTTTCCATCAGGTGGGCCGTATGCTTGTTTGTATCAGTAATAGTATAAAAAAAATTTGGATATTATTTCTTCAAACTCCATGAAACTTTGTACACACGATCAGTACACTAAAATATGTAGACCCGCGGTGCATTAGTTTCTTATTAAATTATATGGTTACCAAATCATAAATTAAAAGAAACTAATTTTAAAAAAACTGACGTACCTTGGGTCTAGATATTAGTGTATTGATCATGTGTACAAAATTTCATGGAGATTGATGAAATAATAGCCAAAATAGAAGGAAACTTCGTTCCCGTACAAAAGAGCGTAAACGCCCTACCGATAATCTCCTCTTAAATCACTATTTTTATAATCGTTCCATTAAGACGCTTTCAACTTCGTAGGCAACAAAATAAAAATAACAAAAATCCCGGGTAATTAACCAAGTGCTCGAAATAAACTCGGTTTACGCTTTATATATAATAAATCAATATTATAAAATTTGACTGGTAATGAACAGCCTAAACGGCAAGTCTTAGAGATCTATTTGGATGGTACATTGTACATTGCTGTTTTATTATCAGTAATGTATGCAGCTACACATCTTTGTATCAATATTTAAGTATTTAGGTAGGTACCATCAATGCCCTATGTTATTTTTATTCCGTCCAGTCCATCCAAAGGTTGTCTGGAAGAAATCGCTACAGAGCGATTATTTTTGTATATTATTGTGTGCAATAAAGTATTTTCTATCTTCTATCTATCTATCTACATTCCATTTGTGGTCTAGGGGTGCACTAAGAAAAGGAATTTCCGAAATTCATCTCCGTGTTGAAGTTTATATATAGATAAAACTTTGCGTGGATCAAATCTCCGGTGTTCTACTAAGTTATTTATAAGTATAGCGCTCAGGAAGACGGTTTCCAAGAACTAATAACAAAAAAATATTAATGTTTTTTTTTTTTTTTACTACGTGTCAAACAGACAAGCTTACGGTCCACCAGATGGAAAGCAGTTACCGTAGCCTATGAACGCCTGTAACACCAGAGGCATCACACGCGCGCTGCCGACCCTGAGACATAAAGATGAAAAATCTCATGTGCCTGTAATTTCACCGGCACCCGTACCCTTCAAACCGAAACACAGCAATGGGAACACTACTGCTTGGCGGCAGAAATAGGTATACGGTGGTAGTACTTCCCCGGACGAACTCTTTCACAAGAAGTTCTACTACTAACAACAACAATAATTCTATAGAAAGAAGGAATCTTCTCTGTGCTAGTACTTATAGGATATTATACTGTATAGTATAAAGTAGTATCTACTTATGTCATCATCAGCATCAGCCTGAAGAAGTCCACTGATGGACATAGGCCTCCCCCTTAGAATGCCACGACGCACGGTCTTGAGCCGCTACTTATGTAGTTTACTTGAAATGGGCATCTTCGAAGAGATACAAGAGGTAACACACACAAATTACAATCTTTGTGATGCAGCGGACGAAGAGCAGGCCGAGACGCAAGAGGTTCGATTCCCGCTGCGGGACAATTGTTGCAATGTTTGTCTGGGTGTTGTAGTGCTATGGTACTCGTAGTTTCTGATACCCACGTCACAGGGTATCTTAGTGTGGGATCAGGACATGTATGTGACTGTTGGGTGCTATGTTATGTTAAATAAGTTTTTTAAAAAAAAAACAGATAGTGCGGGTTGTAAACAAGAAGAAAACAGAAAACCAAAAGCAGTAAGCCTGCGAGGCATGAGGTTGCGGGTTCGATTCCCGCCTCAGAATAGATATTTGTATACAATATGCAGATATTAGTTCAGGGTGTTCCATGGGTATTTTTTTTATGTATCATAAAAATATCTATCTATATGTAATGCTATTGTATTAAGTATGTCAGTTATCTAGTACCCATAACACAAGCTTTGCTTAGCTTGGGGCTAGATCATTTTGTGTAAAATGTCCAGCATTTATTTATTTATATTTATTTAAGATGATGAAAAATCGTTGATGAGACGATGACGTGTTTTAATAGAAGAAACCCCGCCCTACCCCCCATTATAATAAGTCAAAATCGCAGTTCAAACCAATATTAAGATTTCGCGATAAGACGCGACACGAAATTGTTGACCCTATATATGTGCGACCCTAATGTTAATGTTAAAGAACTCCCTTTTCCGCATTAAAAATCTATGGATGGTCCATTATGCGTGAGAGTTAACTGGCTAGATAGTTAGCTAGCCTAACTCCGTCCAGAAGCACAGAAGCTTCCCAGGGTCTTCGCAGGCTTCGCGGAGTGACCTCGGGTTGTTGAAGATTTGTCCACGTTGAGCTGCTACTCCCACGTATTCCAGGACAACGTGGGCAGCCGATTCTTCTTCGGTCAGACATCCCCTGCAGAGTGGGCTGTCTGTGGCTCCGATGTTATAGAGGCGACTCTAATATAACGTTATGTCCTTTCAGGTATCGCAAAGCCTTCCAAGAGACGCTCCTCTGCCGCACTGTGATCCGTCGCCGGGATTCACGAACCTGTGACCACACCATCTGCCGTGACGTCACTCCATTACCTAGTACCGCTTCGAATAGGCATCGGGAATCGAGACAATCTTTCATCAAAATCGATTATGTTAAGGAGCCATCCCCGATGCGCATCGGTCAAGAGCAAGAAAGTAGCGAGTTCAAGACGTTCTCCATAACTTGAACTGTATAAACATTCTTCTTTCTTCTAGTTTGTCTGTTACTAAAATTCTAACTCATGTAAGTGACCAATGACCTGAATAATCTATTTTTTTGTTATTTGTTAAGGCTCCTACACACTATGCCGGCAGCCCAGCCGGGGCGCACGCCGCCGACAAGTCCGGCGGCATGCTCGGCGGGTATTCTGTGTACCCGCGGCGTATATCGGCATACACGCGCGGCAAAAAGCCGCAGGCTATGCCGCCGGCATAGTGTGTAGGAGCCATTATGTAGCGGAACTGACATTTGCCCAAAAATTACTGATTGGGCGGGAATCGAACCCAGGGAGGGTTGGTCAGTAAATTTTGGCAGTTTAGTCAGCCGTGCTAGGCGTACTGAACCCCATAGAATTGTCGTGTTTTAAAAATAGATAGTAAATAAATTATTTCACAAATCAGACGAACCTTTTGAGATCACCAAAGAAAAGAAAGCTTGGACGTTTTAAAAATGACAAAATGTACGTTTTTAGCGTTTTTAAGCAGGGCTCGTACACACATGTCGTTAGCATTAGTCACCGCTTGTTGCTTGCTTGCGGCATAATGCCACCGCCCTGATGGATATCTTGACATCTAGAGTCAGCGGAGGCTCCTAAAAATTATGCCATAGCAAAGCTCCGTGGCAATAGCCAACGGCACGTGCGTAGGAACCCTTAGTGAAACAAAAGCAGTATTTACAAGTAGATTGTTATTTTCTTTACATTTCGACGAAAAACGTTCATTAGATATTGGATATGTCAACATACATGAGTTAATCAAACTGCGTGAGTAAAAATATAAACATTTTCGTATATGTAGCTACGTTATAGATTTTGGTAATAGTTATTGAAACTGTTCAATTTGGAAAATTGATGTAATAGTACTTCATCATCATCATCATCAGCCTGTAGTAGTCCACTGCTGTGTATTGACTTCCCCCCTAGAATGCTACCACGAATGTTCTTGAGCCAGCCTTCACCCATCGACTTCCTGCGACCTTTATATTGTCTTTAGCCCATCGAGAAGAGAGCCGTCATCTGGTTTTTGGTCGCCACTCGAGAACCTTGATTTCCCAACGGTTGTCAGTTCTTGGACCTATATGGTCAGCCCATTGCCACATCAACTTGCTAATTATGAAAGCTTTTAAGTAAATAATAACTATATAAATACATAAACACATGCCTTTTTCCCCAAAGGGGTACGCAGAGCCTCAAAGGGACTCTTTTTACTTGGGTTGCACAATCACAGGAATATATACACGTGACAAATGGTGAGCTCATCGTCGCCATTGCTTTCCACGACCAACTTACCGAACGCTTACTTCAAGTAATAACACACTCCTAAATAATAAGTAGGTAAGTGAGAGTAATAGTACTTAAGTATGTTTAATTACTAGAATTATTAGAGTAAGGGCTTCTTTCACAATCTTCAAGTAAAGTCTCGAGTAGGCTAGTTGTCGGTTAAAGTCCCATGTAACTGTGCATACGAGTTTCACAAAGGCCGAGTAGCACTATCCAGGAAGTAAAGTAGCCTGTAACTTACTTCTTGCTTCATCTGCCGATTAGCCAGTCTAATTGACGAGTAAAGTCAAGTTTCGTCTGGTTTTGTGTAGATAGTATCAAACTGTTACGAAAAAACCTATTAGAAATTGTTAGAAATTGAATTGATTAGAAATCTCTATTTGATTATCAATTAAATCAAATAAATCCTTATTTGATTTAATTGATAATCAAATAGAGAAAATTAGAAAATTCATCAAGACAAACAATTCCGAGAGTTGGTGTATTTCATGTTCGTGTAAATTATTTTGCCGAACTTGATGAATTTGTTTTTATTTTATCTAAAAATGCAGTGAACCAAGTGCATAGTCTAATATAACAATATAGTATTTTAGCTTTATCCATTATAATTTTAAATTTTACACGAATTGTATTGTGTATCACGAAACATGCAAGAAATTACCCGCGCCGCGCAAATCTGACAACCGTGCCGTGTGACTGCTGACATTATTGTTGATGACAGCGTCTATTGAACGGATAGATTGAATGATTTTTTAAATCATTCAGCTAACCACCGAGTTGCTAATCGGAACTCAATTTTCTGTTGTGAAACTGATAAAACTTAATCGACACTTTTACTTGCTACTTAGGAAGTAACTAATCAACACTTTACTTGAAGATCGTGAACGAGGCCCTAAGTTTCTTTCAAATTTAATTAGGGATTTAGTTATCATAACTTTTCTATCGGTCTTCAGGGTACTTCTACTTTTAGATAACACTGGTGAATAATGTAAATATCTCTTGTAAAATGTTCTAATCTAATATCTCATGTAAAATGTTCTAATCTAATATCTCATGTAAAAATGTTCTAATCTAAGTTGAGTAAACTATGGTATACACTATACATACAAATTGTTTTATAAAGATGGTGATTAGGCACAGATCCAGAATTGATAAATTAGTTTTGAAAGATTTATTATTTCCACCAAATACACAATGACAGAGAAAGGATTCCGGCAGGGCTATTCTCTATCTCGCGATAGGTTTGCAACAGGCGTAGATTGTGCAATCATTGATGTCAAATGTCACTTTTCACATGCAAAAGTTACCGTTGGACAGCCGTAAATGATCGCACAATTTGCACCTGTTGCAAACCGAGAATACGGCTATTGGATAATGGAGGGACTTAGGTTCCTTCACCTGTTCGTGTCAGTCGGAGGCAATATTATTGAAATATGGCGAATTATTTGGGTTGCTAACACTGCCAGCACTCAGCGAGTATTTATGAGAGAGATAGTGAATATGTTAAACAGTAGCTTTGCATACTTTCTTTATATTAGCATAGTAGTTTTTACACTACTGTTACTGTTTTAAGTGTACTATGTATATTGTACGTCCTAGATGGACAAACTGTTTTAAACTTGTACCTACCTGTATACCATCTTTTGTACAACAGTTGAACAATAAATCTGTTTTCTGATTCTGATTCTCATACTCAAGAGGGCACCATTATAGTCATATGACACAAAGTTCGACGTTTTCGTGTTTATTAATTTTCATATATATCTCAGTAATTTAGGCATGCGAGTCGATTCACCATCGCGTGCCCTGTGGTCCAGCACGGGATGATGGATTAGAACGAAACAGGTATTTGGGAATCGCACAAGTGCGAAGGAAAGGAATATTGTCACTGTGTAATACCCTCATAATTATTCTATAAATTAGCTTATCCAGATGGTAAAAAACAAAAATAACGAGAGCCAGTAATGGCTGTGTTGCAGATATGCATAATATTTTTCTTTTATTTTATTTTATTCGGAAAACAAACAGTATGTATAACTAGTAAACCACAGATTAAAAAACTAATTACCATTAACATGTTTTCGCATATAAGAGTTAAAAAAAAACTTGTTTTGCCTTAAATACTTACATAAATAATTCAAACGGTAAAAAAGAAAGAAAGAAAAATATAGAAAAATAAAAACTTTATATTTCACTCTAAGGAGTCTAAGGTATAAAGAAACAATTTAGATATAAGTACCTACGTATAACTTAAGATATCTTTGTAAATTTAAACTCTTTACCTATTGATAATACATGTACTACTTACATTAATAAAAATTGTAGTGTTACTATGTAAGCTAACAGAGTCAGATTTCATGTAATTATGAAACATTAAATTCACAATCTAATCTCATTTCAGGCAAATGTCACATCTGTCACTACGTTCGTAGACGTAGTAACTATTACTTAGTCTTCGCATGCCTAACGTTACCTTTCTCGCTCTAACAAGTGACTTCCTGAGCGACAGAAGAATAAATAGAAAGATGACTGAAATTAGATTAAGTGTTTGTGAATTGAATGACAAATAATTACGAGAATTACCTTCCTGTTTTGGTGTTTCTTCTAAATAGTTTAATTAATAATTTAATTAATTTAAAGTGTACACGATAGTTACCTAGTGAAACTATTGATTATAAATAAATTAAAATCTTAACTGAAGTTCTGTATTTTATTTCTTTTCTTTATCCAACCATGGGCAAACAAAAGGGGATTATTAAGATTTAGTGCACTGGTCATGAGTGTACAAAATTGCATGGAGTTTGATGAAATAATAGCCAATTTAGATGCAAACTTTGTTCGCGTACAAAAGGGCCTGAGCGCCTTACTGGTTACCTTCTCTTAAGAGGGCGCTCCGAAAATATAATGCTGATTTGCCTAGTTATTGTGAGTAAACCAGATATCACATCAATAAAAAAACTGAAATACGTGATTTTTCAAACTTTTTTCTATCCGTGACCAAGTCAGAAACACAATTAGCAGACATTTACTCGATACTTTATTTTTTTTGAAAATTATGCCTTTTTGAATATTAGGTATAATTTTAGATTTTTTGAAATTTCTAGGAAATAACTTCAGTTACATATCCAAAATAAATACTCACCGAAGGAAAATATAGTTTATTATCCGTGACCAAACCAAAATTTACCTAGACTAATTAGTATTCTCATAATAAATTAAATATATGATTTGAGACTTTACTTCTGTGCAGATAGGGTCGCGCGATATTCAATCTTATTCCGTTAGTATTTACGTCTAAAAGACGATTCATACATATTACGTTTTCGGAGCGCCCTCTTAAGAATGAATTTGAATGACAGTGAATGCACGCTGCGCATCTTTTAGGCTACAGCTACAGGATGCTACGGGGTGCTACGGCGTAGCAATTAAACTTGATGTAAAGGCAGTGAAGCTTCGTATGCTATTTACAGCCAGAACATAATTTAATCTTCATTAAAAATGGATTGCCTTTTCACATTAAAATCAATGAACACATTACTCTCACAGCATCATAAATAATTATTTTATATTTATCATCATCAGCTTTTACTATCAATCCGCTCTGTCAGTGCACAACAAACTTTTGTTGTACAAACAAGTCCTAATGCCAGTATGGACGTATGGTATACAGCTGTCGGGCTGTACCTGTAAAAGTAATATCGATATAATACAGCGATTTCAAAATAAAGTACTAAGGGGCATTGTTAATGCACCTTGGTACGTGAGAAACGATGATCTACACCGGGATCTCCAGATCGAATTCGTTCATAAAATAACTAAGAAATTCGCAGAAGCTCATGAAAAAAGACTTCATCACCACGTGAATGTCGAGGCCATCCAGCTCCTTGACAACAAAGACAAAGTGAGAAGGCTCAAAAGAACCAAACCTTTTGAGTTAGTGTAGTGTTCAACTTAAATTATTGTGTAGTTATAGTGCTACTTATAATTAACACAAGAACAATGTGTCGTCTTAAATAGAGACTGTAAGAAAAGTGCCAATGGACACATTCTTAGTAATATTTATTTCTATAAAAATAAGTCAAAGCAAAATTGCTCATTAGCCTACTTGGCTAGATCGTAATATTATTAGGGTACCGCTCAAATGTGGTAAACTAATTTAGTAAAAAAAAAAAAAAAAACAGCTTTTACTTAGAGAACTTTCCCATAGATTGTATTTGCCATAATCACCACAATGGTGTTCAATACTGAGCCTCCAGGGTAGCAGCATCCAGCTACCCTGGTGTTAAATTAGGAGAAAAGGAAACCAGGCAGCTATAACAGAGAATAAAATTATATTATTGAATAGGTGTGTTCACGACAATGTCCGTAAAAAGAGGCTTGCTCAGGCTCGATGATCCCGGCTTGTCAGTCGCAGCAGCGTCACAAGCGGGGATAATCGGAACTAAATGAATAGCTAGGTGGCTTTCTAAGATGATGAAATCAATTAAGTTTACATACCTTGTGTTGTAGTTCCACAGTTGATCCCTGAATGGTGCTAGGGTCAACACCTGGTAATCCCTTGTTCGGCTTTTACGACATCCTCTGGAGGTGACGGAGGGGTATATTCTTAGGCCGGACACACCACCGCACTCGGACACCCACGGCACTTATTATAAATTACTAGTTGCGCCCCGCAGTTTCACCCGCGTGAATGATTATGGAAATTGATGATGATGATGATGAAAAGTAGCCTATGTGTTATTCTGATGTATAAGCTATATTATTGTAAAGTTTCATTAAAATCCATTCAGTAGTTTTTACGTGAAAGAGTAACAAACATCCATACTCACAAACTTTCACGTTTATAATATTAGTAGGGAGTAGGATAGGATTGTGTAGTACTTCTTCCAAAAACCCTTTTTTTAGTTTCTTGTTTTTCTTCTGGCCAAAGCACATAAATGCGTATGCAGCACGAAACGTAGACACGCGCGTCTCTACGTCTACACGCTTGCGTGCACGTCGCGCAAGCGGTGTGCCATGTCTCATACAGTTCCATACATTACAACGTTATGGTATGTCGACGTGCACAATGCCTTCAATGTTTAGAATGCGAGTAAGTATTCCATGATTCGGAATGTATTGCCCTCTGGCCACGTGGTCCTACAGCCTTTATCCTACCGATCGGACCACATGAACTTTTTTCCGGTTGGTTCGATTAACTAATCTGATTATAGAAACTGACGTTTTCATAGACCACGTAGTCCCACTAATCGGATCACGAGAACTTTTGATTTCCTGTTGGTTCGATTAACTAATCGGACTATAGAAACTGACGTTTTCTTAGTAATGCTAATCGGATCACGTATTCTAGATATGAGTATGTATACGTCATGTTTTTGATGGACAGAAACCGGAGAAACTCTGGTAAAATTTGCTCATTGAAGAAAATCATCGCTCAAAGAAACGTTCTAGATTGGGTCAAAGATAGTCTTTATAATTAATTACAGAACAAAGCATACATCTTAAAATTTTAACACAACAAAGCTTGCCTACTGTGGAATTAGCCAATGGGTCTGAGAAGACCCTATTGCTTTCATTACAATGCGGCGCGTACATCCATTTGTCTCGTTTGCCGAGGGAAACGCGTCGAAATTATTAATGACTATCAAAAATTTCTAAGCTCTCGACAGCTGGATGGCTGTAGGTAATTTATATTGTCAGTGAATTACATAAAATGTCCTCTGATTTTGAAAGATAATACCTTAGATATTTTTCTTTTTTTGTTTGTATGGGTAAAATAGAGCTTGAAAAAAAAAATTGGGCAAATTTTTTTTGAGGGGTAAGTATTTAATATTAAAATACTAAAATCACTTAACTTACCTAAAATAAAAATAAAAAACCAGTCAAGTGCGCGTCGGACTCGCGTTGAGAAGGTTCCGTACAAGTACAGGCTACCATAGTAACCTCTAGGAACAATTAAACTTATGATTCTCTTTTGTCTTTATGTTTATTTTCGGTTTCCCGTGGGAATTTCAAGGTTTATGACTTTCATTTAGGTTTTCCTGTAATTTGGGAAAAATCCCAATATTAAATTTTTTTTTGGCTTAGTTATTTTGGCGGGAGTGCTAAATTTTCGCATAATTTCTCTAATACCTTTTAAACCAAGCATTTTATAATCATAAAATAAAAGTTTTTCTCATATCGAGTTAATTTTATTTGATATTATTATGTCACATGATGCATATTATGACACAAGTTTATTTTTTAATATTCTAGTTTACCCCCCAGAATTGACTAAATTAATTCGTTGATTTACGCTCGTCCGTGATTGGCTCACTCCAATGCTTTAGTTTGTCTATATAATATTTATTTAATAAGACAACTCAGTCCAATTTGTTAGTAGAACGCAACCTTAAAACTAGGTTAGTACTCAATAATTAACAAAGATTTAGTCCTCTGGACGAGCTTCCAAACCAGAGGACAATCGAAACTATCCGAGAACGCGCTTAGGATTCTGTTGCTGCTCGTGCGAAGCCTGCTCAGCAGTGAGGCCGTCTTTTTGCGCCAGATAGCATCAAACGAGTCGGTACGCGCCTCGGCAAACATACCCGAAGCGCTGCAGAAGCGCGGAAGCCGCAACAGAGCCCTAAACGCATTGTTGTATTGGCCCCGCAGAGCCCCCCTTGCCTATGCTTTGCACTCTGGCTCTCAATTTACCTTACGTAGAATGAATTCTACGTAATAACAGAACAGATATTCGATCGTGATATTGTACCTACCATTTTTCATTTTGTGAAGGCTATGTAGGTAAAAGTAATCCAGCTATCAATTAGTCAGAAATAATATAATTAAATATACTAAATAATAAATATAATTAATATAGTACATTTGTCATACATTTTCAAACGTTTTCAAATTTGACTTAGATACAGACAAAATTTTATTTCATTTTTTTTTCTACTTTTTCGTCCTGTAGATTCCGAGAAAACAGGCTTTGACAGAGAGAGATACAAAAGTAATCCTATAATGGTTTGTATTGGTTCCTTTTAAGGAACGGAACCCTTAAATATAAAATGACACATTACAGGTTATTTCTGGCTCTCACTCTGAGATTTCTGGCGTAATTCGTCCTTTGAAATAGCCAAGTTATTAACATAAACATCAGCTGAATACGCTTTTTCCTTATCGTGACTACCTAGGTGTGCCTAATATTTTCCATCAAAAACGTTTCAACATCACAGCCTTTTAACCTAATTTAGAAATAGGTTCTTTATTATTAAAACTGGATTATATAACTTAGCTTACTAGGTAAACACGACGATACTTTGACGACCTCTGAGGCGCGGCGGGCGAAGGTTCGCCTGTGACGCAGGATGTTGCGGGTTCGATCCCCGCCTCGGAACAAATATTTGTGCGATCTGCAGATGATTGTTCCGGGTATTTTCTGTTTAATACAAAATATCTATCTATGTACCTAATGTATTGTATTAAGTATATCAGTTATCTAGTACCCATATCACAAGCTCTGCTTAGCTTAGGGCTAGATAATGTTGTGTGAAATGTCCAGCATTATTTATTTATTTATTTGAACAAGTTTTTTTTATTGATTAAATATCGGATCAGACGTGTGGCCATCACCCAAGCCCATTAGATTTGTAATTTTTCGTTATTTTTCTATGGTTGGGTATGTTCCAGAAATGGATTTCCCATCCTTAAATTACACGAAAACGATACCAAAGTTGCCCTAATAGCTATAAGTGGACAGTAACTGAGCTCTGACTGCAACGCGGGAGATTCACCCTTCCCCTCCCCCTCCTGGCTATCGTGGGGTATCGTCGTCTACTTCGTGTCTACAGGGGTAAATTAGTCGAAAAAAACTTAAAAGATTAAGCATACGAAAGTAAGATTCCAATGCAAAAGTGAAAAGCATCCCATATGAAATCACTCAACAAACAGGTGAAATCAGGGTGGACTAACTACCGAAAATATTTTTTTTGACAAACTTTTTGTTTCGAAGTGGTCATTCAAATAATACTTTTTAGGTTTAAGATTAAATAGGCTATAACATAATATTTTTTATTTACCAAAAATCGATGTGGTATGCCTGTGAGAGACCAATTTAGTTTATTTTTTTTTTAAATTTTTACCATTTTATAAATTTTTCGTTTTTTTTCTATGGTCAGGTAAAAAGTTTGTTCCAGAAATGAATTAAATTATACGACAACGATACCAAACTTGTCCTTGTAGCTATAAGTGGACACTGTGGACAGTAACTGAGCTCGGACTGCAACGCGGGAGATGCACACTTCTCCCCCCTCCCCTGGCTACCAGCGGGGGGTAACTTCGTGGCTACAGGGCTGAATCTGCTCAGAATGACCTAAAGAACAATCGTGCCAAGTGGCGTCTTCCGAGACAAAAGTGCAAGGTTTGGCCAAAAATCGACGCTCATTGCCCCTACTTAGGTCGCATACTATTACGATACGTAACACTGCACTGCGCCCCCTAAACTAAGACAAATATTAAAAGTATCATGTTCCTGTAATTTCACCGGCCCGCATGCCCTTCAAACCGAAACACAGCAATGTGAGCAGGGTATAGAAGGTATAAATCAAGGCTAACGTAATTCTGGACTTTATACACACGGAAGCCTGACAAAAGCACACATAATTTTCCTTTTTCTACTCGTAAAGATATAAACAAATACAAACAAATCAATTATCTACGAAGTTTCTATATTAAATGTACATATAACGTTATAACATCGGTATCCGGAGGGATCGATCATATTACACAATAATATAAACAGCCCTTAAGGCTCCCACGTACACCTCGTTGGAACTTTTCGGTTGAATTATGCTTCAACTCTCTACAATATTTTCTGGTTTATTGTTTTAAAAATCAAGAAAACTGCAACAGTCTGCTGGATGAGGCCTCCCCCAATGAATACAATGGGGTGATTTAACATAATAACCACGCTTGGCAGGCGGATTAGTTATCGCAGTTCTGTGTTAGGTATTCAGTTGGATGCTGCTGCCCATCCTCTTAGTAAGGCTTTTTCTACATCCACGGGAGAAGGAAGGGTCCATTTTTAGGCCGGACACACCACGACACCACGGCAAATTAAAAGGAAACTAGCGCCAGACGGAACGAAAAAACGTAGATTTTCATTAATTCCAAATTTACAATTCAGATATTCCTAAAATTTTGTAGGTAAAATTGGATAAGACATATTAAGGCCCGCAGCGTTCTTAATTTTTGAAATAATGAACCATCAAAAAATTATGCGTAATTCTGCAGAAAATTTCGACGAGGTATACGTGGGGCTCTTAACTGGGGCAAATTGAGTTGCCTTTTACCCTGCTGACTGATTATTCTTAACATACAACTTGGAAACTTACTTGCATAGCCAGTTGGTGATAACAGTTTATAACATAACATAACACCCAACAATCACATACATAGTCCAGGCATTTTTTTTATAAATAAGAGAATTGGGCTCCACACTAGGATTCCCTGTCGCGGGTATCAAGAAACGACGAGTACCATATCACCACAACACAATGACCCGGAACCAAAAATTTACAGATTATGCAAACATTTGTTTCGTAGCGGGAATCGAACCCTCACTTCTTGCGACCCAGCTGGCTGCTTCCCCGCCAAACCACGGAGGTCGTCAGTTATTTATTAAGTACCTACCATCATACTTACTTTAAACTACTACACTATTATATAGAATCATTGTTTGCTAACTATTAGCTTAATACACAAGCTCAAAGTCGCATGGCTGGCTATAGAGCGAGCTATGCTTGGAGTGTCATTGCGTGATAAAATTCGTAGAAGAACCACGATCAACACAGCCTTCAGAATTAGCAAGTTGAAGTGGCAACGACCATTCAAGGATAAAGGCTCTCGAGTGGCGACCACAAACCGGACGACGCAGTAAAGGAAGGATCCCGTCTCGATGGACCAAGGACATTGAAAGGTCGCAGGGGGGAATGGGGGGAAGGGGGAGGCCTATGTTCAGCTGTGAACTACTACATCATCATCATCATCATCAGCTGATGATGAAGATGATGATTAGTTATTTAGGTAAAACATTTTTTTTATCCGCATTTTTTTATAGCATTAATGCTATCAAAGAAATCGCCTGGAACCTTTACAATTTCTGTGACATTCTAATGAAAAGACGAAGAATCCTAAACCGCTGTAGAAGGTTCTAATATTGTTAGATTCAAAGAATCTCTAAATACAATATGGCGTGTGTTTTTTGTCCGGACTTTACTGGACTCAGACGGATATTGCTGCCCATCGAGTTAAACAACGATAAATCTACTACTCCATGGAATATGTTCCAAGAGTTCCGACTTTTTAATTAACCGACTTCACAAAAAGGAGGAGGTTCTCAATTCGGTTGCATTTTTTTTTTTTATGTTTGTTACTTCATATCTCCGGTGTTTATGAACCGATTTGGTAAATTATTTTCTTATTTGAAGTTCTGATGATGGAATCCATGAGGAATTGAGGGAACTGCTCAAATATTGTAGGCATACATATGGCGATTTTGATATTGTTGCTGAAAAACCAAGCATTTGCATTCAGAAAGTATCATAATCCTTTCACCACTATGGTTCTTTCATCATTTTTTTTCATCCAAATATTTAGTCGAATACAATGGCGGAAGTCGGTTTTTAAATGGAAAGTTATTGTCAGATATGTTAACCCTCTTTATAGGTTATTGCCGTGGAGTTTTCGGCCTGAGAATAGATCTATCTCCTTCCGTGGATCTAAAAGAGGGGATGGACAGCAGTATTCCGAGTACTTCAATCACCAATTCGCCTGCCAAGCGTGGTGATTATGGCAATTCCCTCCATTGTTTCCATGTTTGATTTTGGTAAACTCTTCCTTACCTTTACCTACTCTTAATTTAACTACATTTATTCACAAATTGGGGTAATCTATTATTGGCCTTTTGTTTGTCACACATATTTTTCTGCCTAGATTTTAAGAACACGCTGTTGATTACCAAGAAACAAATATATAAATAAATTGTATTTTATGAAGGGAGCTCGTCTATAAGCAGCTAATGATGATGATGATGATGATGATGAGCAGGGATCGGAGTAGGTAGATTGATTTTTCGTACTTACGTCACATGAGTCATAACATGGATATGCCATATTTCCGGAACTGGTACCGGAAGTTGTTCCTGGTCCTGATTGGTCAGATGTTCATATAGATATCAACTTAGATAAGGTGACAAAATACCATGTTTGCAGAGTAATTCATACTTTGCTAGGCTTTTACTCCACCACAATTATTTTTTAGGTATTATAAAATGTCAGTTACCTACACCACTAGCAGCATATAATTGAGTGTATTGATACGTTTTTCACTTTATACCCATCTTAATTACGAAGTATCGGAAAAATAACAATAATTAATTTAAAAATTCCGGAAACTCGGAGGCTTATCCATATTAACATATACGTTTGAGATCAAATGACCTCAAATCAATCTACCTACTCCGATCCCTGATGATGAGTGATCATTACATCATGATGTATGCATATAGTTTGTACCCAAAAGTTTCAGAATTATCTATTCATAGGGTATAAATAGCTCCTCCTGTCAAACAGCAAAGGATGACCCTAATACGTAGTTTGCTTAAAGAACTACCGATCTACATTCTATTAGCTGAACAAATATGTCAGGGGTTCCCGCCAATGGACGATAACAGACGATTTATGAAAGGTATTATGGATCGAGGTAAAGGGTTTCCCTTCCGTGATATAGGTATATTTTTTCCTGATAGAGTCGCAATGAATGACACCTTTTCAACTAAATACCGCTAGCACTGTTAAATATGGTGCTGACAGTTCCAAGCCTGGATAAGGGAGGAAACATCGGGCTAACTACTCCCACTCTAAAAAATACATTAACATTAAACACACGCCTTTTTCCCAGAAGGGGTAGGTAGAGCCTCATAGGGTCTATATTCAAGCGATTGTGTAACCCACGATAAAAGACGCCCTCTAGAAATTTTTTTTAAAATGAATGTTCGTGAAGTCCGAAGTCCATGTACTGATCTCTTAAGAGCTCCGTACCCTAATAACTTTTATACGATTATGTCTTAAAATAATGGTAATGATATTGTAGTTTTTAAATTAAAAGGACGGTGCACGAACGTAGACACGCGCGTCACTTTGTGTGCACGCAAGCGTATACGTCACGCAAGCGGTGTGCTATGTCTCATACAGTTCCATACATTGGTGCTGTGGCCTTTATATCGCACAACCTCACTCATTTGTCATACTTACATCAACACCTTAGAATAAGGACGTCCTTATTCTAAGATCAACACAGTCAACGCCTGTTTTTTTTTTTTTTTAATTGCTTCTGAGGATGTTCTCTATTTTGCCAATGTCAAGTATATAATTATCAAGAGCAATGTCCAGTCGTCAAGTCCTCTGTCAAAGTCATGTTCTAGTAAATCGATGGCAGTTTACTACAATGTCCCTGGACAATTTCCACCCCTTCGAAAAGACACGCAATACACTTATTTTATTTAAATCCACTACCATGTGCTCTTTATAAGCTACACCGTTTAAAATGCCACCAAAATTACACTATATAACTCAAAAAAATACTAGAAATTGAAATAAAATAAAAAAGGACGACGTCTCCCTTCGAAAGAGCAGAAAAAGTCCACCAGTTTTTCTTTAGCATGGCTACGGAGTGGTTTATGGGCTCCCACGTACAGCAAAGAGGGTTCTCTCTAAATTTATTCTGATTCTGTTTCAAAAATCTAGAACACGTCAAACCTTAAAAATTCTTATGTGATTCATCATCATCATCATTATTATCTAAGGTTATTATACTTATCTGATTATATCTACAAAATTTTATGCAGATCTGACTTGCAGTTTTTAAATTAATGTGAAAAGCTACGCTTTTTCGTGCTATCTGTTATTCTCTAGTTTCCTTTTAGTTTACTTAATACAAAGTAAATATAAAAACTAAAACCCGACTTCTGAAAAATCACGCTCTAAAAAGTATTAAAGATATATAAAGTATCAAGAAAATATTCGGATATTATGAGATATGTTAAACAGTAGCTTTGCATACTTTGTTTGTATGAACACAGTCTATTTTTACATTGTGGTATTAGGTTACTGTTTTAAGTGTACTATGTATATTGTACGTCCTAGATGGGCAAACTGTTTTAAACTTGTACCTACCTATATAACATCTTTTGTACAACAGTTAACAATAAATCTTTTTCTGATTCTGATTTCTGATCTGAAATTGTTACGTACAAACTATTCAATACTTATCTATACGTAACCTCCTTTTTTTTATGACTTGTTAAGCACTCAAATACTTAAACACGTGGCTAATTGTATTGCATACCTTCTGGCTCACATAGCAAATTTATCCCTTGAACAAGGCATATTTCCGGAAAGGTTAAAATTTTCTGTTGTTAAACCTTTGCACAAAAAAGGTGTCAAGACAGATCATAACAATTATCGTCCAGTAACTCTAGTGCCAATTCTGTCCAAGATACTAGAAAAAATATACTACGTAAGACTACAAAAATATTTGGATAAATATAATATACTAATAAATCAGCAACACGGCTTTAGGAAAAACAATTCAACAACACTAGCGACATATAAATTGATAAGGAAAATATTAAATAATTTAAATAATCACATCCCGACTGCTGCATTGTTCCTAGACATGAGCAAAGCTTTTGACTTCGTCAAACATTCAATTATGTTGCAAAAGCTAGATAAATATGGCATTCGAGGCCCAGCGTTTGAGTGGATCCGAAGTTATTTACAAGACCGAAAGCAAATTGCTAGAATAAGAAAGTTATCAGAAAGTAACAACAGAATTGAAGATTTTGACTCAGATATTAAAATAAATAAATACGGAGTGCCACAGGGAAGCATCCTGGGTCCTTTATTATTTTTGATATATATTAATGACTTGCCTAGTTCAGTAGATCATGAATGTATTCTATTCGCAGACGATACAACCATAGTTGTCGATGGAGTTGATACCAATACGTTTGAAAATGATATTAATAATGCATTAAGAGACATAACTGCATGGCTGGATAATAATAACTTAAAAATAAATACAGATAAAACGAAATTTATACAATTTAGGACGAAGCAAAAAAAAGGGCAAATACTGAATATAACACATAACAACGACCAAATTAAACAAACACCAATCATAAAGTTCTTAGGTATTAGTCTTGATGAACACATAGATTGGAAATCGCAAATAAAATTAGTGTGCACCAAAATTAACAAATTTGTCTATGCTCTTAGGACTATTAAAAAAGTAACGTCAATAAAGACAGCATTAGTAGTTTATCATAGTTACGTAGGGTCCATCCTCAGATATGGTATATTATTGTGGGGGAATTCCACAGATTTACAGAAGGCATTTGTTGCTCAAAAAAAATGCCTAAGAGCAATCTGGGAGATGGAGCAATTAGAATCGTGCAGGCCCGTTTTTAAAAAACATAAACTTCTGACTCTTCCGTCATTATATATATTTGAATCTGCAATGTTTGTTAGAAAACATTATGACCTGTTTGAACATAGAGATAATACTAATCGGAGAGCTGTTACACAAAGACCATTAGTAATGCCAATACCGCAACTAAAACTCTATAAGCGTAATTGCGTTTATATGACAAGCAAAATATACAATAAACTGCCAAAATTGTTATTGGAAAAGAGAGGCAATGCTTTTAGTAATGCACTAAAGGAATGGCTTGCTATAAATTGTTTCTATTCAATTGAAGAATTTCTTGACATGTAAAATTATATTGTTCTGTGTGTATTGTGTTGTAAAATTGAATTGTTTTTATTTTTATCTCTTTGACATATATTTCTTAATTTTGATTTCAATACGCATCCCAAAAATTCTTTAAATTGTTAATTATTAGGTACTATTTATAATGACATGGTAATGGATGTATCTACCAAGTACCTACTTATGGGAACTAAATTATTTGTATGTCATATGTATGACTGAGTATGTTGGACGTGTGAATTATGACCATCTATGTAAAATTACCATATTCAAAACAAATAAATTATCTTTATCTTTATCTTTATCTTTATCTTTTGCCGTAGTCGGATAAAAACGAAAAGTGAAGATCTTCATAAATTATATAAATAACGCTTATTTATAATAAGCCTTAATTGCATAAATTGCATTTTATTTGTGTTTCATCAAGGTTCAATCTACTTATGCGTCATCTGTCTAAGACTCCTCATAGTTTGCCTAAATGGAAAGTCCGAGCAACTTTGTTAATTAAATCGTAGAAATCCACACTGAAGTATTTCAATTAAAATAGTTGTTACTTGTCTAGTACAGTTTGTTTCCGGTTCTACAAAGAGAATGTTAAATAACCTCTCAAACTATGCTCCCAAAAAGTAGGTTAACAAGTTAAACAGGAGTTGATTGATCGTGATTAACTTGTCCTCAAAGTTTAAGGTCTTCGAAGAGGTACTAAATCCATGCTTTGAAGTACATGATGAAAAGGCATAACACTCGCTTTTCTATAACAATGTAAGCCGTATAGAACAAATTTATTTATTTATATTCATAAAATTCAAATTTTTCAAATATTTAAATAACCCGTACATAACCTATCTAGGAACTAAATCTAATTACCTAACCTAAACTAACCTAACCAAACCTGTTCAGCGCGAAAGCGTAAGTCGAAATCTCTATAGTAAAATAAACGCGGAATAACATCCCAACAGTAACATACCAAGGCACATAGTCCTTGATCCCAAACTAGGATTCCCTGTGTCGTGGGTGTGGTGCCATGGTACTCGTTGTTCCTTGATAACAACGAGTACCATGGCACCACAACACAAAGCCCCGGAGCATTTGTTCCAATATTTATTTGTGGATGCAAACATTTATCCCGCAGCGGGAATCGAACCTGGACCCTCTTGTGACTTAGCCGGCTATCCGCCCGTCGCGCCAAATAGGTCGTCTAGGATCACGCGTCCCATGACAGCTGTCATGACATGACTTTATTATCCTATTCCTATAACACCAAAGTCTATATTACTATAGTATAATAATGTAAAATACTAAAATATTTGCCGTAATATGTCCGGCCTAAGAATAGACCCCTCCGTCTCCTCCCGTGGATGTCGTAAAAGCCGACTCTAAGGGACTACACCATAGAGCTGATTCTAAGTTTTTAGCACACAATTGACACGGACGTATGGTGTAGTGCAAGCATGTCAAACATGCGGCCCTTTACAGCTTTGACTGCGGCCCGATTCAATGTTATGAACAAAGTATATTTTTTTGACATTTTACTATTAAGTAATGATTAAATAAACCTTTAGCGTTTCGCCTCCCTATTCCCTAACTGAAAGTCACTCCGTGATTAACGTTTGACAAGTTAGTCACCGAGTGACTTTCAGTTAGGGAATAGGGGGGGAAATTACTACTAGGTATATCTAGTTTGTTTTCTTTGTGGTTGGGTTTTGCGGCCCACTGATTTTACGGTCCTTAGGCATTTGGCCCACCAATGACTTTGAGTTTGGCATGCTTGGTGTAGTGTAACAAGGATTTTGTATGGCAACACCGATGAGCGCCCCTAGCGTACACTCTGTGAACCTCATTTTCCATACAAAAATCCGTGTTACACTACACCATACGTCCGTATCAATCGCTTGTCAAAACTCAGAATCACCTCTCACAGCCTTGAGTCAAGCAATTAACACGGACTATGGTGTAATGTAACACGGATTTCGTATGGAGCCAGCGATGACCGCCCCTAGCGTACACTTTGTGAACCTTATTTCCCATAAAAATTCCGTGTTACACTTCACTATACGTCTGTGTAAAGTTAAAACTCAGACTTCGGTATCAAGGGGTGAGCAGCAACATTTACCTGAGTACGCTCAAAACAAATAGCTCAATCATCAATCCACCTGCCAAGCGTGGTTATGGCAAATCTCCTCATTACATTAATTTGGGGGAGGCCTCGTCCATTAGTGGACGTCACGGCTGATGATGATAATGATATATAATATATATTGCTCCAAGCTAATTTTTATGGAAGTCTTTCCACGCGCCGGTCCAGCCTATGTTAAATCAATATGGCTATAGGTAAAAATAAAACATCGTAACAGACATTTAAACCATTTAATTTTAACTTATTCATGTCAAACATATTCATAGTTTTTGGAAATAATGAAGTTATACACTCAAAATGGCACTAAAATCAATAAATTACAATGCAAACTATACCTTACATAAAGTTGAAAAATACAGTTTAAAAAAACAAGGATTAACCCCCTATTAATAGTAATTTAAGCCTATTTTAGTTAAAATAGCTTTTGTTTTGTTCTCTCTGATGTAATATGACATAGACAAAAGAACACAAAAGCTATTTTTTAGCTATAAAGGTTTCGAAATTGATTATGAATAAGAGTTGTGTAAGAGTTTTCATATTATTACAAAATATGAATGAACTTACTTATTTTGAAAGAAAACATTTTAGGTAAGCCTTAACTAAACGATTTGCCAATTCAGTTAGATATTATTCTATAAAAATAATGTAACAATGGAAAACTAACGAAAACAGCAAGCTTTGGTTTAACCAAGAACTAAAAATAACTTAATATTAGAAAACTGTGAATCTTAGATAAATAAACTTATAAAAAACCTAGCTCTAGTTAAACTTTCATCAAACCGCACTTATGTTCGTGTGGTTTATTACGAGCCGTACACTCTCGTTATTAGGAGGCAAGACAGCAAACTAGCCAAACTTAGATTTTATACTGCTAATAAACTTTATTTACTGAAAGAAAATAAATAAAACAACTAATACAAGTGTATACAACATTTAAAAAATACAAATGAATTTGAGCTATCTAAAGTAAACGATCTAAAGATAGTTCAACTGGTCCTAATCTCTACTAGACGGAAGCGTCCCCAATACGCT
Source organism: Epirrita christyi (assembly GCA_951392215.1). Classification (NCBI taxonomy): domain Eukaryota; kingdom Metazoa; phylum Arthropoda; class Insecta; order Lepidoptera; family Geometridae; genus Epirrita; species Epirrita christyi. Next base: position 5,747,623 of record OX595848.1, on the reverse strand, counting down.
GGCTGCATTGCCACGCTGAATGGCAATACTAAGGCTGAGTTTCCACCAAAGATAGATGAGCGATGCGAGGATGCGTAGCGAGGCTGTGGAACGATGCGAGTGTTTCCATCGGAGATGTGCTAGGTAGCTGAGCGATGCGAATAAGATGCGTATAGCGACGCTGTGAAACGGTGCGTAGATGAGCGGTGCGAGGATGTGTAGCGGGCTCTTTTCAGATGCGAGCGAGCGGGTGAGGCTTAACGTCCATCCTTTGCACACATCCCTCACGCACATCTCTCGCAGATATCCCTCGCTTGTTTTGTACGTATAAAAACCTTGCTTTGCTAAGACGTTTCCACCAGAGCCGCGCTGAGTGAGGCTAGGTAAATGAAGTGATTCTATTGGTTCTTAACAAACACATCCTTCGCTACGCATCTTCGCTCATCTCTGGTGGAAACGCAGCCTTATACGTTGGTAAGAGCCTGCTCTTGGACTTCGCGTCGCTTCAACTAGACGCCCTGATATAATTTTGAAAATTTTTCTTTAGATCTTTTGCAACGGTCTATAGATAGCTCAACTTTGACATTAGTTTTTTTTATACCAAAGAAAGAAAATACAAGTGTATTATTAGATGTATTATTTTTTTGTAAATAAATATATTTACTTTACGAACATTATCATATGCTCACATAATAATTTCAACATACAAACTGGATAACGACTTCTACCATTCCTTCTTATTCTTACTGCCTAACGACTATAATAGCTTCGTTTAAAAATAAAACTATGTTTAATCAAATACCGATGCACTCCCACTGTCTTATTCTATTATATCTTATTCAGTATCTTCTACATCATATTCTTTGTTCGCAATAGGTCCAACAGTAATTATAGTTTTGCAATTATATAAACAGTTTGTATGTACAAATACTAAAAAACTAACCTATAATCTACAACATACTATACTTTGATTTTTAATCTTAGACAATTTTTGTAATCAAAGAAATGTCACTGTGTGTATAAATGTCATGTATGTGTATCATATGTGTATATACACATATGATACACATACACATGACACAAAAACAAACAGTGGCATATCTTGACATTTCTTTGTTTACAAAAATAGTCTAAGATTAAAAATCAGAATATTGGTACTTTTTTTGATAAAAACTTTCGTAAGTAGCATTCATAATTTGATAGATTTTAACCGGTTTAACTTACGTAGATTATTTTCGAGTATACGACTATACTAGATACTAGATTTATAGATACTAGGTACTTTTATTTTTTGTTATTATCATTTTGATTATGTTATCAGTCAAAAATATCTCTAAAGACATAATGACTTAACTATGTTTTAGGAACTTCACAAGTACGCAAAGTTTGAACTTAGTCGTAACGGGAAATGGGTTGAAATAGGCTTAAATAATTCAAGCAAACAGACATAATATACTGTATATTATAACATAATATGACATTTATAAATAATTTTAATAATTATATGTTATGAAGTGTGTTGTTATTTTTCAAGAACCTGTGTTGATGCTTAGTTGATTGTATGAATAAATGATTTGATTTTGATAATAATTAAGTTAAAGCTATTATAAGGTAAGGTATTTTGTCTTCTTGTTTTGGATGATTTATAACGCTAGGCCGTGATAAGTCATCCTAGCAGAGATTATTTTGTTATTTTCATTTTCTTATTGTTTCGCTTTGAGATGGTCTTGGTTATAAAACCAGTAGGTACACATCCCGTTGCATGTTCGCCGGCAGTGTCCATTGGTGCAGTGTAGAGACATGTGTGTTAGGCGAATATTCGCGACATGTGTACCTAAGTAACGCGTCAAATGATGAACAAGATAGATTATCTTTAAATTACTGAATACAATTATTATAAGACTTACAAAAGCAATAAAAAACTAAAATAACAATTAAACAAATGAAATGCACAATGTGATCGCTTACAGCGATTTCTTTCAGATAACCACGGGATCGTTATGACTGTTATAGATGGATCAAGATAAAAGAGCAAACCTATCTGAAGATAGCGCCAGGATCACGAGAAAAAAGTACTATAAGTACTTTCTGATTGGCCAACTGAAGCCCCATTTCGTTTTTTTATTTGTGGACTTTTCTATATACCTATTTTCAGTGTTACTTTAAGGTGGAACGTTTCATAAGTGGCGCGAAATTGAAATTTTATTGTGTTTTTTGCACATTACAGCTTATCAACACTTCTTGAGATAGCAAATACTGGTTTTGCCGGAATCAGGAGCCCTAACACACATGTGTGTTCAGCTACGAATGTCAATGAACCAAAATGACACTATACGAATGATTCATCGATTCGTAGCTAAACTAATGATATTTATAAGTTACTATTAATTAAAATATGTGTGTTAGGTCTCCTGATTCCCACAAAACATGTGTTGGCTAAATCTAGAAGTGTTGATAAGCTGTAATGTGCAAAAAACACAACAAAATTTGAATTTTGCGCCACTTGCGAACCGTTTCACCTTAACTTTTTTTTGTAGGATCGACTAGTTGCTGGACTGTTCGTTGGTAATAGGTATGGTATACCTATTTGTTCTATTATCTCCGCCATATAATCAGCTACCGATTGTTTGACGTGTGCGAGCGCCCTTATATCATGAAAAACAGATAAGATAAGATAGTGAAAGTCTATATAACAGAAGCCCCACCGGCTCTAACCACTAGGCTCTAGGCCCGGGTCACAGCTGCCAAGATCGGTTATGTTGGAGTAGTTTCTATGGCGTGCGCATGTATGCCCCTCTTTTCTTTTTTTTTTGGTTGACACTTGCGCATCTGCGATAGACAAAGATAGCGCTGTACAAAACACAAACACAACAACAGCTACAAACAGTACCTACATTTAACTTTTATACATTAATGAGATAAACATACCTAAATAAGGGGCAGTTCTTGACTGCAAAAGGTTCCTTAATTATCACTGGGATTGAATAATCATCATATTAATTTACACTTAAATCTAGTTAACGAATCGCCATTTTGTTTCTTCCTATATTTACATAAAAAGTAAAGTTCATATAGTTCGGCATATGTATCTACATGGTTTGTTTAAAACTATCATAACCCTATTTTAATTTATTTCTTGACTATGTACTATTTATCTTGTGTTTAGTTCGGCATATGTACACGCCTTGTATAGAACTATAAGGACCCTATTTTAATTTATTTCTTAACAATGTACTATTTATCCTGTGTTTAGTTCGGCATATGTACACGCCTTGTTTAGAACTATCAGGACCCTATTTTAATTTATTTCTTGACTATGTACTATTTTTAATAACTATTTTTCGTATCACATCGTCGCAGACATTCCTTAGCTTAATAGCTGGGCCAGAATTCTAAATAAAATGGACAAGGGAGAGCAGAACTCGCGCCTTGAAGGGTTCCGATGGGTAGCTGAATCTTTAACCTTACAATTTGATATTTCCTTATAAAGTAACAAATGGAATCGATATAGAATAGGAATACCTTTATTCCTAGGCGACTTAAATCTTTACCCTACAAATTCGTTTGATATCGTAATACTATAATTTCTTACATTTTTGGGTTATAAAATAATTATCTTATTCCTAAAGCTTATACCGTCGTTGCTTGGCAAGCAAGCGAAAGTAAGTATTATTTAGGGTTCCCACGTACACCTCATCTTTTCGGCTGAATTAAGCTTTAACCTTTTTCTGGTCATACAATTTTGTAGATATAATTGGATAAGATATCAAGGTACGAAGTGTTATAGATTTTTGAGACAATGAACCAGAAAAAGTTTAAGCTTAATTCAGCCGAAAAGAAGAGGTGTACGTGGGAACCTTAAATAATACTCGTAAACTTAAAATACAGTTTTATGTTATAGTTCGTCATGATGCGACTTAATTTTCTTACTTATTACATTATCAAAATAAGAATCTTATCCTAAGTGAGGTGGATTACCATTCGGTTGTATGAAGTATTTTGAAAATAACCCAAATTGTATAACATTTAACGGTTTTTGCGTATGTTATACGGCACATCTGATGTAAATATGAAGCTGTAGGTCACCTAAGACGCGACCTACGTGGTATTATGTTACGTCGGTCACCCTGAGAGAAAGTCTGTGTGTCTTTTAAGTGTACAATTTTTGTCACATGTGGTATTTTTATCCGACTACGGCGAAGCAAAAAGGATTATGATTTTGACCGATATGTATGTATGTACGTTCATCTGTTCCCTCATAACTTTTAAACTACTTATCATCATTTGACAAATAAGGTATCGTTGAAGCGTCTTGATCATCCTTTGGTTGCAGGTTATGTGACGTCACATTCAATACATATGCCACTTTGCCATAAAGCTTATGATCGCTTACTACTTTTTAACCGACTTCACAAAAAGGAGGAGGTTCTCAATTAAGTTGTATTTTTTTTTATGTTTGTTACCTCATATCTCCGGCTTTTATGAACCGATTTGGAAAATTCTTTTTTATATAGATATACTTCCAGATTGGTCCCATTTTTTCCAGAATCCAGTTCTGATGATGGAATCCATAAGGAATTGAGGGAACTCCACAAATATTGTAGGCATACATATGGCGATTTTGATAATTTCAGCAACAAACCAAGCATTTGCATTCAGAAAGTATCATAACCCTTTCACCAGTATGGTTCTTTCATCATGTTTTTTCATCCAGATTTTTAGTCGAATGCAATGGCGGAAGTCGGTTTTTTAAATGAAAAGTTATAGAATGTTGTTTTGTTATGGCAGGTGGCATACGACCACGGCTATCATCTGAACATCTATCTATCTATATATTACGTGCAAGTTGTTTGTTTAATGATAAATATTGAATAGTTTGTTTAAAACAGTTTCAGATCAGAACATTTTCTTGTTTAATACTTTTTAGAGCGTGATTTGCCAGCGACACAAAAGCTCTCGAACCACGTTGCTGTTACTTGATGGTCATAGCTCTCACGGCAATGCTTTTTTTACATCTCAATTTTTTATACTACTAAAAGTACGTATACTTTGCACAAGAGGGAAAAGCGTGGATGATTAATAATAAAGACAGAAAGCTGACTTGCTACGAAGTGTCAAAGTTTATTGGAAGGGCTTAATAAGGTCTTATTTTTTTTACGTATTTTATTTTTCGTTCTTTTATTTTTCCTTTGAATACATTGTGGTGAATGCTAGAACAGTTTTATTGTTGTACATATCAGAACTTAATTTTATTCTTGTATTTTTCATGTGTAATATGTATAATGTATGTGTTCTCAATAAATAAATAAGGTAAGGCGGCTGCTATCTCTAGTGGAGTTTCAGAGTTCTTTTCTGAAAGGATTACATGCAGTTAGCCTCAGATGGCCGATGCTGCGTTCCCAGACTTTTGGTGAGCGCAAAAGGCGCTCGACCATTTGGTGTTTCAGCCTTAAAATCCTGTGAAATTTATCCATTTAACCCTATACCCGACCACTACTTTTTCGCTAATATGAACGACTGTTGAATAATGAGGGCTTTTCAACTACGATAAAAAAAAGTAGTTCAAATTGGTTCGATAGATGGCGCTGACTCAACTGTAGCTGACAAGATTGTCAAATGCATTATCTGTGGAGTACGCGCACTAAGCTATTATCTAACTAATCTGTGGCTATTTGACATGATATTCTGTTTGTGTCTGCTTCTTGAGAGTGCGCTAGTGATTTCGTGGTGTTTTTTTTATGTAAGCAAAAATAAATACCACGAAACGAAAATATATCAACGTTGTTGATGTTGACATTTAACTTTATTTTGACACCTGACAGCTACGTAACAGAGCAGCGCCATCTATTTTCAACGCTGAAAGCATGATTTGAAAAGCCCGTGAAAACCCCTCATTGCTGGATTCGTTACAATAAGAAGGATTCTATCGTATATCGTTCCTGACTTCCATCGAATCTGAAGCGCATTGATTCCATGCGGTACCTTCTCAAAAAATACGCTTAATGTAATACAATTTGGTGCTAAACAGGTAAGTACAGAAATACCCCTTACTGTATTAACAATAATAGTAAGGCAGTGCTTCTATGCTCCCTAAAATTATAACTTATACATATAATAATTAGGAAAAAAACACTTAATTATAAATAACGTCCGTATTTGGTCAATAAGCTATCATAGCAAAAATGGTGCTACCCCAAATGACTTTCGGTCCAAGTGCAAATCGTAAACCCTCAGATAAATAAGAACAAAGCGTCTCTCTCTACAAGTACAGATAAAACAAAATTCTTCAAAAATATTACAAACAGCACATGAATCATATTTTTTACAAGTTGGTAATTGTGTTTGTGTCAATGGAAGGTCTAACTACTCTTTGTACGTGTCAGGTGAGGCCGGCCGGTGTTTGAATATTGTTGATGATTCCAAAACGAAAAATTCGTGAATCTGTAACTGAGGAAAATGCTGGCCATTGCCCCGTTATTGGTCTAGTTCTATCAGAAATAGACGTAACCAAAACCACCAGACGAACACTGCGGGGCCAGATTGATGTTGGATAGCTTCCTTTGCTCCTCTTGATCGCTCGCCTTTCTAGTAGATATTGCTTGCTTATGCTTCCAATAGCTGGTATGGAGCCGGTCCCAAGCCCGGATAAAGCAGGGAAGGCACTAGGGGTGGTGGGGTTCCCCTAACCAATGTTTAATTGGTAAGCGGATCTCCACACCTCGGCGACCCGGAGCCTGCGTGATGGCGTATTTGCGGAGGTGGTGACCTAGGTTGTCATTACACTTCGCTACCCTCCCACCACACGAAAGACGGGTGGATGCCGTGTAGGCAAACGCATCTGCTATTTTTTTCTGTGCCCCACTAACTATTCAGATTCCGTTGCAGAAGTGTAAATAAAATATACTAAAGAAAAACAATGAGCATGTCAAAATTTGAGACGAATTGTGTGCCATGTGACCCGGCCAGCACCCGGCACCTTCCAGTTTCCGGGCTGGGGAGTGTGATGTTGGTTACCGAAGTCGGCGGCGGGGTGGGACCCCAGGCCCCGTCCACCGTAGCTATTACTGGGACGACGTAAGCGGCGCCAGACGTGGCTCCGAACTTCGGCGCGAGACCCGGCAGCTGGACCAGTGCCGAGACGCCGGAAGAATTCGGCCAACAGAAGGAGGAAGGCAGCGGCTGCGAGGGCGGCGGCACAAAAAAACGACACCACAGGGCCGGGGTCAAGCGAGCTGCCAGCGGGTCCGCACCCTCCGGCACCTCATCCATAGGTAATGTACCCAAAGGCGGCCCGGCCCGTACTAAGAAATCCCGACAGGAGCGCAGGCGTCGCACCGCGGAGCTTGTACACCAGTACAAGCAGCGTGTTTTGGACGGCGTAATGTACCCACCCGACATGGTGGCCATCGCACCGGCTATCGGCGCAGTCATGGAACGCCCAACATCACATACGATCCCGCCCCCGTAGTCAGTAGGCCCTCGAACCCAATCCGGGGTACGGCTCCACCCGCAAAGGTGTGTCGAGAAGTACCCACGGCAGCACGCGGCCTTGACCACTCTGAAAAAGGGAGCTCTCGTCCGTCGAAGCAGTGTGAAGTTCGCTGGATGAGTGTGAAAAAGGGCGGGATCCACTCAAAAGCTAGCGCTCAGGCGCCAGACCCCCAAAATAAAATTGGACTACCTGAGAGATGTAGGTGAGGCACCTATAGCGCTGGGGACCAGGACCCTTCCCCGTCCCGGTACCTCTAAAGGGAAGGGCATAGGGAAGGGCCGTAGAGTTGAGGGGCACGGTGCCGCTCCGGCAACCTCGAAGGTGGCCCAAGACACGGAGAATGTGGCAGGCGGTGAAAACGCTAGGAGGGCCAAGCCGCAGCGAAGCACTGATCTGGTGTCACCTTCTATCACAGCCGCGGAGAAGAAGGTGCGCCTGAGCGGTGGAACCGCAGCCGCTTCGCTTATGCGTCAACTAGCACGGGCCACACTAGAACAGCGGGCAATGGCGCGGGAGAAAGACATGTCTCGTACGTTAGGGCTGTCAAATCACACCTAAGGGTGATAGTGTTGGACAGCTCAGGCCCGAACATGGACGAAGTCCGCGGTATTGCCCTAAAACGGCTTTAGAGGACTGCCATATAAGGCACTTCTTGGCAAACTGTACCAACGCGACCAAGTCCAGAAGAATCAGCAGGTAACAAACACGGCTTGGCTTACTTCGATGATCCGTCTTACCACTAGGTGGGAAGCGTCTGTGCCTCGGAGCAGGGAGTTGCTGATACTGACAGGGGGAATCACCCCTATATAATGTTCGACGCTTTTGGATAGTTTAGGAGCAAATGTATATACATATACTCCTAAAAACTCATTACAAACGTAGCAGGAAGTCGGTGGATGGAGGCGACTCAAGACCGTTCGTCGAGGCATTCTACCTACATTATTGTATTTTTTTTCTGTCGCTATTATTCATGATATTCTGTTTGTGTTTGTTTCTGGAGTGTGCGCTAGTGATTTGTAGTGTTTTTATAAGTACGTAAAAATAAATACCACGAAACGAAAATATATCTACGTTGTTGATGTTGACATTTCACTTTATTTTGACACTTGAGAGAAAAGTACAGAGCAGCGCCATCCATTTTCAACGCTGAAAGTATGATTTGAAACGGCCGTGAAAACACCTCATTAAGATTTTAAATAACTACCCGGAACTAATTCTTATACGAATATATACGTGAATATTAGCAGCAGCTTATTCGTATACCCTAAAATACATTCACCATTAATCTAGTAACTACATCAACAACTTACCAGCTTAACGATAACTTACAGCTTATTGTATCTTATCTTAAAACTCGTTGGTTTAATCACTAATCTAATAACGATCTTGGCACTCTTTACTTTAGACAACTTATAACATGAACTTAGAATAATGTTTATTGTCTAACGATCTCTAAAAATTACGATAATAATACAATTCAAACAGCAGCATACATACAGCGTTTAAAAGGACGGCTCCCGAATAAGGAAGGTACCGGTAATGCTACCTATAGCTATATAAAATTGCTTTCGCCTGAGACGGGATTTCCTAGAAATCCTTTTTATTCGTTTCGTATCGTATTTGTCAGCCAGCAATGTACGCATTTATTCCGGCCGCGCGAGTTCAACGCTCCCGGTCAGCTGATCGACCCGTAGCGCCAATATTTCTTTTGTGGTTTTCATTTCTTTCTTTGAGGATTTTTTTTTCGTGTTTATTAGATTAAATATTTTCAGAATCATGGTCTGAATGCACTGCTTCAGTTTTCGGGAGTAGTCTTTTTACACCCTGTATATTGCTATTTGTTTGGACTATGATAAAACCATTCAAACCAACATATCCACCCGAGCTTTTTGACACTAATCAATCTACAATGCGGCCGCACAAATAAACCTTACTTAAATTAAGTGTAATGGATACTTAACTCATCATCTGCCTGTAGAAGTCCACTTCTGGACATATGCATAGAATAGGTACCATAGAATGCCACGACGAAAGGTCTTGAGCCGATTTGATTATGGCATTCATCATCCCCAAATCATCATTATACGCTGATGGTGATGATGATGATGATGGTGGAAGCATTAAGCAACGATGAGTGGCGATACTATTTAAAATTATATTGAAGATTTATTAATTTTACACGGAACAGGAGTAATTTGAATATACAGGGTGGATTTTTGAGACGGGACAGTAAGGGCAGGTACCTTAACCGTTATAGTTACAGGAAAACGTTCCTAGGAGAACATCCATAACTTTTTGAGATATTCTGATCTGCATTCACAGATTTTGGAAAAACTGTACAGTCAGTAACATAATGATGGTAGTTTTACACAAAATCTTTTTTTGATGCCAATCGATCCTGTTTCTTTTATGGATCAAAAGTCTCTATTGGACCGACTAAGGTTTGAGTACTAGAAATGTCAGAAATCAAGTAGGATCAGCAGCAAATCATAGGGGGCATAAATACAATCTACTCTAATTTTTTAAAAGATGGGTCGGATCGAAAAACAGCAGATTATATCAAAAGACGTATTGATACGTTAGATGGCTATTGGCAGGAATATAAAACAAATAATGAGCAATTTATGCAAGTTCCTGACAACAGCAATGATTATTTCGTAAGCAACCATTATCAGCAAGGGAAAGAATTGTATCCACGAGTAAGGGAGAAGATTTTGTCAACTTCAACAGCATCAATCATACGGCCAGCAACTCCTTTATCAATATACTCCAGAGAGGTTAACTTAATCTCAGGGGGTTACCAGCAAAATAGATGATTTAATCAAAAAGCAAATGAGCAATTTTAAAGCCTTCACAAGAACGATTTCCAGCATTAATGTGGATATTATCACGGAAAAATTTGAATTTCAAGATAATCTCAAAAACATAGAGCAGGTGGTCTAGTAGTGATAAGGTTCACTGGGAATTAGACAGTGAATCGGACAGCTGCAATAAGCAGTATGAGGAAACTTTATCTTCTCCGTACAGCATCTTCCCCGTACAGTATCCATTACGCTTAATTTAAGTAAGGTTTATTTGTGCGGCCGAATGTAATTTATAATTGTGTTATAAATAGTTACTTAATCTTCGCGTGCATACGTTATCTTTCTCGCTCTAACGAACGCCTTCCTGAGCGACAGAAAGGTTAATGATTAATCGAAAGATGACTAGGATGAGATTATAATGTGAATTGATTGTCAAATAATTACGAAAATAAGACCCCTGAATTTTGATCAGATAAATCTTCAACTAGCTGCGCCCGCAGTTTCATCCGCGTGAACAATGTTGAAAATTGATGATGATGATGATGAAAAGTAGCCTATGTGTTAATCCAGGTTATAAGGTGTCTGCATTCCAAATTTCACTCAAATCCGTTTAGCCGTTTGAGGGTGAAAAGAAGTAACAAATATACACACAAACTTTCGCAATTATATCGATATTTATTTCGATGTTTGTTACTCTTTCACGCAAAAACTACTGAACGGATTTTTATGAAACTTTACATTATTATGCATAACATTACACTCAACAGTGACATACATAGCCCACACTAGGATTCCCTGTGTCGAGGGAACTACGAGTGCCATGGTACCAACCACAATACACAGACCCGGAACAAATATTTGCAAATCATGCAAACATTTGTCCCAAAGCGGAAATCGCACCCGCACCTCTTGCGTCCGCCCGCCACGGAGGTCGTCAATATAGTCGTAATATAAAGTCGTTATATCTTATACATCAGAATAACATATAGGCTATATAATTTATTGTTTTGTAAAGGTAGATTTCTGGACGCAACTTTATCGTACCATCATCCTGTCACTCCCCTAAAAACCTGTGGGTAGGAAAAATAATATCTTCCTCTTGACGTTTCGCCATCGATGGTACGAGTCGAGCTCGTAACTGCTCCTCACAAAAATATATCGTAAAATCATCATAACCCACGAAAATCATCTCATTTCAACACTTATTCGCGAGCGTCAACGTAAAAATCAGCGCCTTCCGCCAAACTCATCAACTCATCGGAGTGGAAAGGAAAACATTGCGTGCCGCCATCATCCACGCAAGCATCAAATAGATCAAACCCAGGTATTCCCTATCTTCTTTCCATTCCAAACATTTATAATAAAGGTTCCACGAGGGCGGAGGGAATGTTTGTTACTATTTCACGCAAAAAACAACGGATTTTGATGAAACTTTACATTATTGTAGCTTATACATCAAAATAACATATAGGCTATAATTTATAATAGAGGTTCTATCTGGGCGGAGCCGTGAGCAGATGCTAGTTGAAGTTATTCTGATCCAAATCCAGATGACGAACTGCTCGGCAGCTAGGTTTTTACAGGCTACTGGGAAGTGCAGCAGGTTTGGAGCTGGCAACCCAATTCTATCGTGTAGACCAGAGGTTCCCAAAGTGGTCCAGGTGGACCCCCAGGGGTCCATAGGGGACCACACGGGGATCCACGTAGACGTGAATAGAAAACAGGGGTTCACAAGTTGCAAGTGGGGGGGTCCACGAAAAATTTTCTGGTTTTCATATTAAAGAACAAAAATTTGAGTGATAGATTGCACCAATCGCTTCAATTTGTGATTAAAGCAGTTAAAATAAGAAGCAATGCTTTGCATACCCGTTTATTTGCACTATTATGCGATGAAAATGATGAAGATTTCCAACGACTGCTCTTACATACTGAAGTACGCTGGTTGTCGAAAGGTGCATGCTTATCGAGATTTTACTCACTTTTCGAATCAGTGATAGAGTATTTGGAAACTAAAGAACCAGATTCAAAAGAAAATCTGATTAATATAAAGCGGACATTGCGTACTTACAAGATTTGTTCATAAAATTCAATGACGTTAACTTGCAGTTACAAGGGGACAGCCTTAATTTAATAAAAACAAAGGGTGTAATTTAATAAATAGGACACAAGAAAATGTGCTACTTTTTTTTCTTCTTAACACCCCCAATTTAGGGTGATATTTTTTAGGCGTTTTGGGAATACAGTAGAAATGTAGCAGCACCGAAAATAGTAAAACTTTGAAAGTGGTCCACGAGAAAAAAAAGTTTGGGAACCTCTGGTGTAGACAGTACTTCTAGCTTTCAGTCACGTCTCATCAAAATCCTGATAATTTCAGTCATCTCTTTAAACAGGATCCTGTAATTAACCGACTTCCAAAAAAGGAGGAGGTTCTCAATTCGACTGTATGTTTTTTGTATGTTTGTTACGCGATTACTCTACCAATTGAGTTGATTTTGATGTTTTTTTTTGTTTAGTATGTCATACTTCAGAGATGGTCCCATATAAATTTTATCGAAATTGATTTAGAACTTTTTGAAAGAAGTCGGTTTTCGTTTTTTAACCGACTTCCCAAAAAAGGAGGAGGTTCTCAATTCGGTTGTATTTTTTTTTTTAAATGTTTGTTACCGCATATCTCCGGCGTTTATGAACCGATTTGGAAAATTCTTTTTTTAGTTGAATAGATATACTTCCAGATTGGTCCCATTTTTTTCAGAATCCAGTTCTGATGATGGAACCCATGAGGAATTGAGGGAACTCCTCAAATATTGTAAGCATACATATGGCGATTTTGATATTTTCAGCAACAAACCAAGCATTTGCATTCAAAAAGTATCATAATCCTTTCACCACTATGGTTCTTTCATCATTTTTTTTTTCATCCAAATATTTAGTCGAATACAATGGCGGAAGTCGGTTTTTTAAATGAAAAGTTATTAATAATTCACTTTATATTATGATCTCGTCCTATCATCCTCTGCTTAAATCATATATCACAGAAAAATATAACCTTTTAATCATAGTTGTGGTGTGTCCGACCTGTAATAGACCCCTCCTTCTCTCGTGACTGTCGTAAAAGCCGACTAAGGGATTACACTTGGGTATGGGTATCAGCATCTACCCGAGTACTCTACACCAATACTGCGATCACCAATACGCCTGCCAAACGTGGTGATGATGGCAAATCCACTTAAGGTGATTCCTCTCGCATGTGGCGCGAAATTCAAATTTTATTGCGTTTTTGCTCATCAACACTTCTTGAGATAGTAAAAACTGATTTTGCGAAAACTACGAGACCATGTTTTAGTTTATAGTTTTTATTTTTTTTATTATTACAAAAAAAATATTTTATTTACAAAAAACACAATAAAATTTGAATTTCGCACCACATGCGAGAGGAATCACCTTAATCTATGAGGGAGGCCAAGAAACATATTTCGTGGCAATAAGCTTGCCATGATGTGTAAGAAATAAATAAGTAATTCCCCCCTCATAAAATAAGCCCTCCCTCATAAAATTAGGGGATTTGATCTTATAAGATCCGCTTGGCAGGCGGATTGGTGATTCCAGCATTGGTTTAAAGTACTCAGGTTGATGCTGCTGGCCATATCCTGGTATAATCCCTTAGTCAGCTTTGACGACATCCACGGGAAGAGAAGGAGGTGTCTATTCTAGGCCGGACACACCACGACATAAATCCAGTCGACCAGTAATAATGGCTTATAACTAAAAATCTACATTTATCACTCTGTTGACGAGTATGCCACATTCAATGGCTTAACTTATGATATGATTACATTTATTTTAAGTACTTAGAAACCTTTAAAAATTCTTCAAATTACCTCCATGGTATCGACTCGGCAAAGCTAACTGGTTACCCCTGCATCACAGATTAAAATAGTAACAATGATATATCACGCGTGCCAAGCAACTGACTTTTTTAATCGCATTAGGAGATTTTTTTTTACATTAATATAGCGGAGTACACAACTTGGGATACACACAGAAAACACACTGAATAATTTAGTTTCTACTTCAATCTTTAAACATATTGGGGGTAACCTTGCCGTCTGTACATAGACCTAAGTATCACACTTGCCTTGTAGAACTTACCTTATAAATATTATGTGGGCATTTTTAGTACAAAATTGTTCTTAGTTAATAAGGACTAAAAAAACTGAAATTACCATTATCCTATATCCCACTATTGAGAATTAAACCATTTAATTAGCGAGAATGTACGGGCCGTAATTAATCTTAAAATAAATGGAACGTCAAATAAAATAATAACACTGAAAAAATTACATATAGTTGAATTGGCAAATCTTAAAATTATATAAAAAATCTTAGTAATTTTAAAAAAATGCTTAAATTCTAACATCTATTTAAAATATTCGAGTTTAATTAAACATCCAATATGAAGACATATACAAACAAAATAGCAATTCTACATAAATTCTTTTTTTTTATAAAAGTACGAATTAATTTTTTTTACAAAATAGATTTTTCTACTTTTCTTTTTGAGCCGGCACGTGGTTAGTTTTAATTAAAATTCGGTATGACTAATGTATGACCTACCTGATGTAAAAAACATGATTTTTGATTCAAGGGTCAAAAATCAAGATTCAGGTCAGCTGAAATGTAGTTTTTTTTTTCAATTTTTTTTCTGATTTGTATACTAGAAACTGATTTAATCTCTTCTGTAACTTCTAGCCATTATTAGATTAAAATTAGTTTTTTTTTATTTGTTTTTCAAAACAACCTTTTATGAAATTAGTAATCGAAACCGTGAGCTCAGACACTGCCAGGCTATACTATTAATCATTAAGTGGTTCCGTTGTCCAGGTGGACAGGTGGAAGGTTCCATAATCAGATCAGCACGGCGTCACCATAATATTGTATTGTCATCTGAGGCCCAATTCTCTACCTAAAAATAGTTAAAATAGAGTTCGGATCATATTTCGATCTTGTGTCGATGTCTTAAATGTCAGAAATTGTATTTTCTTAACTTTAAATACAACACTGTAATGTGATTATAACGAAATGTGACCGAAACTTGAACGATTCAAAGTTGTTTCTTTAATTTTAGATGGAGTCTCTCTTTACTCTTTCCAATTATATATTATATAACTATCCTACTCTAATGGTAGTCACAGTGAATTGAAAGTAGACTAAATTGTTATTTATGAGGGAGCAGAATACCAACTTTCTGTCAATTCACTATTCACTCTCGATTCAGTCAACTTTCAGTGAAGTTTAAAAATAATTTAGAGAATTGGGCCTCTGAACTTGACAGTATGAAAAATTTCAGCTCAATCGGTTGGGTTAACTGGTTCAAAATTCAGTTTCAAGATTTGTCCCATACTAACTAACACACATACTAACAGGTCAAGTTGAATATAAGCTTATCAAAAGAGTCAAACTCCAGAAACAAAATTTGCCACAAAACATTTTAAAAAATAAAATATTGATTTGCTACGTAAACGTAAGCACAAGGATGGAAAGTTTTCTTTTTTGGGTCAGTTTGGTCAATCTTTTTAAAGAACTGATATATCTTTGTTGTGGCGTTATTACAAATAGAAAAAGCTACACTTATTTACTACATATTTAAATTAGATTATTATCACTTACATCGTAAACCTAAAAAATAGTGAAAAAATTGATTTTTTTGAACAAAAATAAGTTGATTATTTTAGTGTATTAATTAAAACATTTCAAGATTATAGAAATGACATGTGTATGTTTATATTTGGATTGACACAAAGTTTCAATTCCATTGTACACAGGGGCGAATAAGGGCTTTTTGGGCTGCAGCCTAGGCCCCGTGGATATAATAGGCCCCAGCCCCCCCCATTTAAGTAAAAATGGACAAAATTGTGATTAAACTTTATCGAAAACATTTTTTGACAAAATGGCATTTAGGTAGTTAATTAATTAGGAAGCCCCTAAGTAGTACTGGCTTAAGGCCCCACAAACTCACAGTCTGCCCCTGATTGTACAGAAGGAATTATAACTTGATTGTAAAAACGTTGAAAATTAAAAAATTTAGACAAATTCTTGATGAAATTTTCATAATAAATTTTAAACACCAATAATATAACGTACACGTTCAAACTTTTGAAAAATTGACTCATTTTCGTCAGCAGGGTCCTTTTTGATACGCAGATATATATAAAAGTTAAAGTTGGTTAATTTATTCAAAGTACACCGCCGTGTATGGCTATTTTACATAGTGTACGATTCAAACAACAAACATTGTCGTGTAAGGTTAAGTAGGTACCTGATTGGACGCTACTCTTGCTTGATGATGCCCTGCTCTTGCATCATCGTGTCCAGGCCTTCAGGAGTCCTGCCCTGGTCCATTTCGGTGTGCCATCGGTGGAGCTGAAATATTGAAAGGTTTTTGTTCAAATCATCAGCCGTTAGACGTCCTCTGTCGGACGAAACCTCCCCCATAGAATGCACTAGGGGGTCTTGCCACAATCACCACGCTTGGCAGGCGGATTGGTGATGGTATTATTGGTTGGTATTCAGGTGGATGCTGCTGGCCATCTCCAGGTGTAATCTTAAGGCGGCGGATTGGTGATGATAATTTGGTGTTAATACTCAGATAGATGCTGCTACCCATCCCCTGGTGTAATCCCTTAAGGCTTTTGCTATATCCACGGGAAGAGACGGGAGGAGGGACGCCACGGCAAAAGAAAAACGACAGAATATGAAATCCATTACGGCCATCAACATAAATAACAGTACCCCATAGTACTGTACTTGTAGTTTAAAAAAATGTCGAGTGTTATTGAACGAGCGAAGCGAGTTCTCTGAGTAAAGTTGGAAGAATCGGCGTTTGTATGTATGTATGTATGTATGTTTATCCGATGAAAACTTCCAAACCGTTCATCCGATCTTCATGAAATTTGGTATGGGAGTACATAGTATTGGTACAATTTGTAGGTAAGGTTATGAGCTATATCGGTCTGGGGGTTGCTGAGATATTGGGGTCCAAGAGGGGTAAAAAAAATAAAAGTGAGACAGTCGGATCAAGTGGGGTGTCTAATGAAAGCGCTTTGGTTGGACATTTAAAAACTGTTTTTAATAAGTATTTAGCCTTAGTAGTTTTTGAGATATTAGGTAAAATAAAAAACGTAAAAATCAAAAATTCTAGGGTACTTCCAGCAATCCCCCAATGCTGAAATTTGGTATGCTTGTGGCTTTTGTGTTACAACTACAGGGAAAAGTCTGAAACTGAAGAATTTAGAAACTTGTACTCCATAAAACAGAAACCAATATAACATCCATTGTTGACCTCCCATTTCTAGGAATTTGAATGACGCTGGAGTTCTATGGTTTTCGTCAAAAGGACGTTATCAATTAATTCGTCAGGTACTTGATATAGGTACTAACAGGTATGTAGTATTACGCCCCGTTGTTTAGCCCTATGCCAAGGTTATTTCGATGATGTGTAGGAAATAAGAGTTGTTACTGATAGATCCTGTACTGTATATTGGTAGACCTCGAGGTGAAAATTTTCAAAAATAATAATAGAAAAATGGAAATTACTTGGTTAAGTAGTCGGGCTGATAAAGGTGTTATCGCGAGGTCTCAGTTCGGGGCGAACCACTAGTTTATTTTACTTTACTCAAAAATAGACCTTAAGAGCGGCCAACCCGACATACTTTCCATACACACACTCGTACGCAGCTCGTTACGTGTTTGTGACATTGTAACAAAAATTTCTTTAGATGTACAAATATTATCTTATTGACTATATCACTTTTTCATTTAATTGTTATAAAATATTAAAACTTAATATTTTTATTATCTTTGTATCAAATAAAATTTATTTTCTTTCATATATTATCTTGGTCTAAAAAAACGGGTGTTGTCAAACGTCGCTTTCCTCATACAAAAGTTACAGTTTGACAGCCCAGAGGCCGTAGACAAAGTAACATTCTAATAGCGATGACGCCAGTAGAAAAGACCATAATGTATGGGATTGACGTTATCTATCGATATGTCACGTGGTCGTTTGGCTAGGCCCTCTGATTGCACAATTTACGCCTGTTGCAAACCTGGGCCCCAAATCTACTAAACAAATTGTGCTTGAATTGTTAATGAATTATCACAAAATGGTCACTTTTGACACTTTTGCTACAAAAAGTGTCAAAAAAGTCAATTTTGTCATTAATTAATTATCTCAAAATGGTCACTTTTGACAGTTTTACTACAAAAAGTGT
The DNA here is from genome assembly GCA_951392215.1 of Epirrita christyi. Classification (NCBI taxonomy): domain Eukaryota; kingdom Metazoa; phylum Arthropoda; class Insecta; order Lepidoptera; family Geometridae; genus Epirrita; species Epirrita christyi. Next base: position 5,729,078 of record OX595848.1, on the reverse strand, counting down.
CAAAAAAGACAATTTTGTGATAATTCATTAACAATTCAAACACAATTTGTTTAGTAGAATTGGGGCCCTGTCGCGAGATAGAGAATAGGCCTGCCGGAAAAGGCCTCTTAAACTATGTTCCAGTAACGTACCTTCTCCAACTCTTTCCTGAGTGTGAGCACGGAGCGCTCTCGGTCTGCCACCAGCTCTTCCAAGTATTGGTACCGCAGCTTCTTCCTTGCACGACACTCCCGCGCCGACTGCCGACTTCTTTCTGAAATATTCAGAGAACAAGTTTTGTTATTCTGTTCTCAGTAAGTCTTCTACATTGGGCCCTATGTCCAGCCTGCTAGTTCTTATTCAAATTACACTATAATATTATAAATGCAAGAGTTTGTGAGTATATTTGTTACTTCTTCACGCTCAAACGGCTGAACGGATTTGAGTGAACCTTATACCCTGGAATAACACATAGGCTACTTTTCATCATCATCATCAATTTTCATCATTGTTCACTCGGATGAAACACCGGGGCGCAGTTAGTAAAAAATAAATGGGAAGACGGATTGACTCAAGGTACTAGAGCTTATATTCAGAAGAATATCATACTTGTTCTTTCACCATAGGTCCCTTTTCAGGACCACCATACCTCAGGCTGGTATCTGATCTAATGCAGGGGACTAAAAAAGAATCAGTGACACAAACAAGTAGCAGCAATGTCTTTCAATTTTGAAAAGAAATTGTTTTTTTTTTTTCTTTTTTTTGTCGTTATTCTATGGAATACAATAAAATACTGAATTAATTTTCACATCTTTGAACCCTGGAAGAAAAAAAGTTGTAATACTTGTTACGCTGTCAACAATAAAATATAATGTTGACGGCTTCGCCCTTGTGGAGAAAAGACGTCGACCAAGATCATGCCGTAACCAACGCAGCACCGGCAAGATAGACCGACAGAGTCGACGACACTGCATGCAGTTGAGCCGACTATCAAGATCTACCTCAGACATCAGATGATGTCCTGCGATTTGTGAGGGAGAGGTGCCGGGCCGGATTCAGGGGACATTTCGACTGTCCCTCCAAAGGGTGGAGACCAATTAGGGCCACTGACTGAAGTCCTACGCTCTCCAGGTTCAGGCGTGGTACAAGAATGAGCTCTTTTATCCGGATTTCTGGCCCGCTGACATTGTTTACCGACGCTATAGGAAAGCGGTATCGAAACAAAATACCCAAAAAGATGTAAAGTGTTAGGTACTATAAAATATGTATGTTAGTCTGTAAGGTATATTATTTCTATGGGCTTATTGTTAGGTAATTTAATTATACATTTCCCATGTAGCCTGAAATGTATATATTATGATTATTATTATACATACCCAACTTAGCCTTCATATCAGATTTGTCGAGGGTTGCTTTCCTGCCGGGTCTGCGCCCACGCTTGCCGCCCTCCCTCCGTTCGCTCCCGTCGGCAGACGCCGCTCCTAAAGAGCCGTACAGCCCAATTGACTCCTGTAATAACATACATTTTAAAGTCTTTTTATTTGGTAGTATATACTAGGGGTTCCCAAACTTTATTTGTCTACTGCCCACTTTGAGAATAAATTACTTTTAGAGCCCCCATTTTTTCACCTACTTAAAAGCACTATAACTTCAAATTAAATTAATTATTGTGAGATATATTAGCGGAGAGTTAAACATTAAAACTATTCTAAACAAATAATCTATTCTAAACGAGACTTTTACTATAATCCGCAAGAGTTAACTTGAGCGCACCGACCATTTTTTTTCTGGGTCTCTTACTGCCCCCGTTTAGGTCTGCAGCGCCCACAAGGGGGCGTTATCGCCCAATTTGGGAAAGGAAAAAAAGGAAAAGGACAGGAGGAGGAGGAGGAAAGAAGGAAGGAAAGATGATAAATAGTTAGACTTTTTATTTTGGTGGTAAATTGGAGACGCTAGAATTTTCATGACATCGTCATCGTTTTATTTTGGTGGTAAATTGGAATGGGAACCCCCACGTATTATGACGGTAAATGGGAGTGGCTGGAACTATCATCCCGTGCGTCGTTATCACACTTATATTATAAATGCGAAAATTTGTGGGTATGTTTGCAACTTCTTCACGCTCAAACGGCTGAACGGATTTGAGTGAAATTTGGAATGGAGATACCTTATACCCTGGATTAACACTTTTCATCATCATTATCAATTTTCATCATTGTTCACGCGGGTGAAACCGCAACTATGCAAGCATATGTTTTGGCTAGCAATGCATATTTAGTACGTACTTATGTTTTTATTTTACCAATACATATATTTATTAGTTTGCGCGGCACCGCCTGCGTGGAACCTCGACTATAAATTAAGACCTAATATGTTATTCTTATGTTGTGTAAGCTATAATAATGTAAAGTTTAATCGAAATTCATTTAATATTTTTTTCGTGAAAGAGTAACAAACATTCACCTACCCATGCATTATTAGGTATATTACCCACACAAACTTTTACACTTCATAATATTAAATAGGGTTATGGTTTCAACTTAGAGCATGTTCGTTAAATGCTTTAAGTCGAAGGGATTCAATGATAGAGATTACTGTGGCTTGTTGAACATTCCGATTGAAAGTATATTTCTTATTAGCTAGAATTGTGGATGTCAATATAAAGAGCTGTGGGTTCGTTATCAAAAATTTGCTAAAGGTGCCTATTCATATTTTTTATTAAGTTTGTTAAAAACGTTTACATGTTATCAAAAAACAGTTTTGTTTATTGAAAGAATATTATCACTTGTTTTACTATTTTGTCAAACAAGATTCTTTAATAACTGTGAACTGCATTTTGCGAACTTTATCTGTGCGTAATTTTTTAAAGATAAAAACGCATTATACTATACTGGTGTGCGGTTTGATAGTAAGAGATAAAGATAAATGTTATTCGCCTATTGCGATAGCGAAACAGTTGCATATTGAAATTAAAAAAAAAAGTCGCGCTCTCAATCTAGCAAGTCTATCATGACCTAGCTAGCTCATTAGTTAAAAACTTTAAAAGTTATAAATAAAAACAGAACAAAAGGTAATGAAGGAGGCATTAGTGCAATGTCGTGCATATCGAGCATATATTAAAATATACGCAGTTTGTTAACCGGCTAGCAACAAAAGGCCGGCCGATACCGAACTGCGTCGCACTTTCCCGTCAAATGATGCTCAATTTGTGCGGCGTAGTTAACTGTTAAAATATAACTTAAAATAAATCACCTTCGAACGCCGATAGCGCGGTCACACCAGCTACACAGCTGGTCACTTCAAAATTTAACTTTTCTGACAAGATTCTTGTTAGAATCGTATTCGGTTACTATGTTATAGGAGCAAAAGCCCTGTGACCGATCAGCCGGCGAGTTCGACGCACACTGCCACCGACCGCGACCGCTGCTGCGCAGTGAGTGCGTTGCGTTTGAAGTTCGAACTGCGACGAAACGAGGTTGAATGCTCGTCTTTTTTTTTACTTTTTAAATTGCGAACGACACAGACAGAGCGACGCGACGCGTATGCCGCGTTTCGTAACGGGCCTATTGTGCTCCCCACCTTTGGCAAAGTGACCTTATCGTTGGCTCATGGTTGCACTTGGTAACTGAATGCAATGGAGATATAAGTACCTACATTATTTTGCGCTTGTAGTGGCGCAATCGCAGTCGGGTTTACTTTTTGCCCGACTACTTTAGTGAGGCATTAGCAAGCTGTCTCGCTTCAGGAAGGGTAATGACTTAAATGAGTATAGCGTCTATGTATGTATGTTTGTTTCTTTGGCTTAACCTTCAGAATATTAAAACCAACCACAACAGATTTTGACAAATGAGGTATCCATCGATTCGTCTCTACTATGGGGTAGGTTCCTCAGTAATTGCTCTGGAGGGTGGGTCAATAGAAAAAAATAAACAAAATGGCGGCCTATTTTTTGCATTTTTATGGGTAGGTAAGTACCATTTCGTGCTTGGAGATTTCGTGTGATGTCGATTGAAAAGGCTTGTAAAATAAAAAATGAGGTTTCATTGGTGATTTTGCAATTAGGAGAGGGCTTTGAGGAAAAAATAAACAAATAAGTTTTCTATGATTTGATAGGCATTATTAGCTTTAGGATTATTCCTGAATAAGCCAGCAGCCAGGACAACTTGTACCAACGAAAATTACCCAACAAGTCTACGAATCTCTTTCTCTGTATAATCAATGCGTTCCTACCAGCCGCGATCGCAACTGCGCAGTATAAGTAAAGGTAATCGTCGTCTAACTGCGCAGATAGTAACCTAGGTCAAAGAATACTGATGTTACTGCGTACCTAGGTCATGATCATCAGGAAGTTAGATACAGATGCATGAGTCTCTCTCTTCCTGACTATGCTATCTTTGCATCCCACATTGTGGGTGGGGTCAAACTTCCTACTATTCTTTATCTGCTTCGCTCTAACCATATGAATAGCTAAGATGCTGCTGCCCCAACCCCTGGTGTTATGAGTAGTTACTGATAGATCCCTTGGTTATGATTATGTGGACCTTGGAGTTACTAATTAGATCCTTTAAATTTTTAGTCAGTTTTCGAATTACTAATAGATCCTGTAATGAACTTGCTATTGAAGTAAAAAAAAATCAGCAAAAATTCAAGGAGTAACTATATTGGAATATCTTTCATAGGAAAAAGATGTTCTCGAATGTAAATTTTTGAATAAAATTTCTCGAATGTAAAATCTCTAATTAAATTTCTCGAATGAAAAATCTCGAATGAAATTTCTCGAATAAAAATCTGTAATGAAATTACTCGAATATCTAGAAAGAAATTTTTCGAATGAAAAATTTCGAATTACATTTTTCGAATAAAAAAATCTAATTTTTCTCGAATAAAAAATCTCGAGTTCGAAATTTCTCGAATGAAAAATCTCAAATTAAATTTCTCGAATGAAAAATCACGAATTAAATTTCTTGAACGAAAAATCTTGAATTAAATTTCTCGAATAAAAAACTCAAATTCGACTCAAACACAAATCTAGAATGAAATTTCTCTTCTGAAAAATCACAAATTAAAATTTTTCTTTCGAGATATTTCATTCGAGATTTATTATTTCAGATTTTTTAATCGAGATTTTCATTCAAGGCCGGGCACACTACGGCACACACAGCACTAAAAGTTATGAATACCTCTAATAATATGACACTAATTATGTAATACAATTAATTACCGCCACTAAGTTATTATTAAGTGCCGTGGTTTATCCGGCCTAAGAATAAACCCCTCCTTCTCACGTAGATGTAGTTAAAGCCTTAATAAGGGATTACATTAGGGGATGGGCAGCAGCATCCACCTGAGTACTGCGATCACCAATCCGCGAAGCGTGGATTATGGCAAATCCCCCATTGCATTCTATGTGGGAGGCTTCGTCCGGCCGTGGACATCTAAAGGCTATAATTATAGGAAACAGAACATACCTGATAAGCAGCCTAGATGAAAATGAACGAGCTGATAGCCGGCTCCGGAGCACTAGGTTGCAATCAGACATGCGCGGTGTACATCACACAAATAGGTCAAAAAACGCATCCTGTGCATTGGATCAATACTATCCAAAGGCAGTACAGCCTTTCAATCGGATACACCTTGTATTAAAGTACTTGTGCAAGTAACATTTGAAATGTCCTAAGGCTGTTGTATCGGCTAAACTAGCGCTAACATCTATTCTTTCTTATTTAATCATAAAACAAAGGAATTTACAAAAATCCATTGTACAGTATGTTATACACATCTAAGCTTTTTTGAATACCTCTGAAATAGTTTAAATTTTTATAATTTAGGCAGAGATGCGAGAATAGAGTTCAGTGGCCACCAAGTGCAACTTCGCATCCTAATCAAAGAAAACTATTACTTACAGAGGTATTAAAAAAAAAGCTAATGATGTACGGATCACAAACTGTACAATGGATTTATAAAAAATCCTTCGTTTAATGTAATAATAAGAAAAATTAGACGGAGGCGCTAGTTTAGCCGATACAACAGCCTTAACGCTACGAGCCCAAGCGTTGAAATGAAAGCGACGGAGGGTGCCTTTGGTATTTAAAGGCTTTGGAGGGTGAGTTTGGCAACAGTTTCTTTTGTTTTGTTTTAGGTACTTTTCAGTTTTAAGTTTGTAAGAGTTCTTTTACAAGTTTCGAGTTTGTAAGATCCCTTTCTTGTTGCAACGTGACTTCACCCTTGGGGAAAAGGATCAAATAAAAATTAATATTAAGACGAGGACTGATCTCAAAAGTAGTGTTTTTTGAACGACCACTGCGACGTGACGAGATTAAATATGTTAAGAGAATAATTATGTTATGTTATAATAGTTATAGCCGAAAAGAATTTTGAAAAAAAGTCTGGTTTTACAAAAAATATCGCACAAATGATCACTCTAAAAAAGCTTTGGCATTCAAATGCTCTTAATTTTGAACACAATTTTTTTAATGAATTAAATAATACATATTTTTTGTCTATGATTTGTATAGTACGATTCATTAAAAAAAAACCCAAAAATGAATACAGTCTGAAGTGCAAACCAGTTTCATCGTCAAATATGACATGCGATTTTCTTAAGCAAAGCTTGTTTTTTTTTTTGGGTTTTTGAATGTTTGGATTTTAGGATCATACCGCGCGTTAAGTATATATATATTATATAAAAAAAAACGTTGCGTGACTAAACAACACTAACAACAACAACAACAACAACTGACTATCAACGCACAGCCTGAACCGTAAGACAATTTGGAGGGTACATTTCTTTTGTGATCTAGAGGAATGCACAGAGAAAGGAATTTCGGAATTCGCAGGGTGTAGAAGTGTGTATGGAAAAAAACTACACGCGAACGAAGTCGCGCTTGTTCTACTAGTCCTAAATAAAATGGTAGATGGTACCTACACAAAGTAGATTTCTTTGAGTTAGTTTTTTATTTGTTTCGTTTGGACTGTAAGATTCTTTTGATTTGGCAACGTGACTTTATAAATAACTGTTTTTTTCAATCAGAATTCCTTATAGAAAAGTTATGTTTTGAGTTTGTGAGTTTGTTTGGCAACGTGACTAGGCGAAGAAGAAAAATTTTCGATAATCAAAATCAAAAATTATTTCGATGGGATATTTTGTTACGTAGTAAGTATGTGAAGAGAACAAAATATTAATAGACACTACGCGCCAAAACCATTATTATTAAGTATAAAGTTAAGTTAAGTAATGGTTTAGTGTACAACCTCTGTGGTGCGGCGGGCGAGTAGCCAGCTGAGATGCGAGAGGTTGCGGGTTCAAATATTTGTTCCGGGTCTGGGTGTTATGGTACCATGGTACTCGTAGTTCCTGATACCCACGACACAAGTAATCCTAGTGTGGTATCAGGACTACGTATGTGACTGTTGGGTGTTATGTTATGTACGTTATGTATGTACTTATGTTATATTAGGTTTCGGAAAATGTGGAAAACTCTGTTTAATGTATTAAGGCGGTGATAGATGTCAAAATTTGTCAATCTAACTAAGTTAGAAGGTGACAGAATAGCGGGCGCAAAGCAAAAAGTAAGCAAAAATCATTAAAAACAAAATTTTCAGCTTAATAAATTGTTAATTCGAATAGCCAATTGTACACTTTGTGAAAAAAACCATGACAAATATTTGTTTAAAAGAAAAATACTAAAACTCAATGCCGTTTAGGACTGTAGTTACAAATTTACAAACAAAAAATGTTTCACTTTGAATATTTTTTTTGTATTTTAGTACCTATATAATTAGAATTACTTCAATTGTTCAAATTATAATTTAATGTCTAATAAGCAATATAAGTACCTATATATTATTTTTTTTTTTGTAGTTTTGTATTCACTCATCAAATACATGGAGAAAACCTCTAGTTGGCATCTATCTACGAGAAACAGAGTTTTAATAATTGATAATTAGAAGAATTTCAGATTAAGAACTAAGAATTTTTTTCCTAAGAGTTGCAAAAAACGTGAATAATCTCAAAGTTCCCCCTTAGGTACAAGAGTTCTCGAACTAGTACAGGCAAATTAGCAAAAAGTGTGGACCTAAGTCGTGTAGTCGTGGATTCTTATGGAAACGTTAGATGACACGACAAGAAGCTAATCCTAGGTTTCCACCGTTTCTGGCGCTTACAGAACCCTTTTAAATATTAGGTACAAACTTAAAAAGGCCGTAAATTTTAAAATAGAAAGAAATTACTTGATGAAAGTTAAATTACGTATAGAGAGACTGTCTTAGTGCATTATGATTTTAATAAAAACCACGTGCATGTAGGGAACACAGTGTTGAACAAATGCATCTTCCGTAAAAAAAACAGTATAAAACTTCCGGCGGATGTAGTACTAATTAAATGAATAAGGTTAAGTCAATTTCCAGAACTACATTAACTTTCCCCGAAGTAGAGCGACAATAAAATATGGAAAAGTGCCTTCCGTGAGAAGGTGCAAACCTGGTAATGTATTTCGAACATTTTTCTGATAAGTCTATCAATTTGCACCGACTACCTTAATTTTCCCGGAGCCGTAATAACCACAAAAAGTTTTTTTGTAAATCATTTTTTTTTGTATGTTCCGTATGTCGGATTTAAAAAATACTTGGTGCAAATGTAGATCATAATGGTTCAAAGTCTATGCCAAATTGCACCGACTACTTCTATTTCCCCCATTAAGTTACGGATATTTTAAGGTTTTCACCCTATTTCACCCTGTTCCGGAGGGTGAAATTACTGATGCTTATTATTAGAGGTGATTTTTAAGCCATACATAACAATTAGAAAAGTTTTCATGACTACATCTAATTAGTTCCACACTTTTGCAAAAATCACCTAATTTGACTGTACTAAACCAAGGAATAAAACAGACAGCGTGTTTTAATATATTAGTGGCGACATCTAGTCTTTAGTTGAGTAAATATCGGAACCTTACACTATGCGTGGTTCCAGATACGCATGTTTGGTTTATTTCGATTTATCAATAATACAGCCGCATACTTAGGTACTTGATTAACTAATTTACGCTTTCGTGGACACAGCCGATAGAATACCCTAGACTTTACTTCCTAGGAATAATTTTTTCGCAGATAGGGTTACCTAGAAAATTTAAAAGTCCGGAGAAAAAGCCTGATTTCCATTGAAAAATCCTGAGATTTTCTCGAATTTTGCGAATTCTCTAATAAACCGAATTTACAGCTTTTTAAAAGACAAAAATTTCCTTAGAAAGGTATCATCGTAAAATAAATATGATAAAACTGATGATCTTAATAATTCATAGATTTTATTTGTGCAATTCACATGACCAATTTTGTTTTTTTTTTAATTAGTCTCTGTATAAAGAAGATTATTATCTGTTTTCGTAAATAAAAAGATCTGAAAAATCTACTCTATTTTATTGAAACTTCTAAAAATCTTTAGATTTCCTTAGATTTCCAAAATCCGGCCGCAATCCCGAGAAGAGTCTGTGTATCAATCAACCCAGAAATCTGTCGTGGATCGTAAATGTGCCTTAGAATGTTTGCTTCTAAGACATTGATGTAGGTGTATGTATAGGGTAAGTATATTAATTAGCATGCTAATTGCAACGACCGTAAAATTATAATAGCCATAATTTTACGAATTTTACGGTCGTTTAGATGCATTTTTACAACTACTACGAGCAAATGCTATTTATACTTACCCTATACATACACCTACATCAATGTCTAGAAGCAAACACTCTAAGGCACATTTACCATCCACGACAGATTTCTGGGTTGATTGATACACAGAAGGCATGCGTCCTTACTAGACTATTGAGGAAATGGAATCGGCAGAAAACCAAGGCTTTCAACGACACGCGTGGCTAGCTCCCCGCTACAAAACGAAACATGCAATTTACAATCTACATTTTTTTTTTTGTTTTTTTTAATGCTGGACATTTCACACAACATTATCTAGCCCCAAGCTAAGCAGAGCTTGTGTTATGGGTACTAGATAACTGATATACTTAATACAATGCATTACATAGATAGATATTTTTTATTATACATAGAAAATACCCAGAACACCCGGAACAATTTTCTGCAGATCGCACAAATATTTGTTCCGAGGCGGGGATCGAACCCGCAACCTCCTGCGTTGCAGGCGAACCTTCGCCCGCCGCGCCACAGAGGTCGTCGTCGTTACATTGTAGGTAAGATGAAGCTTAGAGGGTTTGTGCTGGGTAATTTAGGGCCATCTATCGAATTATAGCTAAAAGGCGATATGTGCCATTATACGGGTCCCACAGGACACACCTACACGACCGTTCTTTGAATTCTTAGGGATTTTACCGTATCCGCCCTTGTAATATTTCAAACATATAGTATTAACCAACCACCAATTGTAGTATGTATGTACGAAATAACTTAGATGAGTATGCAAGGTACGGAGACGGTCGGTCATACAATACAGGCATGCGCAAAGGCTGAGGGCATATATATTTATTAGAGTTAGACACAAAATGCAACTACTATAGCGGAGAATATTCACGCAGTTCGACTGAAATAACGAAATCTGTGAATACTATTCACAGAGTTCATGTACTACAGCGGAAAATCATCAAAAAGTTCAAATGCTAGGTATAGCTGAGAATATTCAGAGGTAGCGTTATTGGAAAAGAGGTTCTCCTCCGTTTTTCTTATTCAAAATGGCGTTTGCGCCAATTTTCGTTATGATATTCGTGATTAAAAGGTAAAAATACGTTAGTATACCAAATTTCAGATCGATCGGCGGTATACGCTTTTCGGAAGTACGTGTACTATATTAGGAGTGAAAAGTACATATTTTATAGTTTTTATTTTATTTGAAACTATAATCTGTTTCTTCAATTACTTGATTCTAAGTAAACTATAGACAAAGCCGGCTAAATATGTGTAACCGATTTGTGGTTTCACTACAGCTAGCGAATCTGTATAATTCAGAAGATAATAAACAAGTGTGAAACGCAAAAAAATAACCATCATTAAAAACCAAAACACGACCAATATTGTACCTAAAATATGCATCAACCTCCCAACCTGCCAACAATGTTCAGCCAAGTACAAATTGATTCGGAATATAATGAAGAGGGTCGCCTCTAGGGGAGCGCCCTCATGCCTGACAATGGCCTTGCAAAACTCAAGGGCAGACATGGCCTGGGGGTATGTTTTTGTTTTCTATTTTTCGGTTAAAAAGTGGTCTGAGACCGAAGTTTGGGTTTTAACAAGCAATTGACATGGACGTATGGTGTAGTGTAACACGGATTTTTGTATGGAAAATGAGATTCACAAGAGTGTACGCTAGGGGCGCTGATCAGTGTCGCCATACAAAATCCGTGTTACACTACACCACACGTCCGTGTCAATTGTTTGCAAAAAACTTTGACTCAACCTCCTGTCTGCGTTGAATAGATTTTGAAATAATTTTTGGAACTCTGCTCGAGTCTAAATCATCGGGATGTATTTTGGCAGTTGCCTCTCGTTTCAAGTTTAGCATTTTCTCTGTAAGCATACCTGAACTTTAAGGCGCAGACCCAACGCGGCGCACGAAGAGGCGCTTTGCAGAAAATGTACGTGATCGTTTCCACTGCAACCTCTGTGGGTTGCAGTGCACGCTACGCATTAATTGACGTCATTGAAACATGCGTGGCTTGCTCGAATAGGCGCTTACATAGCTCAACGCTGTCAAACGCCATGCGTGCATGCGGTACACGGCTACTTCCACAAAGCGTATCTCATCGCTAGCGCTGTACATAGTCGTGGGTTAGTATTCGTGTATAGTGTGTACTGCAGTCAAAACGTAGACCCAGTTGTCGAACAAATAAACCCACGCAGCTAAAATGCGCCGAGTGCTCGTGCACAGCATGCGCCGCGGTGGGTCTGCGCCTTTATTGACATCCTCGCTATAGCTTTTCTTGGCGAGCTCGACTTTCAAAATTAAACATAAGAAAATAACGTGACGAAACTACACTCTGCATAATAAAAGCTGCATAGATTTTCACTTATTAGATACTTTCAATAAAGTATTTATATAAAATAAAATCCAATCAAAACAGCCTCAAGGCTAAAAGGAATTTGGAATTTATGATGGGGCACATTGTATCATAAATACCTCATGTCACACACATGGGAAATATTAAATAGGGGTCAGTATAAAACAATATGAATAGAAATCAGGTTTTCACATCGGCCGTACACAGCATCCTGATCAAATCGAGGCCGTAGGGGTGTATACAAATAAATATAATGAATGCCGTTGTAACTAACAGAACACAGATGGGGTATAGATACACGGGTAATGTATACCTAGCTGTCAAGGCCATATTAACGGTCAAAACGTTTGAACATACAAGCACAGTGAGTCATAAGTTCAAATTGGAAGATCGTAGTTACTTAGGTATCGTTTGGGTTCCGTAAAGCTCTACTCTCATGGTCCATTGATCGTAGGTTGGTAGGGCAAACAGAAAAAATACTTAACTACCGAATCATGGTACAGAAAAAATACTTAACTACCGAATCATGGTAAACTCTTAAATCGTAGAATTTTGATTATTTTGAATAGCTGATAGAGTCAATGAAACACCATTCGCCGCACCAGAAACAAATGAGTAAATACCTAGGTACCTATACAAAAAAAAGCAAAAAAACATATTAATTAAGTAGGTAGGTGTTTTGTTTTCTAGTTGGTGTTGACTGAATGCTTTAATCTCGAGTACCTTTTATCAAACTATAAACGAACGAGGCTCACTAAACTAAACACAATCAAAAATATAAATATAGCCACCTATCTGAACCGCACAGACCATTTAACCCTCTGACAGCTCGTAACAGGTAGCTAGGCTAAACTACAGCGCCAGGGGGCGTAACATGCCTCCCTCTTAGAGTAATTGTTTTTCCATCTAATACCCATGTGAACATGTCATAAAATGGTGTACTTAGGTAAGTCTTAAAATCAAAAGGAACCTCCTTTGACCATAGGTCACTGGTCCTTTTCAGGGCACCATAGCTCAAGCTGTTCTCTGACATAATGCAGCACCCTGAGGATTTGCTTCAAGAATGAACCGGTGGCACTAAGTAGTAGGTACCTTCCATCCAAAGATTGCCTGGAAGAGATCGCTTTCAGCGATAAGGCCGCCCTTTGTATTGCCTCTGTATTGTAAAATTACTTGTTTCTTGTTTCTGTGTGGTGATATCTATCGATCTACCGAAAGTCTAGCTAGCTAGAACCTACCTTTGTTACACAATTTTTTTAGTGTAAAAGTTGTTGGCTGTTTTTCTACGCTATTTATTTTTCTATTTTTTTTACCAATTTCTAAGGAAATTAAAGGCTTTCTTAGAATTAAGTTTTTATTGATTGGAAAGGGGTTGGCTGGTTTCAACTACCGCGTCTACGAGAAATGGTTTTTCTTTCTACTTTCAGGACAGATCGAACTCAAAATTATGATACAAAGCTGTGCGTAAAAGCTTACAGTTACCCCCCCCCCCCCAACCCCCTCTCTTCCCTTCATTTCAGGACTTGGAAGGGATCGTACCTACGTAGGTAAGTATTTCTGGATCGCTCGAAAAAATAGAGTAGGTACCTACCTAGTCTAGTAACATAGCCATCCTAATTTGAAAAATAGATTATCAAAAGAACTAAACAAATCAAAGCAAGAAAAACAACATCATCGTCGTGAACAGAGAGACCTTTCTTTCAGAATTTCTACAACAAATACAGCTTTGATGTTGATTGGCTATAGCGCCATCTATGGTGTATTCAACATACTACAAATATGAAAGATATGGTATGCTACCAAAAACTAATATTTAGCTGTTGCCAACAGATGGCGCTGTTAGCCATATTGTCTGGACCAAAATAAATTTATACTTGACAAATTATTTTGGCATGAGATGAGAATAATTATTTTGGTATTTCTTTCCGATTTCTTATTTTGATTGTAAACAAATTGTTGCAGTTTTGTCGGCATAGTAATTAGTGTATCACTTAGCAGGTATAGGGGCATTTATTCATTGAAATATTTTTAATTATGAATTCTTTTTGGACTTTGTAACCTAGGATTTTTGTCTTATTTTTTCATTTGGTTCATATCTAATGTGAAATACCTACTAATACTTACTCAAAACCTAAGGACATAATTTGGGTATTCTTAATATGAACATAATGATATCATAACAAACCACAGGTATGTGCTGTTATGGTAATTAATGCATGAAATTTTCCCACACCAGGAATAAGGTAGGAGGAATATGTTAGAAAAAGGTAATTTTGAATCTCTTAACTGAATCCTATAAGAAATTAAAATAGATATGCCAGAAATTGGGTCATACCTAAATGATGATGTAAAACATGATTTTATTGTGCAATACAGTGTTTGTAAATGAGAAGACATCATGTTTTTCTTGTGGTATGTACCTACCTACTACAGGAAGTAGCCAATTTAGAAATACTGGCCATCTGGATTGGCCACAAAATATAGGTACTCTGCACAATAAACCAAACTGACATATTTACTGATTTAATAATTTACCACCATTGTCCATAAATAAACATGGTTTTATGGTAAACACATGTTCTAACAAAGAAAAATTAATATAAACTTACATTGTGGGACTCTTCTTCCAAAACAGCCATGGTCTCAAAATCAATATTCATTTTGATGGAGTAATTGATATCCTCGCACACAGTAAATACAACACAGCTTTTTCTCAAATTAATAAACCAGGAAATCAGATATTTTTTTAATCAACAGATTTGCAATGTATTGTTTACAAACTAGCAAGGTCATTTGATTTGACGTTTGATTTGTCAATTTGACATTATCTATTGAGTATTGGATGCGTTCATAGATTTTTAAATAACCGGATACCGTGTGTTTACATGTTCATTCACGATGGATTTGAACTTTTGAAATCGGAAATCCAAGCTACTCACCAAACCATAGACAAAGTTAATTTCTCCATGTTGGCTTAAGCGAGCAGCTGTCAACCGAAGTGTCAATCTTGCATATTTACGCAATGTCAAAAAAATTCCACAACCTCGCTGTCTAGTTCTTTCTGTGATAAAAAATCGTAGTTTTAATGTTTTTTCAGTGAACTTGTGATGTGGCCTTTTACACTGTAGCACTGTCTACAGTGTAAAAGGCCACATCAACTTTTGAAATCGGAAATCCAAGCTACTCACCAAACCATAGACAAAGTTAATTTCTCCATGTTGGCTTAAGCGAGCAGCTGTCAACCGAAGTGTCAATCTTGCATATTTACGCAATGTCAAAAAAATTCCACAACCTCGCTGTCTAGTTCTTTCTGTGATAAAAAATCGTAGTTTTAATGTTTTTTCAGTGAACTTGTGATGTGGCCTTTTACACTGTAGACAGTGAAGCTGCATATTATTTTAGGATGAGTATAGTGTGTGTTTTTCGGGCAGTGGTTACATGTTATAGCCTGCGGTCAGTGCAATAGTGTCATTGAGAGATCACGATGCGTATCGGTGTAGTGCTGTATTGGTGCGTACTTGCTTTTCATCTGTGCAAAGCTGAAGATGTGGAAAGGACAGAATCTCGAGAGGGTGGAAGGCGGCAGCAATGGGGACCAGTCGTGAGGAGCGGTTCCTTCATAGGCGAATCGGCCAATGAACACAGTAAGTTCCCATGACCATGAATAATAATATTTCTCATGACACCTGTTGATGTCCTTCAAACTATTGTAGATAATCGCTGGCTAATATCGATAACTACCTACTCTATAATTATCGATCGTTGCATTATACAGTTATCTCGATAGTTGAATAGTTTGTTGATTAATTAAGTTAGGGGAGTTATCAAAAATATCTCACAAGAGTTTGTGTTTCATCACGAGCCTGTTTAAGTCCATTGCTAGACGATGCCTCCCCCATTGAATATAATGAGGGGATTTGCCATAGTCACCATGCTTGGCAGTCGGAATGGTGATCACAGTTTGGTGTTAAGTACTCAGGTAGATGCTGCTGCTCATCAACTTGTGTTGCTGTGGTTTGTCCAGCCTAAGAATAGACCCCTCCTTCTCCCAGGACTAAGGGTTTACACCAGGGGATGAGAAAGAGTGGTCTATTCTTAGGCTGGACAAACCACGGCAACACAAGTTTGTGTTTAAGTTGGTTAAATTAGGTGTGCGCTAATACACAAATCACACACACCACAAATCGTTTTGTTTGATATTAGTTTAAGCTGTATTAATGCAGGTGTCTAACTTGTTAACTAAATAGCTTAGTGTTTAATATTGTGACATTTAGTTTTGTGTTGCATTATGGTGTGTTCTTAAGATAATCAACAGTGCTCTTTGTTTACTTAATTACTACTTAATTATTATTTGTTTTAATAATTATTTTTCTATTTTGTATCAGTTACATACATTGCGTGCTGTGAAGTGGATTATGGTGAATGTATACTTCAATTTGACATCTAGGTACTTTTGTACCCATCTTTGCAATAAATAAATGTATTCTAGATTTTTACAGTAACAAACCAGAAAAAATTAAACGTAATTGAACTATAAAGTTTAACGTGCACCAAACCTTAAGCTGGATCTCATACTAATTCATCTCAATTGCTAGGCTAGTTAACATGTTCTCTGCTGAAATAGAAGTCTTGTGTTTGTACTGTTTTGGTGCATTTCTTTTATTTCTTCGTTCTTCAGGTGTTTTTTTTCCTTCTTCAGTGAGGCAACACACAGACGTTTGTATTTGACATGGCACTACTACAGTGTAGCTCACATACACATTGGTGTTTCAATTCGAAAAACCGTAAACACAGAATATTGTCCGCAGTGGTTTTGCAGACTTTTTTCCATGTGAGCCGCAATCAAGTAGTCGGGCTGGGTTCAAACACAAACATCTATGCATATCGCAGCCATGTCGATGAAAAAATGTGCGAATAAAAAAATTGCTGAAAAAAAATGCAATCACCCATAAACAATAAAGAACTATTCAAAACACTTTGTTTTTAGCAGGAAAAGTCTTAAAATATTTTTACTAGAAGCTGTAGCTGGAATACACATAAAAACCTACTGTAATGGGAAATCAAAATAAAGCACATGTATACATAATCAGTCCCAACTGTAAAATATCTCTTGGCACTTATTCAAGACTTGAACAAGTATAACAACAATGAATTATATTGACCTTGGAACATTAAAAACATAGTTTAGTGCAAACTGACCCCAGGAGGCCTAAAAAAGCCACTTTATATGAATCATAATACGACGATTCATATAAAATAATTGCTAAGGATCTGCAGAGAATTCGGAAAATTAATTGCAACCAGATGAATTTGCCACATTGAGCAATTCATCTGGTAGCAATTCATTTTCCGAATAATTAGCAATCGATTTTTGATCCTTAGTAATTCCTTTATATGAATCGTATTATGATTCATATAAAGTGGCCTTTTTAGACCTGCTGGTCTCTTGTACATTTAAGGTGTTATCTCTAGAAGATGTTAAATTTGGGGAATTTAGTGCAAACCAACTTCTGGTCTCTTGTATATTTAAGGTGCTATCTCTAGAAGATGTTAAATTTGGGTAATTCCATTAAAAAACCATGGTTTTTTGCATAGCAAAAATAACTGCTGTAATCGTAAAATCGTGCATGTAATTGTCAAAATCCACTACGATTTTGACAATAATTTGTTTGCTAAACGTGAATGTTGAATTGTTATATGGTCCTAGTTTCAGTAAACTCTACCAATTCGTATACCTACTTAATTATCTTATTCTAACATTTGATAATATGTTTAATAACTCACTCATTTTGAACTTAACACATTCAAGTAAGGCTTGATCCATGTCGCACCCCCCATCTATCTGAGTATTTAGCACCAGTAGCTACAATCACCAATCCGGCTGCCAAGCGTGGTGATTGGTGGTTGTTGATTGGCAAATCCCCCAATTGTAAAAAATTTAGGTACTTACGCGAGTTATAAAATTATTGTAGGTACCTAGGTAGATTTATAATTACTACGTAGGTAATTGTATTAAGGTACACATCACTTTAGATAAATGGTGCCGAAAACCTGAGAACGGTTTGGAAGTGCATTAAGAAATCTCCTAAAATTCATAGAAATTATTTTTCAATTCTTATAATTGTTTTCCTACTTATTAGGTTTATCCAACTGTACACACTAGCAATAGATATGCAATAATTTAACTCTATTCAGCCTGTGCATAAAGTAGAAATTTAGTTAGCATAATCTCGTTGCTATGTTCCACAGCTTATCAGATGCAAATTTTGAAAGCTAAACTAAGCTAAACTAGGTGGTGTTTAGATTCGTGCTTACAGTCTGAGAAAATAGAATGGTTGTGGCTTAAAACGGAACTAAATGGATTAGATTTTCACATGAACATCTTCTAGCAACTTCTAAGATTTTTATTTTATCATAGTATCAAGGTCTTTTCATCATCATTACCAGCCTTATACGTCCACTGTCACTGCCTACCCCATTGAACACAATCCCCCCCGATTTGCCAAAATCAACACGCTTGGCAAGGCAGATTGGTGATCGCAGTTTGGTGTTAAGATCCTACTCAGGTGAATGCTGCTGCCCATCCCTTGGTGTAGGCCTTTAGTCGCCTTCTACGACATACACAAGAAGAGTTGGAGGAGTCCTATTTTTAGGCTGAGACTACCACGGCTACGGCACGGTTAAAAAAATATCCATCAAAATTGCATTACATACAGGGAAACGTCATGCTTCAAGTTATTGTGATATCGCGTAGTTTGAACTGAAACCCAGGGAGATGTCGCCTGAACAGACTTGTATAAAAAAAACGCAGGTTGACTGTCGACAGAACCATACAACATTCAACAGCCTTCATAAGAGTGACGAAGCAGAATAGAAACGCACTTATCGAACAGCATGCCCTGTTCACGTGACCAGGCTTCGGCAGACGGTCATAACCACGTCATGACTCATTCTAATATCAATGGCGGGCCGACATGTGCTCGGATTTTATTTTAGAACGATAACGTGCGCCTATAGACCTGTGTCACTCCAATTGGCTTCAATATCAATGTACTTTATATCTCACTGACTCCCAACAGTCACTATACCTACGTGGTCCCACAATAGAATTGCCTGTGTCGTGGGTATCCAGTGGCAATCAAGACAAGTAGGGTTGCACATTTCCAAACTAGGTTAGAAACTTTGGATAAATGAGCCAACACTCATCTCTGAAGTCATCTCACCTAGGTGAGATCATCTCATCTAGATGAAACATCAGTTTAAAATCAAACTAAGTAATGGTTCTTGCTACTTCTGCCGTGGTGGTCTAGGCCTAAGGGTAGAACTCCTCCAATTTCTTCCGATGATGTCGTTAAAAGTGACTAAGGGGTTACGCCAGGGTATTGGCAACAGCATTTATCAGAGTACTTAACCATCACCTGTCAAGCGTGGTGATTATAACAAAACCCCCCCTATTCTATGGGGAGGCCACGTCCAGCGGTGGAGTCTTGGTTGACCAGCTGATGAAGTTAACAATGGAATTCTCCATGTGCGTATCTGACTCTCAATTGGCAGAATTTGCGTAATGGCGAGTTTTGTTCAGATTGTCCGTTTCAACTCTCGGTGTCGCCAGTGAGACTTCTTGTTGTTATAAATTAATTATTCTGTGACAGCGCAGGTCTTTGTAGACACCTGTTGCCAATTGATATTGCTACCATTGCTACATTGCTTCCGTGTAGACTTTTGTAATTATCTTCCGACTTAATTACAAACACATGACTTCAATCTCTGTCCCTGTATCTCAGAGAAATCAACAGACTGCTGTAATTATCACATCAATCCAAGCACAGATGGGCCCAAGACATCATGAAATAAAATGGTACTACTAATCCTAAGAGTAAACGATTTAGTTTGTATCATATGTACAAAATTTACGTTTATCTAGTCAGACAAGCTATAAAAACTAGCGTCAGTCATTCGATCAAAGGTCATTCTCATGATTTAAAGTAGGCAGTTACAGCTATGTACGTACTTACTTCTCACTAGGAAGCACACGCAAAAATCTATTATTTGAGCGTTCAGCTATTTGTAAATGTATTGTTGGAAGTTAGCTACCTTTCTAGGAAGGTATGAAGATAGATTCTTCGAAGGAAATACGTAAGTAAAAATAATTTGGGTAAACTGAATCTAAGTGCTCCGCCTCAGTCCTATCTACCCCTAGTTAAAAGAGTTTAAGCTCATGAGGCGGCCCTGCCTGGATCGTTGATATCTGTTTCAAAATCGTACTGATTTCTATTTCCCGGAAGATAGCTATCTTCCTAAGATCGCTATCTTACTGCGACATTGCATTTGTTGGCACGGAACAACCGATCGCTTGATTAATTCCTTTGCTAAATTAGTAACTACCGAACCTCTTTACTTGCGTGTTTTATCTGAGCTGTACCGTATAGTAATACATTAGTGAGTAGTTCAAACTGAATTCATTTAAATGTAGATACATCGGTATGGCTTCCGTTTCGGTTGACTGTTTTCGGATTAGGTTTATGGGTTCATCGTTCAGTATTATCTTTACTCTTGTCTATGCTACCTACATATACACAATTAAAGAATATATTTTTAAACAATATTTTATTGAATTTAGTCCTTTCTGTGGATGCCGGTGGCATTTTGTTATCTAAAGCTGGAGTCCGTATATTTAACAAGCAACTAAACGGGCGGGTGGTGTACACTATACGATTTTTTGTATAGTAATACCGAAAAGCGCCCCTAGTAGACACTTTGAGAACCTCAATTTCTATATACAAAAATCCCGCTGTGGATCAGTTCATACAACTGAGTAGTTCAACTGGTAGTACAAATTACCTTGTATCTCTAGTACTACCAATCCGTGTAGTGTACACCACACGCCCGTGTAGTTTCTTGTTACAATTAGGCCCTAAGAACCGTGAGCCCAGTTTAATATTACATCGAAGAGTTTCGTCCACCGTCTCCATCACCAGATCCCCATAAAACTGAGCTATCACCATACAAACAGTTTTTTCATCGAAACATCAGCTTCTCTATGTTCTCGAGGAACCACCAGGCGTTTACCACCTAGTAGTAAGAAAGATCATGAAATCAAGCCAAGCCGTTTTTGTTGCCCTGATTCCTCTAAGTTTGGTCACGTTTGAACAGGAGCAATTTTCGTTCATAAGACAATTCAAAATTATCTTTTCATCCCACCATCTCGGAAAGAGTATTTTTGCTATTCGATATCTGAGTGTAAAAGCCGTTTTTATCCGCTAGAGGATAAAGTAAAATTGAATTTAGAACATCGTGTGCACTAAGTTTGTGAATTCAAAACATCATTAAACCTATTTACTTCTACCTCCATGGTGCCGAATTTATCATACAACCTTTTTTAATTTGTTAAACTCGGAACCTTCTTAGTGTATTACTCGCGTGCCATTTTCTTTTCACGCCGTATTGTTAAACCCTTAGGTTAAAAACAAGAAACTTGAAAACAAGTAAAAAACCTACAATGAGTGATTCTAGCGACGAGGAAGTTTATTTGACGCCAACAGAATTGACTGAAACTGTTAAAAATGCGCAAAAGTATCTTGTGATTGTAATTTTTTTTTTGCATTTCGTAATTTCCTCGCTGAGATGGGATGAAAAGTTACGTGTTGCACTCGAGTGCAAAGATTTTTCACCTCGTGCTCTTTTGATTCCCTCGCTAACGCTCAGGATTAGCAGGATTAGGATTAGGATTTAACTTTTAAATCACTCTATACGATCGTGATTAAATTTTAGAATCCTTCGCTAGCTCGGTCATCAAAATTGAGCACGCGGTTAAAAAGCAACTTTACACTCTTGTATAACAAATAACTATTGTGATATCAAGGTATAAAATACCTATAAACTTTGAACTTTGGAAAAATTTAACACAATCGGGTAACGGGAACAGCATAAGATTTGAACTTCCTTCTAAACAGACAAGCTAAGTTAAATTAAAGGAAAAGCTTGTTGATGGTGACTCGTCGTAGGGGAAACAATGTGGGTTTCCCCTTCGATGAATCATTATCTATAGATATCCACTGCTAGATGAGGCCTCCTCCATAAAACGCAATGGGACGGATTTGCCATAATCAGCACTTCGCTTGGCAGGCGGATTAGTGATTGAAGTATTGCTCAGAGGCCCAATTCTCTAAGTTATTTTAAAACTACACTGAAAGTTGACCGAATCGTGACTGAATTGTAAATTGACTGAAAGTGGAATTTCTAGTCCCTCATAAATAACAATTTAGTCTACTTTCAATTCATGGTGACCACCATTAGAGTAGGATAGTTAGGTATATAATTGGAAAGAGTAAAGAGAGACTCCATCTACTTATGCTAAAATTAACGAAAAAACTTTGAATCGTTCAAGTTTCGGTCACATTTCGATATAATCACATTACAGTGTTGTATTTTATGTCAGGAGAATACCATTTCTGACATTTAAAACATCGACACAAGATCGAAACATGATCCGAACTCTATTTTAACCATTTCTTAGTTAGTGAATTGGGCCTCAGGTGCTGTTGGCCCATCCCTTGGTGTAATCCCTTAATCGGCTTTTGATGACGGTGGGGTCTATTCTTAGGCCGGACACGCGACGTAACCTTCGACGATCATGACGCCAGAAAAGATGGTCAGTGCTGTAGTTACTGAGATAATGAGCTGTGATGTAAAAACACCATAATACGGGAAAACCTAAGCATTATGAGTCCATTTACAACAACTTACATAGCTTTTTTAACGCTTAACTGTAAACGAACATTATTTAGGGTTGCACAATTATAGATTTAAGCACCAATTCTGTCGAGTCTGTGAAGAATCAAATCTGATTTAATCCGGAACTTTGAAGACATGAAGGCCGGCCGTAAATGATATCGTTTTCCTCTTTCAAATGGACACCTTGTGTTTTATTTTGTTGGTATTTTAAACTAATCAAATCAAATCGTTTTATTGCTTATTAATAGAATCGGCAAATTCCTGATAACTTTAAATAGGTACCTATGCGTGATTTGTATGTTCTTTCCTTAATATTTATCATGTAACACATCTTGACTCGTGTAATTGATTACTGTGCGTACAGTTTATAAAGCTGAAGAATGACAAGTTCTTTACTTCTTGATTTTTAAATAGGACAGACTGTCATGGACAGTAGACTATCTATTTACCTACCTTAGAGAGGTTTTGAGCTATCCGTTGCTTACTTCAGCTCACTCATCCATCATCACGGACCAAATTCCAAATCTGATTAATTTCTAAGCTAAACTTGATTCATCGCGATATATACAACACATCTTACTAAGTTTTGGTATTTCAGCAATACAATTTTGTCCAAGGCTTTAGTTATACATGTACCTACTTCAATGCTTTCCCAGTCACGAGATCATCTACTTAGTATGCAGTCAACATCTCTGTTTACCATTCTATGAGTTTCATTCAAATATTTACCCTAACTGTTAGCAAGTTGGAAAGACAATGAAATGGGGAAAAACACTATTAATAAGTTGTTTAAAATCATTATCCTTGACCTTAACTACCTGGGTTTCCAAATGTATGCCTTGTTAAAGAATTTGAAGTGCTTTTAAAGATGAAACATAACCTGTAGCCTTAACTGTCTTAGGCATTTTGGTTTTATCGGCTTGCAAACCTCTGGTTTGTGTTGACAATCTTGTTGGTGATGCTTTTAATCGTTATCCTGACCACTTCTGGCTTTTGTAAACCGTACTGTGGCTGGGTGGTGCTGTTGTACCCACAAAGGTTCTATAAAACAATACGTTACAGAGCAAGTCATATCATGTAGGTGACTTTGCGGCTAGATGTTTTGTTTTTTCCAAAACATATTTTTTCTTAATACACATCATTGTTGTTTAAATACAAACAAAACAATTCAAAGTAAACGTAACGTAACGAGATCATCTGACAGAGAACTAAAGTCATCGACATAGCCTACCGGATTAGCAACCTGAAGTGGCAATGGGCTGGCCATATATACCGAAGAACCGACAATCGTTGGGGCAAGCAAGTTCTTGAGTGGTGGCGTCTTGCAAACAGCGTGGGGTCTAACCTAGCCGGAGGGAGCCCCACGCTATGTTTGGTAACATAGCCTGGGGCTCCCCCCGGCTAGGTGGAGCAATAATTTACGAAAGGCGGCGAACAGGAAGTGGATGAGAAGAGAACATAGGATTCGGAAGACTAATTCTTTCACAATTGGTTGCGAAACTTAGTTGTCAATACGGCCGAAGGGAGTGGCG
This sequence comes from Epirrita christyi, assembly GCA_951392215.1. Lineage (NCBI taxonomy): Eukaryota > Metazoa > Arthropoda > Insecta > Lepidoptera > Geometridae > Epirrita > Epirrita christyi. The sequence continues at coordinate 5,704,819 of OX595848.1, read as the reverse complement.
CGTATTGGGAGAGGCGAGGTTTTATGTTGGCTGATGATATACATTTCAAACTATATTAAATGTTGACAGCCCACCCATTCAATGTTTCGCAACTTAGAATAGAGAAAAATAGTCGTGAGTGTTCTTAAATGCTATTCAATCATAGTGTTTCCTGGTTGGTTGTACTTTAACAATGCAACGAGCAATCAACGCTGTGTCGTCTTATCTAATGCTTTATTATCATGATAATGTCCGATTGTTCTTCGCACTTAGGTACGTACTTGTCTCATCATCGTCATCATTATTTCTGTGCCCAATATATCCAATCCGCCTGCCAAGCGTGGTGATTATGGCAAATCCTACAATGCATGAGGTTTCTTCCAGCATTGGACGTCTAAAGGCTACTGCTGATGATGGTTATAATGAATATGCTTGGAACTATCATCCATGAGAGATGCCGTGGTGTGTCCTGCTTGTAAATATACCCCTCCGTCTCCTCTCGTGATTGTAGTAAAAGCCGACTAAGGGATTACACCAGGGAATGGGCAGCAGCATCCACCTAAGAACTAGAGAACGCGTAGAGCGTTCATTAGAGAACAGCTGACGGTTGATGATGATGATGACCAAGAGAGCCTTTCCAGTGTTTTGGGCGTCTAGCTAGACAAGATAGATTGCTAATACGAGGGCTGCACTAAAAGTATCGGGAATGGAATATTTCCACTGTTTCTGTCATATTAAAATCTTTTTAATTGAAAACTCCTTGGTTTTAAAAATCGAATACCATTTATTTATTTAAAAAAAGATTCTCGGTCTTGTCACAAAGTTTTGTCAAACTTGTTTAGTCGTTGAGAAAATGGAATTGACTCGAGAAAATTCAAGAGAGATGATTTATTATGACTTTCGAAGTGGTTTAACACAAAAACAGTGTGTTGACCGGATGATTTCTGCATTTGGTGATGAAGCCCCATCCAAAACCACAATTTATCGATGGTTTGCTGAATTTCAACGTGGACGTGTCAAGCTCAGTGATGACCCCCGTCAAGGTCTTCTAAAAACTGCAGTCACCCAAGAAAACGTTGATGCTGTGCGTAAGCTGATTGAGGAAGATCGACATGTGACATACCGCGAAATTCAGGCAACTTTAGACATTGGCATGAGTCAAATACAAATAATCTTGCATGAACAATTAGGTGTAAAAAAGTTGTTTTCCCGATGGATACCGCATTCGCTCTGTGAAGAGCAAAAAGCAGCTCGCGTTACTTGGTGCGTCAGAACTCTCGAAAGATTCCACGCAGGATCCTCAAATGCTGTATACAACATCGTATCAGGTGAAGAATCCTGGATGTACGCGTACGAACCCGAAACAAAAAACCACTTCCTTGATTCCCGAAATTTTCAGTGCCGCCCTCGTACAAGGATTCTTTATCGAAAATCTATTTTATTACAAGCTTTTATTTAACTTGCAATGTATGTACGTTTGTCCGGGTGGAATCTTGCAAATTAATTTTAAATCAGTTATCTTTAACCTATGAGCTGAAATTTTTGATACCTGTCAAGTTCAGATGACAATACAATATTATGGTGACAGCGAGCTGATCTGATGATGAAGACGGAAGGTGGACAACGGATCTCCTCAATGATTAGTAGTAGCCTGGCAGTGTTTGGGCTCATTTTGATCAGGTTCCGATAACGAATTTAACAAAAGCTTATTTTGAAAAATACATTTTTCAACAATATACTTATATGATTGCTTACAGTGAAACAGGTGCCATATTTTTTTTTTAATATGTTATCATCGCTTAACCGAAGATTCACCCACAGCCAACATCATCATGAATAAAGTCCACATTAGCCACCAACCCAGCACAAAAACTTTGAAACTATGCTTATTTTGAATGTACACGAAAATAAATTGCAGTTTTTGTTTGCAACGGTAATGACCGAAGATAAACTCCGAATGAAAATATCTTCATCCTATACGATGAGTGCGTGTTTATAAGCGTGGGAACTGGGAACAAGCTTCTGTAGTTATAATTATCCCTTTAAGGGCCAGTACCCACAGAAGCGCTACATCTATACACAGACTTTCAAAACATAGCGTGCAATCAAAATTACTGCTGTCATTGTAGCTTGGCCGTCCTGAAATTAGAAGCTTGACGCCTATTGCGAAGTCTTCACTTTAATATAATTGACGTCCTTGTCTCTAGCAACTCCGATTGGTGGCAATTTGCACCACGTCGTAGTGGACAGTGGGCTTTATAAGGACTTATCGAGAATCTAGGTTGGACAAACACATGCTTTGAAAAGCGCGCGTGACTCAGACTTGACGTAGACTTTAACGCATTATTCGTGTTGTGTACTGAAGTGGATTGTGCTGGCCATCCCCTGATGTAATTCCTTAGTCGGCTTACGGCATCCCCAGGAGGAGACGGAAGGATCTATTTTATGATTGACGACCTCTGTGGCGCGGCGGGCGAAGGTTCGCCTGCAACGCAATATTTGTACGATCTGCAGATATTGGTTCAGGGTATTCTGGGTATTTTTCTATGTATAATAAAAAATATGTATCTATGTAATGTATTATATTAAGTATATCAGTTATCTAGTACCCATAACACAAGCTCTGCTTAGCTTGGGGCTAGATAATGTTGTGTGGAAATGTCCAGCATTTATTTTACACTCCACGGCTACGATGTTCACAGTAACGACCCGAGGGGGGTCGTAGGGGCCATGACCCCCCAAAATCGCGTTGACAGACCTCATAAAAATTTAATTGTAGCCCCCTATTTGGTCCAGAAAGTTGCAAAAAATGATGATGCCCCCCCCGCCCAAAACTTTGGCTGCCACCGCGCCTGGGTGTTCATCATGATGATGAAAATCATGTCTATTCCTTTATGTAGAGTTAATCATACCTAGGTAGGTTAGTGAGTCTAATATAAAACTGAAAACCCCACTATTCCATTACGTCAAAATAAAACATTCCATAATTCCTAACCAAAAGGATCGTTTTCAATCGTCAAGCTTCTGTCTAGTGCCCCTACTATGAGTGAAGGAGGGGCTTTCAGTTTAAGACTAGAAGCACCCTACCACGTCTGAGTTCTTGAAAGATTGTAGTTGTTGTGTTACCAAAGAGTTGTTGGCCCCACTTATAGATACCCATAATTGCTTCCATTGATTGCTACAAGCAGTGTGCGTCGACATAGCCAATTGATCCTAATAAAATGGGAGTTAAGTGAATGAATGAGTCTGGACCCCGAGGGAGTCTGTATTCTGTAAATAATCGCAATAAATCTCGTCCACGGATGATATCACATGTCGGATTAGGCTCATACAAAATTATGATTTTCATTCGAGATTTGACGTCATCTCGTGTACGTAATTTGTCGAGAATGATCTCCGTGATGATTTGTTAATTCACGTGAAGTTAGATTTTAAGGTCAATGAAAAATTGTTCAGGGCTTTTATGCTTTTATGCATTAGTTTATTTTGTTGGAAATTGCGAAAATGAAAAACCTGTACGGTAGTCCAGTAACCTCACAATTCGTCAACTAGGAGTTGTCAAAAAGACTAAAATTCAGGAATTTTGATTTTTATACTCAGGTGCTGAAGTTTATAGAAAAAAATCTGAATCTCGAATCTCTGGCGACTTCGAAATAATTGATATGGATCGGAACCCACAGGGCGACTCGCACTTGTCCGTTTTTATGTAGTGCGATGTACGTATTCCTGAACTGCAAGTGGGCATAGGACTTTTTAGACAAGACAGCGGAACAAAGAGGAATAATCCTAAAAATGATTATCTGTATCCTACATTTCAAGATAAAGACTATAAGACAAAATTAAAAAAAAACTTTGTGAGTAGGCTACCATAGTAATCACTAGACCAATTAAACTCATTAAAACAAACAAATATTACTTGTAATTAGTACAAATATTGCTTTTATAGTACCTATAAGACAGCGGAACAAACAGGAATAATCTTAAAAAAGATTATCTGTATAAAACAACATCTCAAGATAAAGACTATAAGACAAAACTTAAAAAAACTTTAGGAGTAGGCTACCTTTATAATCACTAGACCAATTAAACTCATTAAAACAAGCAATTATTGCTTGTAATTAGTACAAATATTGCCTTAATAGTACCTATAGGATGTACCAAATTTCAGCTTTTTTAGAGTCCAGTAGATTTGGAGAAAATAGGCTGTGGCAGATAGACAGACCCCGTGATTCTATAATGGTTCAGTTGGTAACATTGAGGGACGGAACCCTAAAAATAGAAATGTTGGCGGTATTTGGAAAGGACATCATCCAGGTTTCATACATTAATGGTCCAAATGTGAAAGTGCCGGCCAAACAAAAATTTTGCTATATTCTGTTAGAACTTGTCCACCTAAGTTTTTTGAACTCAAATAAATCCAAGGACAATGGTCCTACAGCTTCGGTGCCATCAAAAGAAATGCTTAGGCGGACAAGATCTAACATAATATTAGATTTGTTTTATTTGGCCGGCACTTTCATATTTGGACCAAAATGGATGATGTCCTTTGTATTATTTCATAGCTTGAGCAAGTTGGTTGCCTTGCCTTAGTCGCACCCAGTAACACACATCACACAACCCGTCTGAGGTCAACCATGAGTACCTAACTTCAGAGTAACATATGGCCATATGGCTGTGTTCGAACAACAGGTATTATGGAATACCGCTTCACTTTTTACCCGACTACAGCAAAGCAAAAAGTGGGTTTTGATTTTAGCAGTACATGCATGTAAGTGCCGTGGTGTCCTAAGCATAGACCTAAGAATAGACCCCTCCATCTACTCTTGTGGATGTCTTAAAAACCGTCTTAGGGATCACACCATAGGATGGGCAGTAGCATCCATCTGAGTACTCAATTTTCCTAGTGGTTCGCCCCGAACTGAGGCTTCGCGAATACACGCGATGTAGGAAACCTACTTTCTTAACATTTCTACCAAAGTACGTAATAGAAAAAACATTTAGATAAAAAATCTTTTTTTAGTCTGACGCTTTTTCAATAAAAATCGTGGATTTGCTTCCGACTACAACTATTAATTAATTAAAGGCCTTTACTATAGAATCGTGGATTACTATAGAATCGTGGATGTGGCGTTCCTCTACAACTTTTTATAGAACTGGTTTTTCAGCTTTTGCGTAGTCGGGTTTTAGTTTTTGAGGTGTAAGATTTCGTTAAACAACGCCATATCAATCCGTATACTCCCAGCGTCCCCCACCTGTCTGGCCCCACTGGGGGACGTTGGGAGAAAAAAGTGCCAACGTCCCCCACTCGTGACAACGTGCAGAAATTGAATATTTAACAGTAGGAGAACTTTTTTTTTCTGTTTTAAGTGTTCATTATGATGATCACTGAACACGATTCTGCTGTCAGAATTGAAAATAGTTGCCGCGATTTTGAACTTTTTTGTTTCTTTGTTGTTCGATTGCTTTCAAAATCGATATCTGAGGATCCCTGTGATCACTGAACAAGAATCAGCTGTCAGAAATTAAAAAAAAGTGGCCGCCATTTTGAACTTTTTTGTTACTGGACCGATTGCTTTCAAAATCGATATCTGAGGATCCCCTGTGATCACTGAACAAGAATCAGCTGTAAGAAGTTAAAAAAAAGTGGCCGCCATTGTGTTTTTTTGTTACCGGACCGATTGCTTTCAAAATCGATATCTGAGGTTCCTGTGATCACTAAACAAGAATCCGCTGTCAGAAATTAAAAAAAGTGGCCACGGCAGTGATAACGCCATCAGGATCACCAAGATCATGTTTGATCATGGTCTTCGGAGGGACTACTGACAGGTCGTCAAGCGAGCATTTGATGATATGGATTTTGAAAGCAATCGGTCCGGTAACAAATTTTCTAAATGGCGGCAGCATTTTATAATTTCTGACAGCAGATTCTTTTTCAGTGATCACAGGGAACCTCAGATATCGATTTTGAAAGCAATCGGTCTTGTAACTAAAAAGTTCAAAATCGTGGCCACTTTTTTTAATTTCTGACAACTGATTCTTGTTCAGTGATCACAGGGATCCTCAGATATCGATTTTGAAAGCAATCGGTCCAGTAACAAAAATGTTCAAAATGGCGGCCACTTTTTTTAATTTCTGACAGCTGTGTCTTGTTCAGTGATCACAGGGATCCTCAGATATCGATTTTGAAAGCAATCGAACAACAACGAAACAAAAAAAAACAAAAAAGTTCAAAATTGCGGCAACTATTTTCAATTCTGACAGCAGAATCGTGTTCAGTGATCATCATGATGGACACTTAAAAACAGAAAAAAAAGTTCTCCTTCTGTTAAATATTCAATTTCTGCACGTTGTCACGAGTGGGGGACGTTGGCACTTTTTTCTCCCAACGTCCCCCAGTGGAGCCAGACAGGTGGGGGACGCTGGGAGTAAACGATCAATTCGCATCTGATCACAACAAATTCTAAGTCCTCTGATGATAATTCGCAGATATCCAAAACATCCATACCCTGTTGTCAACTTTTTTTAAATCAAATATAGTATTTTCGAAGCTCTTGTCTGTACAAAAAAATTGTTAATGTCGAAAATATTTAAAAACGTTATATACATAAGTACTTAAGTAGGCTGGTATGTTTCATTCATGAGATTCATATCAACTTAACTTTGACACACCAAGTATTGTTTAGAAAGAGATAAAGGATGCGTTCCGTTTTACGCTCAAACATTGTGAAACGAATAATGTTTGTTAATTTTTGAATATAGTAGTTTCGCCTACTATATTTTTATATAATTATAGTAAGTATTTTGACCCCTTATATAGTAGTATACTATATTATGTAGTAGGGTTGGCAAACCCTATCTTTGATAAAGATTATATTTGTTTAGCAAATTATTTCCTTGACAATGAAAACAACATCACGAGGGTGTTTGGCAGAGCCGCATGCGATCCAACTCCACCGGTCGAGTATTGACCAATTGAAGGTTACGTGACACCTAACTATGGCATCTTTACAATTTCATCTGCTATGTTCGTATCGCCATCTGGCAATTGATTTTGCCGGACAAATTGGAGAGATTCTTCGAAGGAAAGTGTAACCTTGTTGGTGAGTGTTACATCTTGCTTGAACACTTAAGGTGATTCCTCTCGCATGTAGCGCGAAATTCAAATTTTATTGTGTTTTTTGTAAATCACAGCTAATCAACACTTCTTGAGATAGAGAAAACAGATTTTGCGAAAACTAGGAGACCTAGCACACATGTTTTAATTGATAGTATCTCATAAATGTCATTAGTTAAGCTACGCATATTTTTAAACCAAAAAAACACTGTAAAAATCATTGAAGAGTATACGTAGCTGAAGTAATGGTTTATACGTGAAACTATAAACTAAAACATGTGTGTTAGGTCTCCTAGTTTTCGCAAAATCAGTTTTTACTATCTCAAGAAGTGTTGATGAGCTGTAATGAGCAAAAACGCAATAATATTTGAATTTCGCGCCACATGCGAGAGGAATCACCTTAAGATTTTGCCCGTATGTTAGGCATGTTACTCTGATTTATCCATGGCAACAAAGGGTTCATTCTATAGTAACTTTTCTGAGGCCGGGGCAAGTTCACAAATATTACATCACTCAATCACGGTTCTCACGAATGCCTCGTCGAACATTCGCCTAAATTAAGTACGCTTTTTTTTATTTATTTATTTAACCACCCATCTTAGTTGACGTATTCTTGAGTTATGGGTAGAAACTGTTGGAAATTCTAGGAGTGTATCTTACCCCTAAAATGGGATGGTGAATTTGTGAAAATCGAGAAGGGCTCTGAATTTTTTTAAATAATTTACGGTTCGGGGCTGCTTGTCCTTTATATTTTTAACCGACTTCACAAAATGGAGGAGGTTCTCAATTCGGTTGTATTTTTTTTGTTACCTCATTCATATCTCCGTCGTTTATAAACCGATTTGAAAAATTCTTTATTATTTGAATAGATATACTTCCAGATTGGTCCCATTTTTCTCAAAACCCAGTTCTGATGATGGAATCCATGAGAAATTGAGGGAACTCCTCAAATGTTATAGATACATATATAGCAATTTTGGTATTTTCAGCAACAAGTTATTGTTTTGTATGCCTTTAGCAAATAAAAACATGCAGATAGCCGAATTCAATGCGGAAGTCGGTTTTTTAATGAAAAGTTATTATAAACTGACGTCTAGTCGCCGTAGTTACCGAGAAAGTCAGAGTTTTACTAAGCAATTTACAAGGACGTATCGTGTAGTGTAACACGGATTTTTGTATGGAAAATGTGGTTGACAAAGTGAACTCTAGCAGCGCTCATCGGTTTCGCCATACAAAATCCATGTTACACTAATACCATACCTCCGTGTCAATGAGGGGTTTTCACGGCCGTTTCATATCATGCCTTCAGCGTTGAAAATAGATGGCGCTGCTCTGTTACGTAAATGTCAAGTGTCAAAATAAAGTTAAATGTCAACATCAACAACGTAGATATATTTTCGTTCCGTGGTATTTATTTTTGCTTACTTCTAAAAACATCACGAAATCACTAGCGCACACTCAAGAAGCAGACACAAACAGAATATCATGACTAATAGCCCCAGACTAGTTAGATAATAGCTTAGTACGCGTACACCACAGATAATACATTTGACAATCTTGGCATTTACAGTTGAGTCAGCGCCATCTATCGAAACAAGTTGAACTACTTTTCTTTTTTTTAATCGAAGTTGAAAAGCCCTCATTATTTACAAACTTAGTAACTTACTATTAGTAATAGGATGTTTGTGCTTACCTGTCTCTCGATATCGTAGTCGCCAAAGATTTAAATCGGTAGTCGCTATCGTCTGATGTAAAAGCGCTCAATCTCACCTCTCGAACTCTAAGCTTCACACTATTTATCACTATTCGCTATTTATAGATATGCTAGCTGACGTCAAGGTCAGGGTTTACGCTCGTTTCCGCAAGGAAAATTGGTGTTCGATTATTTATAAGTGGTTCCGTACCCCAGGGATGCAACGGGATTCTGTTACTGCTCCTCAGTTGTCTATCCGCCCTCCTCTGTCACTACTCACCAAATTCCCAAGGAGTAACAGTGTTACTCGTTTGGGTGTTACTCGTTGGGAACCCTCCTCACCATCTTGTAGCGGCCAAGATATTTGTTGCTAATTTTACAAAAATGTAAAAGCCTCTGAAATAGATTTCAGTGTTCCATTCAAATTTAAAAAAAACGCAACACTGATGGAAGCAAGGTTACAATGCTTTTTTTTCAAACTCACACTTTACCCTGTTAGCGTGATGTCGTCGAAATTGAACATTGTGATCTCAAACTGAAGGCTTTAAAAATACCTGAGTGCCCTTCAAAAAAAACCTAGCAAATGCTGAGTTGGGGACCCTTTTGTGGTTTGCAACAGGCACACACATTTTGTCGTTGTTATTCAAAATGTATGATTTTTTAGTGTCTGCGTGTTTTTTGTTAGACCATAAATAAACTGTTTTTCTTTCTTTCTTTCAAAATAAGTGTTGGAGTTATTATACATTTATCATACGGTACAATAATAATGAACACGTGCCACAGAAATTGCTTTATTAGATTGACACAGGTGTGGTTTATTGATGCTACCAGTATACATGGGAGCACCGAAGAACAGTGTCTGTGCCGTAACTAAGATCTTTGTTATAGGATCTTGAACCTTTTACCTTGAATATTTTCTTAGAATGTGTCGCGGATTTCCACGATTACTCCACAGATATATCAGGTGAGCGAGCTTTGATGAATCTATTGTCTTTGGTGAGGACAGTAGTTACTTAGCAACAGTAAGAAAATTAACTAATAATGAATTTATACCGCAGGGAAATTACAGATATAATATTGAGGTGTAATTTGGAGAGAAGACGTAAAGACCACGTAAAAACATGATTTCCTAGCATGCTATGGTCTTAATGTAAACGTCGACAACGTTGGTTGTTGGTAAGTTCAATTTACTTATCCTGCTGAAACCTGTTTTTCCCCCAAGATACAAAGCGGTGATGAGATCAGCTAATATGTAATGGCTGATAGAGAAGAGGTCAGCTAAGAGGTAATTAATAGCTGACGAGGATAAGCTAATATCTAAATAGCTTATCGATATAGGCGAGGTCAAGGTCAGGGCGAGGGGTTGGTGGTGGCCCTGGGGAGCATTGCTCCCGTAAGAGGATAAAAACGGAGTGGGGTCGACGTATAGACCCCTTGCAGTCATGAGTGGACAAAAACAACTTGTAGGGTTGTACCGTGCAACTGCGGCGCTCATAGACTAAGCCCCAACTGGGTGATGAGAGTGGTCTATCTAACCACAATGAGATACTCCGTACCACTTCACTGTGGCTCTTACACGGGACCGAAAGGTCTTATGAGACGAGGCCGCAGTAATATGGCCAGGCCGCAGTTCAAGGCCAGTTAGATCAGCATTACTTATATAATGCTTTAGAGTGTTTATTCTCTGTCGCAATACTGTGGAATGGGATCCTATACCTTACCCATAGGTTATTTTAACTTTATATTAATTTAATCGCGACAGAATTTGGTGGAGATGCTAAAAATTATGATAAAAAGGTAAAGTCAAAAGTAAGCACTGAAAGATATGAATGTTATGCAAGATTTCACGAGCAAAACAAATTAATAAAATAATTTTTATACCTGAATTGGTGTTTTATTTCTGTATACATGTGTTATTTCTGTATACATGTGTTATTTCTGTATACATGTGTTATTTTATGAGCAACCCTATTTTATAAACGTTCCTACCCCTATGGTGAATATATAGACAGGTATATATATGGTGGTTGTATAGACGGTTTATTTGAAACACACCAACGTTCTTTTTATTTCTCGTCTAGCAACTCGCATACATTGTTTGTGTCGGAAATGTGTATCTATGAAATTCCAAATAGTTTTTAAATTTTAAATTGTTAACTGTCACCTTTTTTTGTCGAGGCACAAAATAGTTTTGCATTTGTTTCATTGTTTTACTTGAATTTTGTTCGTAACAAAATTTTGATACGTATTTACGTAAAACATTACCATTTTGTGTCTTGTGAAAGTTGTAATTGTAAATTGTTCCTGATTAGACAACTATAGTGAATTCCTTTGAAAAACGGACTAATACAGTGCTACCATGTAAGTCGTGTGGCATATTTGACTACTGGATTTCGAGTAGACTCTAGTGCGACGATCAAAATGGATTTGGCTATATTAGGTAGATTAAACACCAGGAAGGCGAAACTACAAAAAACCACTGTAGAAGCTCGGGAAGCTATCCAGCTTTGCAACACAGTGGGAGTTGATATATCTATTATCTGTAAGATGCAACATATGTTAAAGAATGACAATGAGAAACTTCGAGCTGAAGTCAATGTCTATATAGAAAAAAGTAAGAATATATCACAAAGCTTAGTCGAAACAATCACCAAAGAAGAGATGGAAGCCGAGGACCTGCTTGCAGAGCTCGTGGCTCTCGAAAAGTCTCTAGAATGGTCGAAACAGTCTACCTCAAACTCGAGCAGTACAAAGTTGCCAAAGATGGTACTGCCTACGTTTAATGGCGACGTGCTGAGTTGGTATCAGTTCTGGGACCGGTTCGAAACGAGTATTGACGATTCGAAATTGTCCGAAGTAGATAAACTGGCCTACTTAATGGGGTGTCTGGAAGGACCAGCCCTGGATAAACTAACCGGCATCAGCACCACTAATATGAACTATAAGATCGCTGTTGACATGCTTAAAGAGAAGTATGGGAGTAAGACAAAATTAATAGACAGCCACTATGATGCGATTTATAAATTAAAGAAATGCTCTACATCAGCTTCAGATTGTAGGAAAATGCTCGACGAGCTAGGAAAAAACATGAGAATATTGAAAGCACTAGGAGAAGACACGAACGGCAACCAATTCAGGGCCACAGTTATTGACAAATTTCCAGAAAATGTCATGTACCAAGTCAACCTAATGACTAACAAGGATGATAGTACAGTAAATGTTTTACAAAGCCTGGATACGGTGGTATCGGCGCTGGAGAAAACTGATGTTCAATATGGCAAGGACGTAACGACAGTTAACATTGAGCAAGGAACAACAACAGCACTTCAGGTGTCAACTAAAAAGAATGGACAAGGATGGAAATTTTCACAGGAAAGAAACAATGGAAGTTTCCAATCATTTAGAAAGCGCAAGGCGGAATGTTCTAACAAGCCAACTAATAAGAAAACTAAGGCCTCATGCATCTTCTGTGAAGGAGAACATTATAACGACACTTGTAAGCAGGTAAACTCCTTAAAGGACAGGAGGGCGAAACTGGCTGGACGCTGCTTTAACTGTTTTCGGAAAGGGCATAACGCAAAGGACTGCCGCTTTAAGAAAAAGTGTGTCTACTGCCAGAAGATGCATAATAGAGCCTTATGCCCTAAAAAAATTACTGTGGCCGCAGTAGCTGGTAATAATGATCATATAGTAAATAATGAAATAGAAAAGTCAAGTTGTTTCACCTTAAATAGCTTTACTGGTATGTCTTATTTGCAGACGGCGACAGTAAGAGCTCCAGTCAATGATACCACCCTACAGTGCCGTTTAATCCTAGACTGCGGGAGCCAACGAAGCTACATTACATCTAGGATGGCTAAACAACTTAATCTTGTACATGACAAAGAAGACCTACTCCTTATTTATACATTTGGATCTACAGAACCAAGAGAGACCTACAGCCCTTCAGTTGAAGTAATTTTTGTAACTAAACGCAACTTGACAAGAATGATCCGAGCCAATATTGTGTCACACAGGCATAGCAAGCGATGTTGAAAAGGCATTTTTGCAAGTAGGCTTGCAAGAAGAGGATCGAGACGTAACTAGATTCTTATGGGTAAAGGACCCTTATAAAGAACCTATCGAAGAGAACCTCATACATTTAAGGTTCTGTAGGGTACCGTTTGGAATAATTTCGAGTCCTTTTCTTCTCACGGCATCTATCCGATACCATTTGTCAAGGAACAACACAGAATTGTTGAAGAAGATTGCAGACAGATGCTATGTTGATAACTTGGTGACAACCACAGAATCTGTTAGTGAAGCTGTGGAGTTGTATAATGAAACCAGGAAAGTTTTTGGTGAAATATCTATGAACATCAGAGACTGGGTCTCTAATAGCCAAGAATTCCTCAATACCATTCCTGACAAATATAAAGCCAAACAAAAGGACACAGTGAAACTTCTGGGTCTAGTATGGAACCTAGGTGACGACACGCTGGAGCTGAAACAAAATGAAAAAATCTTCACTAAAGATCAGAGTGAACTCGTGACTAAAAGAAATGTCTTAAGGACATTAGCTCGTGTTTATGACCCTTGTGGATTCGCTGCACCTTTGGTCTTACCGGCAAAGTTATTATTTCAGAAATTGTGTACACAGAAGGTGAAATGGGACAGCCCACTTCCTGAAGATATGTTTAAGACATGGGACATGGCACGTGAAAGCTTACAGATCGCCAAGTGTATCAAAGTACCGAGATACACTGGGAACACTGGAGTCAATAAAGGTGAAGCTAAGTATGATCTCCATTGCTTTACTGACGCATCAAAGAATGCATATGCAGCAGTTGTGTATTTAGTCACTTATAACCAAGAAGACACGAACATAGCCTTTATCATGTCAAAGGCAAGAATAACGCCAGTGGAAGATAAAAATGACCTTAAGATACCTAGATTAGAATTGTTAGGGTATCTCATTGGAAGCAGGTTGCTAAAATACGTAAAAAATTGCCTTGAATTAACAATAGTGAACCAATACTTGTGGACTGATAGCCTTATTGTGCTAAGTTGGATACGCACAAATAAACTACTACCACCATTTGTTTTGAGAAGAGTAAACGAGATCAAGAATAGTTCAAACGTTGAAAATTGCTATATAAATACTTACTCTAACCCAGCAGATTTAGCAACCCGTCCTGAATTATGGAATCAAAAGAAGGACTTGTGGTTCAATGGGCCTTACTTTCTTAAAGAAAGCAAAGATAGCTGGCCTAAGACTATGGACATGCAATCTAGTACGCAAGCATCCTTTCTTTCGGTTGGGGAGGCCCTGGACGTAGTAGATGGACCAGAGATGGTTATGAAAGGATATGAAGATTCACATACTACAACCTTCCAAGATGTTAGAGATGATACTCACGAGCAAAAAGAAATTACTAACGAAACTGTACTGGATGAAACTGTACCAGCTATTAAAAATTTACAAACTCGATACTTCCCTGATGAAATTGCAGGAAAAGTAACCCACTTAACTAGAAACTTGGGACTATTTCTAGATGTTGATAGAGTTCTAAGATGTCGTGGACGTATGACGAACACGAATTGGCCTTATGAACAGAAGTACCCTGCACTAATACCGAAGGACTCTACTTTCACAAATGAGTTGATTAAACGTACTCACGAAGTAAACTATCATGTCGGTGTATCACATACACTCAGCTTGATAAGACAAAGATATTGGATACCTCAAGGTAGAGCCCAAGTTCAGAAGATCATAAAGAAATGTCCACAATGTGTCAGACATGGCGGAGGACCATACAAATTGCCGCCCCCTCCAGCCCTACCTCCAGAAAGAGTAAATTACAGCACACCCTTTACCTACACAGGTATTGACTATTTTGGCCCTTTGTTTGTAGCTACAACTTCGGGTAAAGAGAAGCGATGGGTATGTTTGTTCACATGTCTAGCCGTCCGAGCGATCCATCTTGAAGTAGTAGAAAATCTGACAGCTGAAGAATGCGTAATGGCCGTAAGGAGGTTTATAGCCTCCAGGGGCATACCACACATGGTCGTCTCTGATAATGCACAAACATTTAAGTTAACAAGTGAAGTCTTATCCAGCCCTTATTGCATCCAGAATAAGATAATATGGAGATTTATTCCCCAGCTAACACCTTGGCATGGGGGTTTCTATGAGAGACTGGTAGCCTTAGTGAAACACTGCCTAAAACGCACATTTGAGAAGCACTTGCTTTATGACAATAAATTGAAGACTATCATAAAAGAAGTTGAGATGGTTGTGAACACCAGGCCACTCACATATGTAGGAACCGAACTAGATACAGTGTTGAGACCTTCGGATTTTCTGACCTTAGGACAATGTCTGATTGTAGAACCATCAGAAGAAGAGATACTTCTAGGTTCCAACGTTAAAATTGACCTGGTGAAGAGCTGGAAAAGAGGTCAAAAGATTCTAGAAGAGTTCAAAAGAATGTTTACCGATCAGTATTTACTTAGTTTGAGAGAAAGGTATCAGCATTCTCTCAGACAAAAGAGAGTGACCTCAGACAGGATACCGCAGATAAGCGATATAGTACAGATCAAGGATGGGTCGAAGAATCGAATTAACTGGAAGGTGGGAAAGATTGTCTCACTAATGAAAGGGAAAGATGACGTGACTAGAGTTGCAAAGGTAAGAGTGGGGGATACTGAGTTCACCCGCTCTATAGCACATTTGTATCCTTTAGAAGGCGATGCTAACCCTACAGATATGGCATCAAAAGACATTCGGATGCCTCCTCAAGTCGAAGTAAGTGACATACACGTAAGTGATACTACTGAAGAGAATCCAGTAGCGGATGATCCACAACCGGTCAGTTGTGAAGAAGTGTCATCAGAAATAGTACCTGATGAGCCTGATGAAGATTTGCCTGTTACTGAATTAGACGACAGGATAGTAAAATCGAGCACACCGAGCAGCTTTAACGATGCTAACTTACAGTTCGAAGATAGTGAAACTGGGGAAAGCCAACACGATCACAAAGTTGTTGAAGTGCCTAATAGTGATATAAGGCTAAGACGAAAGGCGGCCACTCGAGCGAGAGAACGTATTGCTGAGTGGACGCGCCTGTTATTCGTTCACCTACAATGAGGAGGGACGTCAGCTCCTCTCTCGTTGGGGAGTGTCGCGGATTTCCACGATTACTCCACAGATATATCAGGTGAGCGAGCTTTGATGAATCTATTGTCTTTGGTGAGGACAGTAGTTACTTAGCAACAGTAAGAAAATTAACTAATAATGAATTTATACCGCAGGGAAATTACAGATATAATATTGAGGTGTAATTTGGAGAGAAGACGTAAAGACCACGTAAAAACATGATTTCCTAGCATGCTATGGTCTTAATGTAAACGTCGACAACGTTGGTTGTTGGTAAGTTCAATTTACTTATCCTGCTGAAACCTGTTTTTCCCCCAAGATACAAAGCGGTGATGAGATCAGCTAATATGTAATGGCTGATAGAGAAGAGGTCAGCTAAGAGGTAATTAATAGCTGACGAGGATAAGCTAATATCTAAATAGCTTATCGATATAGGCGAGGTCAAGGTCAGGGCGAGGGGTTGGTGGTGGCCCTGGGGAGCATTGCTCCCGTAAGAGGATAAAAACGGAGTGGGGTCGACGTATAGACCCCTTGCAGTCATGAGTGGACAAAAACAACTTGTAGGGTTGTACCGTGCAACTGCGGCGCTCATAGACTAAGCCCCAACTGGGTGATGAGAGTGGTCTATCTAACCACAATGAGATACTCCGTACCACTTCACTGTGGCTCTTACACGGGACCGAAAGGTCTTATGAGACGAGGCCGCAGTAATATGGCCAGGCCGCAGTTCAAGGCCAGTTAGATCAGCATTACTTATATAATGCTTTAGAGTGTTTATTCTCTGTCGCAATACTGTGGAATGGGATCCTATACCTTACCCATAGGTTATTTTAACTTTATATTAATTTAATCGCGACAGAATGAGTGGCAGAACAACAGCCAGGACGATCACGTCATTGTCATGGATGACGTCATTGTAAAATGGAAAATCATGCAAAAAAACTCCGTATAGACTAGAAATAGTATGCGATTGAAATAGGCTTATGCGCTGGAGACTTGCTGCCAATGATAATGATAAAGAAATTGTACCAAAACAGACCGGAATTACACAATGCTGGTTTGGGTATACCCAACAGCGGGTAATTCCGGGTTGAGATAATAGTAACGATAAGTTTAGGCGCCTACTGATCGACTTTCTGCCTACTAACAAGCCGAGAACAAGAGTGACCTAATTTCTGCCAGGTAACATGTAGAGCTGAAAACAGGCTGGTATGATATTATACCCAAAAACAAACCAACAGCGGGTAATTCCGGTATGCGATGATAATGGCGATAAGTTAAGGCACCTACTGATGACTTTCTGTTTAGTAACAAGTAGAGATGAACTATAAAACAGGCTGGTTTGAGATAACAAGTTTACTGTTTATGTAGTCATTTATGACCTCCACGCTGTCTGATAATAAGTATAGCGAATGGTATATTCAAGGTCACATGACATCGTATGCTTCAGCACTGCACGGCTGGCAACCCATACATTACGAGCGTGTTTTGTATGGGATGATCCGAAGTCCGGATGGCAATAAAACAGATGACACTCCCAACCCAAATAAAACACGGCTTTAGTGGGCGCGATGCTGAAGCATACAATGGTTGTACTTGTACCATAGGTACCTTATGGTTTGTGATATCTTGTGTTCTGACTTGACCCTTGACATAGTTAACTTACAGATAACTCTTCTCAATGACTTTCCACTGTCATCAGATTCGTGTTTCATGTTGGTTCACCATTAATAATTTCGAAACGGCTTTTGGAACATAAAGTGCATCACACACGTAGCATCTCTCTGATTCTACGTTTTGACAAGCAATTGGCACGGGCGTATGGAAAATGAGGTTCACAGAGTGTACGCTAGGGGCGCTTATCAGTGTCTCCATACAGAAATCCACACTACACTACACCAGACGTCCGTGTCAATTGTGTGCAAAATAGTTAGAATCAGCTCTCAGATGCGGTAATATTTTATGTGTATAAAAACTTATCGCATCTGAAGGTATCGCACACGTAGCAGATAGATAATATACGAAAATGATACATTCACGCGGAAACCTTCAAACTGTATTGTATTTCAATTTGTATACACAGATATCATCTGTCCATCTTTTGATATATATGTCGGTGCCTACAGATGCTTGACTGTAAAATATAAGTGATCTGCTACGTGTGTGTTGCTCCTTGAGTTTAGTATAGAGAGCGATATCGACAGATACGCGCTCAGATACAGATATCTTACCGCATCTGCTACGTGTGTGACAGGCTTAAAACAGTTAGCAACTTCATTTAATAGATTTGTAGTATAGAGTTTTTGCTGTGAGAGTTCTGCCGCAAGCAGTAATGCTCGCGTTGCTGTGTTCCAGTTTAATTGTGCCGGTGAAATTACAGGCACATGACACATGTATATGATATAATATTTTAAGCATTACTTATTATTTAATGTAAAATTACCATATTCAAAACAAATAAATTATCTTTATCTTTAGATCTTTATCTTAATAGAATTGAAGTTATCGTGGCTTGGTATCTCTTGGTACCTTTGAGCGTGGTCGCGGTCGGTGCTCATGAGGATGGACCTCAAAATGGTTAACGAAACGTCAGCAGGAGAATAGTAAAGTAAAATAGAAAATTGCTTATCTTTTAACATATTTAAACATATTTTTAGGGTTCTGAAGTCTTTACCATGAGCGATTCAGTTCAAAAACTATCTGCACCCTTATTTTGAGTTTTGACAAGCAAATGACATTGGACGTCTGGTGTAGTGTAGTATGGATTTTAGTATGGCGACACCGATGAACGCCCCTAGCGTACACTCTGTGAACTCTGAATTTCCATACAAAAATCCGTGTTACACTACACCATACGTCCGTTTTAATTGCTTGTCAAAACTTAGAATTAGCTCTCTGGTGCAAAATGTCGGTTCCGTGATGTCCGCAGCATTATTTAAAGGTTTAGTAGCAGAAGCAGACTTCTGCGATTAAAGTAGTTCAATGATGACGGATGTCAACGACGAACCGATATTTTGTACTGAATCGTTTTTGAACTGAATCGCTATAAGAGCTCATGGTAAGGCCTTTGTACCTCAAAAGGTACCAACGGAACCATTAAGTATAGGATCACTCAGGTGTCTGACTGTCTGTCTGTCTGTCTGTATGTCACAGCCTATTTTATCCGAATCTACTACTCAGATAAACCAAAATTTAAAAAAAAAATTGGTTGTCTGTAAAGTCGGTTTACTGACGATAGTTGAACGTGACAACGTCACCGATTGTGCTTCTTTGTCGCTCGTTCCGCGCTCTCGCTTGCACTTCAAGCCTTACATGGAACGCCTCAGAGCGAGGTAACGCCGCATGAGTCATGTTTTTTCGTGCGTGCAGCCGGCTCTATCGAATTATAAGACGTTGTCACGTCAAAAATGTGGAATATTGGACCTATTTCATAGGTACTTAACAGGAGAACCTTAATGTAAATACTAAGGGTCTTATTCATAATCGTTTTTTAAACCTATTTTAGTTAAAATAGCTTTTGTTTTGTTCTCGCTGATGTAAAATGTCATATGTCAAAACAAGACAAAACATATTTTAACAAAAATAGGTTTCATAAATGATTATGAATATGGGGGTTAGTCTGTAAATTCCCATTGGATATTAAAAATATTCGTACAGAAAAAATGCGTATTTGTGTTGATTGACTGATAAGTTAATTGGTCCTAGTAGTTACTATGTAAGCCTACTTGTACGGAAACCTCTCCACGCGAGTCCGACTCGCACTTGATCGCTTTTTATAAGTACGCCCACCAGTTAATAGTCAATCTGGAAAATTTATTGAAAAGGCTTGATGATTTGTTTATTAATATTTATAGGCACTAAAACAAATTAATAAGTCATCAACGATGCGATTACACCAAATCATTTGAATAAGATTGTATCATCTATTTTGGCCTCTGACTTCCGGACTTGTGCAAGCGTCGTTTATTGCTTTTTGGCTACCTAACGATGTCTTCTGTCAAATGGTCGCCGCGTAATAACAATCATCATGAATTTGTAATTTTTCCTGTCACTGATAAAAAACCGGTCAAGGGCAAGTCGGACTCGCGTGGAGAGGATTCCGTACAAGTTAGTAGGTACCATAGTAACCACTAGACCATCATCATCATTGTCTTGCCCTTATCCCAATTTATTTGGGGTCGGCGCAGTACGTCTTTCTCTTCCACTCTCTCCTGTCGGCCGTCACCTCATCATTCACTCCTTTCTCATTCATATCATCTCTCACGCAATCCATCCATCTTTTCTTAGGTCTTCCTCTTCCTTTCCATCCACTAACCTTCATATTCATCACTCTCCTAGTTACATGTGTTTCATCCCTCCTCATAACATGCCCATACCAAGCTAAACGATTCCCTTTCAACTTTTCTGTCACTGGTGCAATTTTCAAACTTCCTCTTGTATACTCATTCCTTATTTTATCCATTATTGTTACTCCACACATCCATCTTAACATTCTCATCTCTGCTGCATGTAATCTTCTTTCATCCTTCTTCTTCATGGCTCAGCATTCCGATCCATACATAACAAAAGGTCTTTTTACGGATTTGTAAATTTTACCCTTCAACTTGAGTGGCATCCGAGGGTCGCATGTTGTTGCTGTGACCTGTCGCCATTTCATCCACCCTGAGTTGATCCGATGTGTTACATCTCGGTCAATATAGTAACCACAAGACCAATTTAACTTATTTGTCAATAAAAAAAAATTGTACACATTCTCTTTTTGCTAATAGGTATTTTTCGTTTCTCA
Source organism: Epirrita christyi (assembly GCA_951392215.1). Taxonomy (NCBI): domain Eukaryota; kingdom Metazoa; phylum Arthropoda; class Insecta; order Lepidoptera; family Geometridae; genus Epirrita; species Epirrita christyi. The sequence continues at coordinate 5,684,109 of OX595848.1, read as the reverse complement.
TGCATTTTTCTGCTAGAACCTTCGGTTTGAGTTCACCGTGTTAATTTTTGACGACATCAAACTATGACCAGTAAAGGATGATATTATAGGATCTAGAAACAACGATGTGTTGCCATAAGTGTACCGTTTTTTAAATTTTAACCGAACACTGAAAATCGGTTCCTCCTCGTGGTCAAACTATTTAGTCAAACTTATAAGTAATTTGTCTTTTGAGTACCTGGCATCTTGTTTAGATTGTATTCAATCAATGTACGATTGTTCTACCATTTTGCGTCTCTTGCAATTATGCTATGTTAATAGTCTAAAAAATAATAATAGTCTAGTTAAAATAGTTTTTAATATTTATAAAATTTGCTTGTTATTACGAGAATTGGGCGTCAGTGTTTTACAGATTTTCTAAATTATATCCAGGAAACCGGTTTGCATTGTATATCTTTGTTATCTTCAGACATAACAGTCTGTAAACACATTAACGTCTTCACGTGACACGTGTCCGACACTTCTGTTGATGTTAGCACTATTTGACTACTCAAGTTCAATGATCTTTGAATTCCAGTTTTTCATTTGAATCAGTCGATAGGTACGTGACGAATTTAAAACATTTTATAAAAACGAATACTACTACTAGTTTAATTAAAACAATTTGCTTATCAGTAGGTAGATTGCAATGTGGTTACAGGCAAGCCATGGCGGGCAAAGCAACACGTTTCACAATCCCAGATAGTTTGTTAGTTAATTTAATTTCAAGTTATAGCCGATAAAAATATAAATTTATTTATTTCACAACAAAATCCACAGCTCTTAGAAAAAAGATATTAAACCAATGTTCCAAACCGACAGCCAATAACGGACTTACATTAAAATACCTAATAGTTACCAATAAAAATAACGTAAATCATTACAGAGTTATAAAATCAAAAAAAAAATAGGTCCTGTTTACAGAATCAAACTATTGAAACAATATAGTTAATAACGAAGTTATTGTTTATGTCAGTGAAGGCATATTTTGAAAACCAGTAAATAAAGGCATATTACAAAAGCAAGCAACTTTTTGTAAACGTATAAAATCTAACGACAAACATGGACGTGAAACTAAATTAAGTATTGTCCACAAAGTCTGCATACATTTTATCATTACAATATTAATAGAATTTCAATCATTGTCATCACCAGCCCATTTACGTCCACTGCTGGACAAGGCCTCCCCATAGCATGCATAGCGTACAACATTGCAATGTTTTGGTGATCGCAGGTGGATGCTGCTGCCTATCCCCTGATGTAATCCCTTGGTCGGCTTTTACGGCATCCACGGGAGGTGCGGAGGGTCTATTCTTAGCCCAGACACACCTTCAACAGCCTAGACGTCGACTGTTTGACGAGGCCTCCCCCATTAAATATAATGGGGAGATTTGCCATAATCACCACGCTTGGTAGGCGCATTTGTGATCGCAGTTTGGTACACAGTTGGATTTTGCTGCCAAGCACCTGGAGAAATCCCTTAGTAAGGCTTTTACTACATCCACGGTAGGAGAAGGAGGGCAATTTCAACAATCAAGATAAATAATAATTGCAAGATAAGACAAAGCACAATGTCAAAATACACAAAAGTCATTATACACAGAGATAAAAAACAAATTCAACAACTACGCAGACACGAGCGAACATAAGATACCGGGGCAGCGCCCCTAAAAAATTTAGCTAATTACGTAGGACTAATTCTGATAAAACCAATTTTCTATAGCCCATAGCATGCATAGCGTACAACCGTGCAATGGGGGGGATTTGCCATAATAACCACGTTTGGCAGGCGGATTTGTGATCGCAGGGAGAATGCTGCTGCCCATTCTGGGCGTAATTTCATAGTCGCTTTTTACGACATCCACGGGAGGAGTTGGAGGAGTCCGAGCCACGTATTTTAGCCACGGCTAAAATACGGACCTAAAGTTGCATTTAATAAATAAGATCATAACACTTGCGGTTTTTTTTTCAGTACTCCTGGAGGCTTGTCACAATGACGCGTCATGTCTTCAGGACAAGGCGGGTCTGGAGGCCATCACACAGCTTCATAGGCAGCTGGATGATGACGCCAACGGCAACGTCGACCTTAGCGAGAGTGATGATGTAAGTACACCATTCCTTTCAGCTCCTTCTAGTGCCATTCATTACCGGACGTTAGGTATTTCTACTTTAGACACTCCTATCATATCACTACTTAACATAGTAACATAACACCCAACAGTCGCATAGAGACATTTGTCCCGCAGCGGAAATCGAACCCGCAACCTCTTGCATCTCAGCCGGCAACTAAACCGCCGCGCGCCACAGAAGTCGTTACTTGATGCTTACTTGGTCACACTTCCTGAGGTATGACCGCAGCGAATAAAAGGGACCTAGCTCGTAGGTAAACTGAGGAATAGGTGAAACTCAAACCTTTAGCCGGCAAGTTTTGTAATTTTCTGATGACCTTTTTCAACCTAAAGTTCATTGATGATATAAAAGTGATTAAATTCTCATTTTCACTATAAACGGGTTATAAAGTCCTCTCAAATAGCGAGAATCATCATCATCCATCAGGCCATCATGCTGGACGAGACCTCCCCCATAAATTACAATGGGGGAACTGCCATAATCGACACACTTGGCAGGCGGATTGGTGATCGCAATATCGGTGTTGAGTACTCAAGCTGCTGCCCATCCCCTGGTATAATCCCTTAGTCGGCATTTACGCCATCCATGTGAGGAGATGGAGGGATCTATTCTTAGGCACACAGCGAGGGTGCACGGGCTATGATACAGAGAATTTCCCATCCCGCCAAGTACAGTCATGTTGTCCATTCGACTGTATGGCTTCCTACAACCGTCTAAAGCCTTGAGGCCATAGGTCATTAGGTGAAAATTACTGAAGCCATGTTATCTAATAAAACCACATGAAATCATGCCCGATTCGCCAAGTGTCTTGCACCTGCATTGGCTCATCGCATTTTTATAAACGTTTACGATCTTTATGAAAAAAACGTTTCTGGGTCATGGTGATCGCTCCATCGGATTTATAAATAATTCTAGGGTTTGAATCTCCGTTTATTGGTTCTTGACAAACGTCTACCTAACGTAAACTATTAACCATAACTATAAACTATTTGTCTATGTTTCAGTTCCTCCGTGAAGAGTTGCAGTACGACAGCGGTTATGAGAAAAGACAGCGTGCTTTCCACCACAACGATGATATGCACATATCCGTGAAGGAGCTATGGGAAGCGTGGTTGAGATCAGAGGTAGATGAATACCGTTTTTTTTAAACTTCTAGGCAAGCAAACAACCTTACGGCCCACAAGCACATGACGGAAAGTAGTTACCGTAACCTATGGACACTTGCAACACCAGAGGCATCATACGCGCGTTGCCGACCCTGAGACGTAAAGATGAAAAGTCTCATGTGCTTGTAATTTTACAGCCAGGACTAAGTAGTGTAGCCGAGAGCAGTGGTAGTCCCGGTCTTAGATTAGGACTCCTCCTGTGGATGTCCTAAAAGGCGACTAAGGATTACACCAGGGAATGGGCAGCAGCATCCACCCGAGTACTTAACACCAATACTGCGATCACCACCACGCCTGCCAAGCGTGGTGATTATGGCAAAACCCCCAATTGCACGCTCTGCATGCCCCCATAGGGTAGGCCTCATCCAGCAGTGAATTGGCTGACAATGAGTAGTTTTTTTTTTTTTTACAATTATAGACCCTCGTTTGACCGCGATCTCACCTGTTGGTAAGTGATGATGCAGCCGACGATGGAGCACGAAGGTCTAGAATGCACCTATTCACTCTTGCCTTGAAAAGACCCAAATTATAGTTTTCAGGAAAGACAGACAACGGCAGCGAATTCCACTCCTTAGCAGTTCGCATAATAAAGGTGGAACCGAAACGCTTAGTACGAATAGAAGGTATACTAATGAGGTAAGGATGGTACTGAGCCGTGCGCCTGCTCGTCCTATGATGAAAAGGAGATGGTGGGATCAGATCATATAGTTCCTGGGCACACTCTCCGAAATGCAACCTATAGAAAATGGAAAGGCTAGCAACGTTACGGCGGTGCTCGAGACTCTGGATCTTAGTCTCCGCCATATGTTGCTGCCCTATAAGCCTGAAAGCTCTGCGTTCAATCGAGTCTAAGGCAGCCAGCTGGTGTTTGGCCGAGCCATCCCAAATATGTAGTATGTATGTAGTAGTCAATACCCAATAACTCAATACTTATCTTATTTTGTTTTAGGTCCACAACTGGACAGTGGAGCAGACAGTGGAGTGGCTGTCTCAGTCGGTAGACCTGCCCCAGTACAAAACGTTGTTCCTACAGCACAAGGTCACTGGAGCTACACTGCCTAGGTCAGTACCATATCATTAACTAGTGGAACGCCTGTGACTTCGTGTGCATGAAGTTTTTCCCATACAAACTTCACCCCCCACTGCACACCCTTAGTGGTTGAATTTCGGAAATTATTTTCTTAGACCACAAAAGGGATCAAACTTCAGGTCTCTGCACCTGCTACACAGTTGACAAAGGTGATCTTGTCTTGGCCTCAAAACCGGTCAAGTGCGAGTCGGACTTGCGTGCTTGCTTGATGCTTGATGCTTCATCTCTAAATAAAATCGATTCCTGAAATTGTAACAATGTAATTAACTTACACGAGATTATACTATGAATTGAATGGTTCATAAATAAAAGAATTGGACCTCTGATGTAATTCCTTAGTCGGCTTTTACGACATCTACTGGAGAAGGAGGGGTCTATTCTTAGGCTGGAGACACGGCACTACACCATACGTCATAAATTGCTTGTTAAAACTGGGACTTCGGTCTCAGGTGGGATCATAATCATCAGTGTACTGTAACTTGATGCTAGGCACGCCAGATGTTTCAAAACCTTGAATGAAACTGTCATCTTTTAATAATAATTTAGGATTCCGCGAACAGTTGGCTAAATCCATCAATTGTTCACGTTGTTGTAAAACCACAATACGAGGCAATTAATCTAGAAATAGCTGTGTAAAAACCGAAACAGTAGTTTTATATTCTAACGAATTTCTTAGGTACTAGAGATCGAAGTCCGAATTTTAACAAGCAATTGACACGATCGTTTGGTGTAATGTATTACGGATTTTTGTATGGAAAATGAGGTTCATGAAGTGGGTGCTAGGGGCGTTCATCGGCGTCTTCATACAAATATCCGTGTTGGTAATCAAATCAAATCAAATCAAAAGAGTTTTATTCATTGAAATCACAAGGATCATTTTGAATCGTCTTATAAACTAAAATTACTCCTGTTCCAACGCAACCAAGCCTGGGTGTGGATAATGAAACTATTCGACGTAGGTTGTTAATTTGTAACATAACAGTATTTGGGTTCATTTAGTTTTTTTATGTTAATTAATTTTATTACTCTTAGAGAACATGGGTTCCCTTATAATGAGTTTAAGAACCAAGATTAGCTTACGGTTTTGTTTTTTGTCTATTATCTGCATGTGCAAGAGCTAAAAGAATTCCTAAAATTATAAAAAAAAAAGTTTATTTTGGAAGAGATATATCTTAACAATAAATGTATGTTGCAGATTGGCTGTGAACAACATGCAGTACCTCAGCAATATCCTCGGCATCAAGGATCCGATCCACAAACAGAAATTGGCCCTCAAGGCTATGGACGTCGTGCTTTTCGGACCGCCTAAAGGTAACGTTTCTTTCGTTTCGTTAACGTTCTTGTGAAAGAGTTGGTCCAGGGATGTACTATCACCATACCTATTTCTGCCGCCAAGCAGTAGTGCTCGCATTGCTGTGTTTCGGTTTGAAGATTACGGGTGCCGGTGAAATTACAGGCACATGAAAATTCATCTTTGTCTCAGGGTCGGCAGCGCGCGTGTGTGCCTCAGGTGTTGCAGGCGACCATAGGCTACGGTAACTACTTTCAATCAGGTGGGCCGTATGCTTGTATGATTGCCAGAAAGTTATAAAAAAAATTAAAAAAATAGCTGGCTGCGGAAGCAAATGAGCCTGAATTTATATGTGACTAGATCTCGGTTTTTGCTCCTTACCGACCCGTCTTGCTTCCCAAAATTAACCCCTCGAAATCAGAATTCGTTTGTTTACGCTTTACGTCGCGTAACCCTGTAGGTATATGCACCAAATTTTATCATTTTTGGTCCAGTAGGTTTGGAGAAAATGGGCTGTGAAAGTCAGAGAGACAGACACCTGAGTGATGAATCGCTTGCAATTTCACCTTGTTAGAGACCATACCTTCAAATAATTGAAAAAGTATGGTTATAATTTTCTGTGGTCTTGGGATACATTTTGGGATCCTACAACTTTGTTCACTGTTTATTTTGTAACGTATCGTGCGTTCTTAATTCTTATATGATATACTTAACTGATATACTTAACTGATTCACGATATAACTAAAAAAACACTAGAAATTGAAATTAAATAAAAATGGACGTCTCTTTTCGAAAAAGCAGAAAATTACTCACCCGTAAAGTTCTGTTTAGTTCTGTATCGCCATTGGGCGCTTTTATAATTTTTAACGCGGCGATATTATCGTGGACGCCCACGATACGACAATAACACAGGGCTTCCCAAGCCCCCTCCAAGCTTCCCTCTAAAACCGACGCGATATTTTTGCGATAGTGGTAGTGCTCTGAGTGCGTAGTCAGAGTCTGGCCAACGAAAGCTGTTCACGCATTATTTTCAGAAGTTTTGATATGGCAATAATTTAAGACTGTCAAAATTGACTCATTGACGTTTCATTTGAACTTGAACGAACTTGAACCAGGCGTGCGCCCGACAACCGACTATCACTTGTTCCCTAAAGTTCCCTTTGGGGAACGGCTTGGATGTAGGTAAATAACGCGCGACCTTGAGCGAGTGGCGGTGGCCTGCTTGAACCATTCGTAATACATCTTTGATTCAATATTATCAGGTGTAGAGTTTTTGGAATCCGATTTCAACTATGTATTCATATCCCCTATGTTTTGTACGGCTAAATTACGAATAGTGGCAAGTGCTCATCAATTAAAGTCCTCGACTGTACATAAAATTATGGATTATTTGAAAATAATAAAAAGGCAGAATTAAAAGTACTCTTTTATTTAATATTCTTCATAATACACTCGAAAATTACAGCACATAAAACATAAAAAAAATGTTTCTTGCTGAATAGAATAATAAATAGTATCAACTCCGTTTAAGCAGTGTATAGCCACTAATAGCCAGGGTTAACAGCTCTTGATTTTTTAAAATTCCCGCCTTTTTTTGGACAGCTTTCGTTGGCCAGGCTCTACAAGGTTTACTTTATGTGTGAGTGAGTCCACGTGATCACGCTCCCCCACCGCCTCGCGCATTCAAATTTCATTTGATAGATATTTAACTTTGCCAAATACGACCTCGATATATGTCATAAATTTGCGATAATTACAGGGAAATGTAATTCAAATCACCTCTGAGTAGTTCAGTAGGAACTACACTCAGATTCGGTTAAAATATGTTGCTGACTCGCTCGCTTCTCAGGGGGGAAACACCCGACTCACGCTTGACGTTATTTCAACTCTATTACGTGGGATTTACGTCGGTGGATAGAGGTGCTCAAGCCCGTTCGTCGTTGCTAGCGTTTTGCTTGTATGGCGTCTCTTTATAGAATTGGTGAGCGATCTACCAAGGAAATAAAATTGTTTTCTTTAATTATGGAAAGTTCAGTATACAAAAAATTCCCATACCGATAATAAGAAATGCCACCTTTTTTTAAGTTACACTTTGCGAAGTGATTTCTGCAGCCATTCACCGCACAATACGGCATTTTGTGGCCGAAACAAACACCACCGATCGCGCGCGTTGTACGTCACAGACTGATTATCGTTGGTGCTACTCAGCTGATTATAACACCATTTGAGTTGGTACTATAGCCCGCGTCCGCCCTGTCCTTCGCTAGTAATATACATATAAGTCAATGGTTGTGGCATTCTAGAGGGTAGGCCCATATCCAGCAGTGGACTTCTTCAAGCTGATGATGATGATGATGAAGTGGGAAGCTATGGCGCGAATTTAACAACCGCAGTATGATGATAACATAACGAAGGTCACATCGACACGTGTCGTATCAATGTCAACCCTATTCCATTGTTATAAGAACCTAAACCATACTATTTATCATCACCATCATTTATGATATTAACTTTGCAAAAAAAACCGCCATTGTCCGACGACAATCATCGCCGATTGTTGTACTAAACTAATAGTTAAGCTGTTTTAAAGGTGATGTGGTATATATAGCACTAGCAGCTCGTTCGCGACCGTGGACCACAAAAAAGAAACAAAAATATTTTTTGTAAAACATCCCCCCTGTCTAAACGTGGTCCTGCAACAAATCGGGCAATCAGTCAGTCAGTGAGTGAAGTCGTGCGACGCCAATCAAGTAGAAAAATAAACACATACTTTGTGAAAATTTCAACTGGCTCCGTTTTACGTCTGCCGAGGTATACCCCTTTGACACAGTACAAGAGCGAAGAATATATCTCTTTGAGCCGAGATATATCCCTGTCATAGAATACAGATAGATAGACGAACAGACAAAAGCGTAGCCTTAGTAATAGGGTCCCAAAAATTTTATTCTAGTTTTTTGCTGACCGTACAAAAATATTACTGCTTATTGCTCACCGTACAAAAATGTAACTCTACTATTTTGTGGATTGTACAAAAATGTGACTATTTTTTTGCTGTCTGTACAAAAACGGTAGCGAAGAGGTTGCAAACCACAATGTCACGAAGCAGGTTATTACTACTTGCTACGTGTTATTAAAATGCCTTGTAAGGGTCACCATGTATTACTAGGATTAGTAGATAAATCTCTGCAAAAAAACTTTTGCTAATATTACAATTTTTCATGGAAAACTGTCAATAAGTCTATACTTGAGTCTCGATTCATCTTGAATTTAGTTCTAGAATACAAATAAAACCCACTAAAAAGAGACCAGAAAAAAAAATGTACAAATAAATACGCTATGGCCTCAACTTAGAACACTTCTTATTTTAGTCAGGAATTAATAAATGCAAGCTTTTTTTATACTTTAGTTTTATACTACTTGGTAAGCAAACAAGCATACGGCCCGCCTGATGGAAAGTAGTTTCCGTAGCCTATATGGACGCCCGCAACACCAGAGAGGCATCACACGCGCGGTGCCGACCCTAAGACAATAGATGAAAAGTCTCATGTGCCTGTAACTTCACCGGCACCCGTACCCTTCAAATCAAAACACAGCAATGCGAGCCGAGCGCTACTGCTTGACGGCAGAATGATATATAGCCAGATCATTCATGCAATTACGATGAACCGAGTATTCATTCATGATCAAAACGTGCCATTAGTCTGAACTAGATCATAAGCAGTTTCAACCTGGTTGTTGTCTTATAAGGATATTTGAATCTATAAAAGCTTTAATTTGTTTAATTTTAATTATGAGGTAACCAGTAGACTCGTTATCTTCGTCCATACACGAATTAATGTAGGTACAAACAATGCTTACCAGGATGCCTACACGAATCTAATTGGACAGTCAGTATTAAATGAATAGCTTGAATGACTAATTAAGTGTTGGCTGGCATAGTGCAACTGTGCCATACACTGTGGTGTGTGTAACTGTGGTCATATAGCTCGTAAAATTGACAACCGTTGGGTATAAAGATTCTCGAGTGGCGACCAAAAACCGGAAGACGCAGTAGAAAAAAGCTCTCGATAGACTAAAACAGCATTAGCAATTAAATTCGTGATTATCACACTTGATTTTAAGTGTCATGGTTTGCCCAAGCCCTATAAGCTGGTGCCTACCAAGCTATGATGTCTCTTTCTAGTTTGACCTCTACAAGACCAGAAAATTATGCCAATAGTTTTTAAATTGCTTGAATAACCTCCATCTAATTGATCGGTTATTAGTAAAATAATTAAGAATTTAACTAGTCCACTTTGTTTTTCGTTGCACAAATTGAAAACCTTAATAGCACCTATACTTTGATTCGGAACTATATGATTTCGGATTTTATACCATATAGAACGTGCAATTTGTAAAACAATGTTAATTTGTCACCGGGCATTTTTTAAATAAACTTCTTGTATATGCACGCTAATTGATTAAACCATTTCGTATTTCCCCAGATTCCTTATCATGTTGAAACCAATCAATAATATTTTGTTTCAATAAAAAATGTGCCTACTTTGATCCTTGTTTTGCTTTGCCTTACCATTTCTTTCACTAATTTATACGAGAGTAATTTTTATTACTCGTCGTCTTGAACTATTCAAATCATGTGTATCTAATTATATGGTAAACGTAGAGATAACACGTTCATTTTCTCCAATTAGTTTTGTCCTGCTAACAATAGAAATCACGGTGTCACTAAAATTACATCATAGTTCAAACGACTGCGATTTTTAGTTCATTCTAAAGTCAGTTTCATTCGATTCGCGGTCAAAACTGAACAATACGATAAGTTAGTGAAAAATATGCGAATAATTTAAAAAAATGGTGTAATGTTTTGACCTTGTCGTAGTTTCTGACCACGGAAAAGTAGTGTGTGGTCAGATCTATTATGTATAGTAATAAATATGGGATTGTATTCTTACAATACTCGCTAAAAAACTTGACAGCTGTGAATATAGTTAAGGAAGGTGTCGCAGTGTCAATTTTAGGAGCGTCATGCACGCGTTGAATGCAGGGTTGCTTGCAGCTAATGTCACACCGGCAAAGTTGCTTGGCGCCTACTGTGCTTCATGTTATAAATGGTGTTTGACATTTGGCTGGCTCTCGGCTTGTGTTACTGTGTTTACGTGTTGTATGGTGAACGGTATGTGGATTTGAACGATGATGGTAAGATTTATGGGAAAATTGTTTAGTTTAATTAACGTGGTTGCCGTGGTGTGTCCTGTGTGTGAATGTCGCAAAAGCAGGCTAAAGGAGGCACCTGGGGATGGGCAGCAGCATCCACCTGAGTACTCAACAACACCTACCAAGCGTGGTGTTTATGGTTCCCCCCACCCATTGTATTTTGTGGGAAAAGCCTCTTCGGCAGTCTAAATGCTGATGAGGATGAATTAGCGTGGTAATACTAGAATTCTAAAATTGATATTCTTAATTATCACTAGAAACGGGATATTTACCATGATTTTTGAGCATTATTGATTCCCGATATTTCGGCACAGTTTCATGCGCTATGATCACGGGTAAACTGAAGTCTTTGCGAGTAGATTTTTATTGTTATAGGTAATCTACTCGCAAAGACTTCAGTTTACCCGTGATCAAGTTGTAAATCGCTACACCACAACCGCAATTACTACACCTTTTTGACACGGTCAAACTTGATTTACTTTTAAAGTACCATCCTTCTTTACAAGGTCAAAAAATACTCTACTTATAAAAATATAATTATTTCTAGTCATCATGGCAAATCATTATCTCAATGATTAGGTGTCCTCAATGTCTGCGCTGGAGTCATCAAACACATCATTATAATCTGCGTTATTAAAATTGTTTGAGGAAAATGTGGCGTTGGTACCAAATTACCTCGCTATTACCAAAGAATACTAAATTATATTACTGCGTAAAGAAGCGACACTCCGTCCCCAGTCTGTGAGTTGCGTGCTCACATGAGAAACAATCAGGGAAAAACATTCTCGCTCGTTGCGTTTCCGTCTACGTTAGACAGAGTTATCGGGGAGCAGTGATGGACTAGTGGCAAGTCCCTCGACTTTCTATCCTGAAGTTGCGGGTTCAAATCCCGATGGTGCATCAATGTATTCTCTCGAAAAAATTGTTTTATAACGTGCTCGTAAACGTCCTAAAAATTCAAAGACAATCTGCATGAAAGGTTCTTTTACCATTAGTCATAAGGCCCTTTTTTCACCATACCTCAAAATGGAAACATGAAGTATTAACTTAGACTAGGGCCTCTGGAATAATTTACGCACACACATGAGCGTGTGTGGACAAGTTAGTGCGCATGTAGTAGTCATTAGCCTTTAGACGTCCACTGCTGGACGAGGCCCATTCCCCCATTGAATGCAATGGATTTGCCATAATCATCATGCTTGACAGGCGGATTGGTGGTAGCAGTATTAGTGTTGTGTACTCAGGTGGATAGGTATGTATTTGGTGGCATGTAGTAGTCTTCTTCATCAGCTGATAGACCTCCACTGTTGGACGTAGCCTCCCTATACAACGCAATGGGGGGATTTGCCATAATTACCACGCTTGGCAGGTGGATTGGTAATCGCAGTATTGGTTTTAAGTACTTAGATGGATGCTGCTGCCCATCCCCTTGCGTAATCCCTTAGTCGCTTTTACGGCATCCGCGGGAGGAGTTGAAGGAGTCTTAGACCTGCCCCTTTATTGGCTAACGAACTGATAATCGCTTTCGATTCCGATTTTACTGTACATTGCTCTTTATGTTTTGAATATTTCTGCTTGTGACAATAAGCTGAAGCATGCGGCGCAATGTACAGCGAAATCGTAATTTAAAGCGATTACCAGATTGTTAGACAATACTGGGGCGGGACTACCACGGCCATAGCCATATAATATGTATGTGCTGGCATGTAGTCGTATAGACAATTAAATCGGTTCGCTACTAAGGGTACGAGTGTCTGTGCTAGTATAGCTATGCTACTATTCTTAGGTTGGTACATAAATACATGTACAACAAAGATGCGCAACATTTATGTTTGAATAGTACTTTATTTGAATCTGCTATTGTGACATTGTGTGGTTATATGACAATGGCTCGATTCCAAGGTACCATGGAACTAGTAGTTCCTGTTACCACGACACAGGGAATCTTAGTGTGGGATCAGGACTATGTATGTGAGTGTATGGAGGAGGCCTCGTCCAGAACATTTGTTTATAGACTGGAATAGTGGAGTCTCAGTTGAGCCGTCAAAGCTTTTCTGTATACCTACTTTTGAGGATAAAATTCATAGATCTACCTATGCAGTTATTTATGAACCAATTAAAACATTTTTGTCATTGCTTTATCCTCAAGCAGCTGATTACCCTTAATTTGTACTGCCTTTACACATGCGATCTTTGAGATCATAATTACATTATGTGCGATGCTGAACAAAAACCAGGTTTTAAGATGCAACGTTAGCAAATTTTATTGTGTTTTTTGCTCATTATGAGCTCATTTGCTTAGCGCATTGATGCGTAGCGAAGGGTGTGTGTTTTAAGAACCAATAGAATCACTTCATTTCTCTAGCCTCGCTCAGCGCAGCTCTGGTGGAAACGACATAGCGAGCGAGGTTTTTATACGTACAAAACAAGAGAGGTGCGTGCGAGGAATGTGTTGTGAGGAATGTGTTGCGGCGAGAGATGTGCGCGAGGGATGGACGCGAGAGAAAAAGAGAAACTACTAGCTGTCAGTCTGAAAAGAGCCCGCTACACATCCTCGCACCGCTCATCTACGCACCGTTCCACAACCTCGCTACGCATCCTCGCACCGCTCATCTGCCTCGCACATCTTTGGTGGAAACGCAGCCTTAAATCTTGATTTATCCTCTAGCACCATCGGTATAAATGACGGCCATTGTAAAAACAATCATTCATTTCTTAATCTACTCCTATTTGTCAGCAGGCAGTAGATGGAAGGACTGGCTCCTGGCTTCCTTGCTCCTTGGCGCCGTTGTCGGCGGATGGGCGGCGCTGCGCGCTGGACGCGCAAGCCGAAACCAACTGCAGCGTATGCTGCGTGATATGGAACAGCTGAGGAAGGCTGAGCTGGCTTTAGATGATATGCAGAAGGAACTGGAGAAAGCCAGATTGGAGCAGGTAAGGGAAGGAAACTGCCAAGCGGCATCATCAGTCGATAGATGGCCACTGCTTCTCCAACGAATGTCATGACGCGGTGGGCGAAGGTTCGCCTGCGACGCAGGAGTTGCGGGTTCGATTCCCGCCACGGAACAAATATTTGTACGATCTGCAGATATTTGATCAGGGTGTTCTGGGTATTTTCTATGTATAATAAAAAATGTCTATCTTTGTAATAAGTATATCAAGTATATCAGTTATCTAGTACCCATAACACAAGCTCTGCTTAGCTTGGAGCTAGATAATGTTGTGTGAAATGTCCAGCATTTATTTATTTATTATGTACATCTCGACGAACTATTCGGCTGAATTACAAATAAGTAATTATTTTCCGGTTTGTTGTTTTAAAAATCTACAACGTTGCGAACCTTGATAAGTCTTATCCGATAATATATACTTACAAATTTTTATAAAGATCTGACATCTAGTTTTTAATTTAATGAGAAACTACGTTTTTTTTGTTACACCTGGCTCTAGATTCCTTTTAATTTAACAACTACAAGTCAGATCTTCAATCTTCATCAAAATTTGTAGATATTATTGGATAAAACTTATCAAGGTCCGCAGCGTTGTAGATGTTGAAACAATCGACCAGAAAAATATTAGAAAGAGTTAAAGCGTCATTCAGCCAAAAAGTTCGTATAAGTGAACGTTGACCTTAATGCGACTTCTGAAATTCTACCGGGTTCGAAGATATGTGTTCTAAAGAAATTATAGTTTAAATAACTCGTACGACCATGATTGCATGCAAAAATCACTCAGTTATGTCGTGGATGACTGAAATCCTACTAACATTTGAAATTAAAAAAATTGTGAGGATAGATGGATGGAGTTTTGTTACTCTTTCTCGCAAAAACTACTGAACGGATTTTGATGAAACTTTACAGGAGTATAGATATACATCAGAGCCAGATAACAGGCTATAATTTATAATAAAATACCCATACAGTCACATACGTAGTCATGATCCCACACTAGGATTCCCTGTGTCGCAGCTATCAGGAACTACGAGTATCATGGTACCATAACACCCAGACCCGGAACAAACATTTGCAGATCGTATTTGTCCCGCAGCGGGAATCGAACCCGCAATCTCTCGCATCTCAGCCGGATACTCGCCCGTCGCGCCATAGAGTCTGAGTGGTCGTCTGAGGTGGGGGAGGTAATCATACTAATATTATATACGCAAAAGTTTGTAAGTATGCATGGATGGATGGATGGATGTTTGTTACTCTTTCACTTAAAAACTACTGAATGGATTTTAATGAAACTTTACAATAATATAGCTTATACATCAGAATAACACATAGGCTACAATGTATAAAGATATTGTGTGAATTGTCTATAATATGACGATAAGTGTCAAGTAAGTAGGAAAAAATCTACCATCTGCGAGCTATTCTGGCGTGCGCTGCCAAAACCGCTAGAGTTACACATATGTAATGTATGATGAAAATGTTTATCTTAAATAGTCCTACAAAAAAGCCCGCCACATTATATATATAGGTTATATTATTTTCTACGCCACGCTAATATAAGCTACTCGAAATACTAATCCTGCGCAGACGAAGTCGCGGGCACCAGCTAGTAATTTATAAAAGAGGTTCCACGCGGGCGGAGCCGCGAGCAAATGCTAGTCTCAATATATTTTGACTAAGAATGAGCCAGACATACTCTTTGCGTATATCTTTTTAGAATACTCAGTCAATACAAATTGTTATGCTATAGATATTATATATACAACTTGTCAAGACCCTACACTCGTGCGCATTACATCACTGTTACTAGGCGTGTTCTGTGAATCCTTAGTGTACTTATATGTAATTTTTGAGTGGGTTTTAATGTTTTTTATGATCAATTCATACCTGTGTCGTTCGCAAAATAATTCATTTGTTGATGTTGTCTGATGCAAAAACTACTGTACAAATTGTGTGGTAGTAAGTGATTAAATTACAGCTGAATTTTTGTTTAGTTTTGGTGATTAAATATGCGTGTGTAGCAACTTACGTACGTTTTTATTTAAGTGACAGACCTGCCGCCTAATTACAGTAGCAAATGGTAATGAGGAACGCAATAATGGGGTTCATTTTGGCAGCCTTAACGCTATCTAAAATGAAACTTGAATAGGGTAAACTTCTTCACCTAAATATTCCTCCTTTCAAGTTTCATAATATTTGGACAGCGCTAAAATGATCCCTATTGCCTATTATCATTATAATGTTTTATCATAAATAAATAAAAAACCACGGGTCTAGATATTAGTGCACTGATCATGTGTACAAAGTTTCATGGAGTTTGAAGAAATAATAGCCAAATTAGAAGCAACCTTCGTTCGCGTGCAGCGATGGGTGTAAGCGCCGTTTAGTTAGCTACCGGTGACCTTCTGTTAATATCTCTCTAAAAATTTGGAATACAAACTCGCATTAATGAGGGCTTTTCAACATCGATTTAAAAAAAATGTAGTTCAAATTGGTTTGATAGATGGCGCTGACTCAACTGTAGCTGACAAGATTGCCAAATGTATTATCTGTGGTATACGCAAACTAAGCTATTATCTAACTAATCTGTGGCTATTAGTCATGATTTTCTGTTTGTGTCTGCTTCTTGGGAGTGCGCTAGTGATTTCGTGGTGTTTTTATCTTGTTTTTATAAGTAAGTAAAAATAAATACCACGAAACGAAATTATATCCACGTTGTTGATGTTGACATTTAACTTTATTTTGACACTTGACAGCTACGTAACAGAGCAGCGCCATCTATTTTCAACGCTGAAAGCATGATTTGAAACCCCCGTAAAAACCCCTCATTAGTTGTATCTCTTTTTACAGGAAAGTGCAACAACAGAAAAGAAGAATCTTGAAAAGAAGCTTCGTGAAGCGGGCGATACGCCGCTGCTAAATTCCACATCCTCCGACCTGGAGGTTATCCAGCTCAAAGCTGAAGTAGAGGTAACATTCCCGTTCGTTGGTGATCGTCGCTGCTTCTTTCTAGGTCACCTTGCATCGGCCGTGAAACATATGTCTGCAAGTGACATACGAGACATAGGCAAGCCAGCATGCCAGCCCCCAAATTATACTAACAAAAAGCAATGGGGATAATTTTGGCAGCCTTAGCGCTGTCCAAATCTTTTGAATCTTGTAAGGTGGAATATTTTGGGTGTTAACAGTCGCATGCATAGTCCTAATCCCACACTAGGGTTCCCTATGTAGTGAGTATCAGGAACTACTACTACCGTGGTACCACAAGCACAACACCCAAACCCAGAACAAATATTTGCAGATCATGCAAACATTTGTCCCGCAGCGGGAATCGAACCCGCAACCACTTGCGTCTCAGCCGGCAACACGCCCGCCGCGCCACAGAAGTCGTCATGCCGGTATCTGGTATGCCATTTCTTAGCAACGCTACATGAAGTCAGACGAGACTCTCTCGCTTGAGAGAGCTCCCCATGACATAAAGATGCACTGTAATTTCACCGGCACCCATACTCTTGAAACGGGAACCCAACAATGCGAGCATTACTGTCTGCGGCAGAAATAAGTATGGTGGTAGTACTTCCCCGGACGAACTCTTTCACAAGAAGTTCTACTCAGTGTTTACTCAAGCATTCCATCTCGAATTGTTGCGAAGCCGTTTCTGCCTATGTTTAAACCCTCCAAAATTCTCACTCTTCGCCTGTGCTGTTTCAGATGCTACGCCAAGAACTCCGAAGAGCGGAAGGCGAACTAGAAGACAGATGCTGGGCGCCTCCTCAGGGTCTTCAGCAATGGCTGCAACTCACTCACGAGGTCGAGAACCGAGCTTACTTGCGCAAGAAACAGCAAGCAGATATGCAGCTGCAACAGGCTAGAGAAGCGGTAAGAAGTTCATAAAAGCATTCATCATCATTTCATTGGGTGAAGCATTTCATCATCATCATCAGCATTAGCCTGTAGATGTCCACTGCCGAACGAGGCCTCCCCCATTGTATGTAATAAAAAGAATAAAATTTTGCCATAATCACCTTGCTTGGCACGCAGATTAGTATTTACTTTTCCACATAGCCTAATCAGACCATAATATTTTACTTTTCACATAGCATAATTAGGGTAAGCACGAATATCTAACGGTATCGAGACTTTAGCGAGACGATAGTCGATGTCAAATATTGGCCAATGACATCGCGGTGGCTTGACATCTTTGGAAGTTGATTGGTTAATTTTTGACGTTTACTATCGTCTCGCTAGCGTTTAGATAACGTTAGATGTTCATGCTTGGGACTCGGCATGATATTCCCACTGTGGTAAGACGGATCATCAAATTAAGCCAAGCCGCGTTTGTTGCCAAATTATCTAGGTCGCGTTGGTACAGAAGTCATTTTAACTTATTAGACGATTCAATTTTAATTCGATTGTGATTTCGATGAATAAATTGCTTTTGGTTTGATTTGATATGTTACGAACGGTTATCACCGTCTTGTCGCGTTTCAATGTCGGTTCTGCAAGCTGTATGACCCATTTCCAGGTTCCGACAGCAAAATATTCAATTAAAATTTAATTCTTTTTAATTTCAGTGTGAGAAGCTACGTAAGAAACGCTCCAGCTTAGTTGGTGCGTTTGTTTCCACGCATGGCAAGTCTATAGACGATGTTGACAGATCTATTGTCGAAGCGCGAACTGCTCTCAATGAGGTCACTGTAGAATTACAGGTAAGCAAGCTAATTTTATAAAAATTTAAGAATACCCAAAACTTTCAACTTTCAAATACTTTCAAGTACTTATTTAGAATTCTTTCAGTATTTAGAATACTTTCAGTATTTAGAATAATTTCAGTATTTAGAATACTTTCAGTATTTAGAATACTTTCAGTATTTAGAATACTTTCAGTATTTAGAATACTTTCCGTATTTAGAATACTTTCAGTATTTAGAATACTTTCAGTATTAAGAATAATTTCAGTATTTAGGGTGCTTGCTAGTAGTAGAGCTCCTTGTGAAAGAGTTCGTTCGGAGAAGTATTACCACCGTACATATTTCTGCCGCCAAGCAGTAGTTTGAGCAGCGTCGTAGCTAGTTTCGTAGCCATTTATTTATTGACTACCTCCGTGGCGCGGTGGGCGAGTAGCCGACTGAAACGCAAGAGGTTGCGGGTTCGATTCCCGCTGCGGGACAAATGTTTGCATGATCTGCAATTATTTGTTCCGGGTCTGGGTGTTACCATGGTACTATTAGTTCCTGATACCCACGACACAGGGAATCCTAGTGTGGGATCAGAGGGCCTAGCCAAACGGCATTCGCTTCGAAGCGATTCCATTTCTACAGTCGTAATTCAATACAATAGACCACGTGACATATCGATAGCTAACGTCAATCCCATACATTTTGGACTTTTCTACTGGCGTCATCGCTATTAGAATGTTACTTTGTCTACGGCCTCAGGACTATATATGCGACTATTGGGTGTTATGTTATTGAGGTGGCTAAAATTCAAAAACCATTTGAAGTGAAGAATCGACATGACAAGAAGTGGAAAAATTATGGCACTCCATAAATTGATGGATTGATCTGTTGATGTATGGTTTCAGGAGCGAATGCACAGATGGAAGCAGATCGAGCGCATGTGCGGATTCAACATCATCAACAACAACGGACTGCAATACCTCGAGACGGCACTTTACAGGAACGCCAACGGACAACCTAGAGGCAGAGGTGAGTTCTATTGACCGTCGTTCAGTAATCAGAAGTATCTGATATTTCAGTAGAAATACCGGTAAAATTTGGTATCGGTATTACAAAGTAACGTTATAAATACCGGTAAAATATGTTATGGAATCGATATCACAAAGTAACGTTATATACACCAGTAAAACTTGGTATCGATATCACAAAATAACTTTTATAAATACCGGTTAAACTTGGTATCGATATCACAAAGTAACATATTAAATACCGGTAAAACTTGTTATCGTTAATCGATATATCACAAAGTAGCATTTTAAATACCGGTAAAACTTGCTATCGATTTCACAAAGTAACGTTAGAAATACCGGTCAAATTTTGTATCAATATCACAAAGTAAGTAAAGCGGCGGCGCGAGTTTGTTGTAACGTTATAAATACCCGTAAAACAAAACAACGGTACAATCAACAATCATTTAACATTTTATAACAATCGGTATGTATTGATACTGATTTCAAACAGCGAAATAATAAAGTGAAGACAACCTAAACTGGGCTAATTTAAAGTAGTAGTTTTTATTACTAACGGGGTAGAAGGATTAGATTTCAAATAGTATTTTTTACTTTATAATCAAATTATTTCTTACCTTATAGTTCACTAAATTCGTTTTATTAGACTTCAGTATTTCATAGTTTATAGCTAAAGTATTTTTCACCCTATAGTTCACTTAAGTTTTATTCGATCTCTGTTTATTTTACAGTATTAGTAATAGTATATTGTTATACAATGGCCGTAAGTGACCAATTATACCTGAGATTCGCTCGCTCGTACGCTAAAGAGTTCAAGGGTGTAATTGATCGCTTACACATAAATCATCAATGGAAATGAGCATAATACATTATATTACAAAGTATATAAAGTTTTATGAGATTTAAATATTTTTTAACTATAAATAGTTAAAGTATTTTTGACTTTATAGTTGACTGAATAAGTGTTATTTCTTCTTACAGTCCGTATGAGTAGTTCTCAAGACGACCTCAGTATGGGAGACGACACCTCGCTATGTGGTTCAGGTAAGGCTTTAGAAGACGCCTCGCTCTTCCACGAACACGTTGAGTAGATGATTTGTGTACAAATTGTGGGGGGGTTGGGGGTAGATGCATTCTTTCGTTTATTGTGTCACTAGTCTTTTCTTGGGCATCCTGCGTTCGTCACATATATTCGAATATTTGCAATATATGCTGTATTCGCAATAAATGCATACCTAAAGTCTTATTAATAAAACAAAGGAAGACTCTGGAGAAAGAGATCACAGAAAAACCCAACCAAGATTAACTTTTTTATTAAAAGTATCAAGAAGTTTTAGTCGAGCTATAATGACGTGATAGTGTTTCTAGCAAGTTAAAATCGGTAATTTGCTGCCACGCCCTCAATTTTTATTTTGATCAATTATTGACATGACATTTATACTTAAGAAACCCTCAAGTCGAAATGGATTCTATTAATTATATCAATTTGACATGTTAAATGTTAAGTGTCCCGTTATTTGTTGGTGAAAATGAGACTATTTTTGACATTTTTGGTTTACTTTTTAGTCCGTATTTGACCAACTCTGTCAGCATTTGAAGTTGAACCATTGAATATGGTTGAACCGTAACCACCAGAAAAGAGTGCTTAGAGCCAATTTCACCATACTCTGTTAGATAGCAATCTTTTTTTTTTTTTTTATTCTTTTTTTTCTCGGCTTTTGAACATAATGTTCATGACAGCCCGTATCAACAGAAAAAAATACTTACTTCTAAAATACATAAAAACAAAAAACTTTCAAAGTGTATCAAAATTGGTTCGGTAGTTATCATGTTATATGTAGAGGATTAGTGAAGAAAGCGAATGAATGCATTTACCTACTCCCTCTAGACAAGTGCCAAACCTCTACAAAAAAACGAAACAAATGCACTAAGCAAATGTATGACATAGACATTACTAGAGCGCTTGTAAATCCAATATCATACCCATACATAAGCGAAAATTTTCTGAGTGTTTTTGTTTCGTTTTTAATTTTCGATTACGTCTTGTCTATAGGGGCTGATGCGTCTTATTGATTGATGGTTTTGTTTGCATTTTTTTTAATACCAATAGTTTGTAGAATCGGATAGTTCATAGAGTTTTTAGATTTTGTATACATTTTGAAAAGACATGTTTTGCTCATATATTGGTACAACTTTTTATCTAACTTAATGAGAATACATTTAAAATTAACCTATTATATTGACTAGTTCTTATTAATCAACGGAAAGATTTAAGCGCGCGTTATAGAACACACGTGGGCAGTTTTGGCATATTTAAAAAAATCGTTACCTATAAAAGTTGTGGAAAAGAATGTTGCCCGAATATACTAATGTGATCCGCTGTGAAATTGTATTTAGCAAAAGTTATATGCAGCGAATAGTAAATTTTTAAATAATTTTTTGGCGATATTCTGTAACTACAAAGCTTAGAAAATTTCATATGGAAACGAAATTTTAAATTAAGTTACCTTAATTACCTACTTAATACTATTTTATTTTATAATTAATATTTAAACAAATGCCCGATTCGGGGTAGGCAGCAAAGACAATCTGCTTTTTCTCTTTCACATTTAAACAATTAAACGAAAAAATATTTTTTTTTTCTAAAAAAACACTACTATGAATGTGATACATTTTATAACTAATATATTTAATTGAAAGATGTAATGCTTATATTAATAATAAATTAAAAAATAAATAAATTAGGTTTAACTGTGCTCAAAGCAACCGTTGTGTAATATACAAGGTTTCCTAATAATGTGTACTTAAGTACTATTTATAATTGTTTATAAATCTTTTAAGACAATAATAAAATAACTCTAAAAAAATAACTTAAATTCTAATTAGATTATTAACTTTATACAGTCATGTCAAAATAGATAATTCAATTGCACGGGGAATTCAGTAATAACAAACTAATGACCGTATTCTAGGACGTTTACTTGAGTATTTCTTGCTAAGTAACACTCAGTCATTAGCCGTTTAAACAATTGAAATCACAAGGATAATTTTGAATTGTCTTATTAACTAGAAACGCGAATAAAAAAACAAAAAATGAAAAGTTCGGATAATGTTTCAATATAGTGTCAATCCCATAAATTTTACAAATGGTAGGCAACAAACACAGAAATAATAACTTTTCTGTGTTTGCTGCATATCAAATATTTTACCGAAACATGAACGAAAGTAAATCGGCTTTAAAATAAATGAAAAATTGTAGCTGTTTTTCCGAGAATTTAAGCTAGAATTTTAGCTTAACAGACGCGTCTCTCTTCGCTCTTTCCTATGTTATATAACACTATCCTACTCTAATCTACGGCCGTCGTTACTTTAGCGCCAAATATTCCAAGTGGGTGGCAAGGCTCAAAAACCACTACGTAGGTTTAAACGTTAAAATTGATTTTGCAAGTTGATCAAAAGTAGACTTTATTGATAGAGTATTCAGTCTCAATTTGGTCAACTTTCAGTGCGATTATAAAAAAAATATAGAATTGGCCTATTCAAATCGCCTGTCATAAAAATCTAACATGACAGTGATAGCCACTACAACTTAACAGACACTTTTGAAATACTTAAGTAAACAACCTAGAATACGGTCATTATCATAATTATATAGAAAAAATAATTGATCACAGCTCTGCTGTGCGTCACGCCATTTTTTTATGAAACACACTTTAAGCGTGTGCGGAAAAAGAATAGGTGTGGTGAAAAACTGAACTAGCATTGACTAGCATTGATAAAGATTAGACATGAAAACTAAACCAAGGCATCTATGAATTATATTGAATAATTTATTTTTCACTACTGGGACCTTACCATGAGCTCTTATAGCGATTCAGTACAAAATATCGGTTCCGTGATGTCCGCAGCTATATTTAAAGGCACAGTAGCAGGTCTATAGACTTCTGTGATTA
Source organism: Epirrita christyi (assembly GCA_951392215.1). Classification (NCBI taxonomy): domain Eukaryota; kingdom Metazoa; phylum Arthropoda; class Insecta; order Lepidoptera; family Geometridae; genus Epirrita; species Epirrita christyi. Next base: position 5,660,588 of record OX595848.1, on the reverse strand, counting down.
AAGTTATTCAATGACGACGAATGCCAACGACGAAACGATATTTTGTACTGAATTTTGAACTGAATCGCTATAAGAGGTCGTGGTAACCCCCTGGTATCAAGATTGTCTAGTCGAACTATAATGACGGGACCGTGTATCTAACATAAAATTTAATTTAATTTAATTCTTTCACCTATTCTCTTTCCGGACATACTATGACAACACATCGCAACACAAGCATTGAATAGATAGGTGTATGTGCATGGTTGGCCAATTTGACCATCGATCGAAATAAAAAACCGAATGCTCTGTACATTGGAGTAACTATTCTGCCATAACCAAATATTAATATTAATTATCTTTTAAATATTTCATACTGAATTATCCCCTGAATCTCGCATTTTCTAAAGGGGTTTAATTTAGATCCTTTGTTATTTCAACACATAGATAAAAATAGATAGGCTTTGAACTGTTATTTATTTATTTATGTTAAGTAACAACACCTTGTGTAGTCATAAGTTTGAATTGAATAAAATATTTTTTAATTTATTTATAGTCACAATCGCTAGGAAGCTTTCAGACGCATTGTAAATTGTAAAAAGCATGTATGAAATAATAACACACATATTCCTGTATATAAAATTGGTTGGTGTTGGGTTTTTTTTATATTGCATGTATTGTAATCCTTGTAACTAGATATAATTGTAATATACATCAGTATCACAGTATTCAGTATGTAGTTGGCTTCATGCACAAGCTCACAGCGGGCTATCGAGAGAGCTATGCTCGGAATTTTCTTACGTAATAGAATTCGTAATGAGATCCGTAGAACCAAGGTCACCGACATAGCTCTCAGAATTAGCACTTGGCAATGGGCAGAACTGACAACCGTTGCCGAATAAAGGTTCTCGAGTGGCGACCACAAACCGGACGACGCAGTAGAGGCAAGCCCTCCTTTCCATGGACTAAAAGACTTAAAGGTCGCAGGAAGTCGGTGGATGGAGGTGGCTCCAGACCGTTCTCGTGGCATTATATGGGGGAGGCTTTTGTCCAGCAGTCGACTTCTACGGGGCTTTTTACAGGTTGATGTTTCAAGGTCTTGGGCAAAGTAATCTCCGTAAATATGTTGACTGTAAATATAAACATTCTATGTAAAAATTCAACTTGAATAATAAAAAAAGCTTAATACGTTGAAGCTAATGCATGGTAATTAATATTGGCCAAAGAAAAAACTCGAAGTTTGCAAATGAGGTTCTTGTCTTCAACAGGAATGTGGTTTATGAACTTTAAATCAGCAAAATGACTGAAAATCGCCGATTTCCAAAAGTTCATTAGTGTGAAACTAATTTCTCTCTTTTTCTGTTAGTTCCAGTCCGTCTAAAGGTTTCTTGCCAGAGATCGCCAGCCAGCAGAGAGCGATACGGCCGGCCATTGCATTAAACTTTTTTTTTTGTTTAGGTAATTATTTTTTTGATCTGGATCAGAGTTTTCTATCTTTATATCTATCTCATCTTATACCTATGATGACAATAGAAGTGATCTCAGCTCTTAAGCTGAGAGCTGATTCTAAGTTTTGACAAGCAATTGACACGGACGTATGGTGTAGTGTAACACGGATTTTTGTATGGAAAATGAGGTCCACAGAGTGTACGCTAGGGGCGCTCATCGGTGTCGCCATACAAAATCCTTGTTACACTACACCATACGTCCGTGTCAATTATGTGCTAAACACTTAGAATCAGCTCTCAGATTCTGAGTTTTGACAAGCAATTGACACGGTGTAGTGGAACACGGATTTTTGTATGGAAAATGAGGTTCACAGAGTGTACGCTAGGGGCGCACATCGGTGTCGCCGTACAAAAATCCTCACCACAGTACACCAGACGTCCGTGTCATTTGCTTGGTAAAACTCAGAATGAGCTCTCAGATCACTTGTATTGTCATCATAGGTAGGTATGAGATGAGATAGATAGAAAGATAGAAAACTGTGACCTAGATCACAAAATAATTATACAAAAAAAAAGTTTAATACAATGGCGGCCGTATCGGTCTCTGCTGGCTAGCTATCTCTGCCAGGCAATCTTTGGACGGACTCAAAACTAACAGAAAAAGAGAAATGAGTTTCACATTAACGAACTTTAGGAAATCGGTGATTTACAGGGATTTTGCGGACATTTAATCACAAGATGACATTAAAAAATCGCACCCCTGATCTCTAGCAAAATAATGTCTTTTTTTTTTTTTCTTTTTTATTTAAAAGGAGTTTTGTCACACAGTGACCATGCCACTCCCGTACAGGCTACACCCACACAGTACACACACACACACACACACACACACAGTATGTACAGGCACTATATTTTAAACTACACTTAAATAAAGCTTAACGAGCATCTCGGCTTCCTCGGAAAGCGGGGAAGCCAAGACATATAATGCTTTTTGGTGATGGTAAAATTACTTCATGATAAATTATCATATCAATAATAATAAAGGTTCTTGAGCGGCGACCACAAATCGGACGACGCGAATCGGAAGGCCCTCCACTCGATGGACTAAAGACATTATAAACGTCACAGGAAGTCGGTGGATGGAGGCGGCTCAAGACCGTTCGTCGTGGCATTCTAAGCGGGCGGCCTATGTCCGACAGTGGACTTCTACAGGCTGATGGTGATGATGATGATGATGATCAATAATAAAATTGTTCGCTTTTAATCGCTTTCTAAACTTAAATAACGAAAAAAGACAAGAATAATCGGTATCTATAAATACTGCATCATTTTTAAAGCTTAACCGCGCTGAAATTATCACGGTCTTAACATGACGACATCCGAAGCGCGGCGGGTAAGTACCCGACTGATGCGGGTTCGATTCCCGCTGCGGGGCAAATGTATGCATGATCTGCAAATATTTGTTCCTGGTCTGTGTTACCATGACACTTGGTAGTTTCTGATGCCCACATCACAGGGACTTGTAGTGTCGAAACTGTTATGTTAATGGACGAATGAAACGGACCGAGTTAGTTTTAATGCTGTTTCGCTTTAGAGACTGACACCTCTTGATATTTTAGTAATAAATAATGCACGTTTGAAAGCTTTTTACGATTGTGATTTTGTTTTATTTTTGCCGCCTCAACCTCCCCCCCCCTGCCTTGTTTTTACTTTAAACCAGACTTAGAGATTGCTTGATCAGTGTTTCATATGGCAACATTCTGACGCAGGTAAGATTTTGTTATATTTTATGCTTTTTTGCTTGTTATTATGTTTTTATGTTATTCTTTCATACATGCTTTAATTGTTTTATAGATTTATAAGACAATAGAATAGAGATAAAATTGATATGGACTTGGTGATAGTGTTTATAGTTTGCATTGGCAAAAATAGTAACATGATGTAACGTACCAGGATGTTACGCGTTTATTTGTAACGCGGGCACTTGTTGGTATAACAAAATCGGGCAGTTGACAGAGTTTGATTGTAAACACAAATTTTATTTAAGTTTCAAGTAATTAATACTTAAAAAACCCCATTGAGCATGTGACTCATAATTTTATTGGTATTTATTACAGATTAATAATTAAAAGCTATTTAATTTGTATAGTTCAGCATCCCTGTCACGAATTTGATTATCCTTTGTGTAAAGTTATCTAAGCACCCAAACATTAAAGACAATAAATAAAACCCTTATATACTGGGGAGAATCTAATTCGTGATTGTCTCGCCCAGAGGTCCAATTCTCTAATTTAAAAACATTCCAGTCACAATATAATCTCGTGTCAGTTCATTACATATTCTTAGCAAGAAACGCGACGATTATGTAGTAGTTACTTTACGTGACAGTGCGACTGACACGAGATTATATTGTGACTGGAATGTTTTTAAATTAGAGAATTGGGCATCTGTTGTTGTTCATCAATTTTGTCAAAATTTGTCAACTACCCAGTTGTGAATGTTAGAAAAATATGTTAATAGCTAGTAACACACATTTCTGAGCAACAATCACTGTTAACTGAACTACCTCTTTTGCAAATGCTTCAAAATTGAAAATTAAAATTTGAATTTTGAAATTGCTTTGACTTAATAAAAGAATGTTTAAATGTGAGTAAAGTTATGAAATTTGTAGTTGCGGAAACGTTTGGGTGGAGGGAGGACTCGTCGGGCAGCGAGGCGGACGCTCCCCACTACCCGCTCGACCTGAGACTCGCTGAAGCAAAGTATGTTTCGTTTACTTATTTCGTCAATGATGTCCATTCTGTGCGGCGCTCTCTGAGACGTTTGGGTGGCTTAAAAAATCGCCGGGAAGCGAGGCGGACGCTCCCCACTACCCGCTCGACCTAATAGACTCGTTTTGTCAATGTTGTCCATTCTGTGCGGCTCTCTCTGAGACGTTTGGGTGGCTTAAAAAATCGCCGGGAAGCGAGGCGGACGCTCCCCACTACCCGCTCGACCTAATAGACTCGTTTTGTCAATGTTGTCCATTCTGTGCGGCTCTCTCTGAGACGTTTGGGTGGCTTAAAGAATCGCCGGGAAGCGAGGCGGACGCTCCCCACTACCCGCTCGACCTAATAGACTCGTTTTGTCAATGTTGTCCATTCTGTGCGGCGCTCTCTGAGACGTTTGGGTGGCTTAAAGACTCGTCAGGAAGCGAGGCGGACGCTCCCCACTACCCGCTCGACCTAATAGACTCGCTTAGGCAAAGTATGTTTAGTTTAAACAAACTAAACATACTTTGCCTAAGCGAGTCCGCACAAAATGGACAACATTCAGAATAAACATTCTGAATGTTGTCCATTTTGTGCGGACAACATTCAGAAATCTCTATAATCTTCTCCCTCTACTTTTTCTATGAGAAGTTTGGGTCGCATGAAGACTTACCCTGTCAAGCGTGGTGATTATGGCAAATCCCGCCATTGCATTCTATGGGCTTCGTAAAGCAGTGGACTTCTAAAGGCTGTTTAAGATGATGCCCAGCAATATACTTCTACAGGCTGAAGATGATGCCCTCACCTTCCATGCCTATTTCATAGACTCAGCTTAATTAATTGATTCAAGCGTATCTTTGCGGAAATCCATTCTACAATATTGAATAGACGAACAAATATATAGTAACAATTCCACTTCTCTCCAAAAGTCTCTTCTAAAAAATAGTCTGTAGTCTGAAGTCTTGAGTGTGAAGTTCTTTCAGTGTTTTCGTTGGAGAGGAGCGGAATTGTTACTATATATTTGTTCGTCTATACAATATTGTAGACTCCGCTTGTAAAAATGCTATTTATCTAGATTACAGCTTGAAGAGCGGTTAGCGCAAGAATCCCGTGAGAGACGCATCGAGGAGCGGCGGAATAGACTCGAGGAACGCATGAACCGGCTCGAAGACAAGAAGCCGTCCTCAGAAGAACTCCGAAAGAGTATGATCAATGATATTCGAAGGAGTCCGGTCGGGGACTTCAGGAGGGACCAGGTTCAGTTCGTGCTTGGAGGGGATAAGTAAGCTTAATTTTTTTTAAAGTGTACTCTCACCCAAATTATTCAGAATTAAATTCAAACTTAATCGAGTCTCTACAGAGGCCCTAGTAAGAGTTTTGCAGCAAAAAATCACAAAAAACGCCATTTTACTCGTAAGTTTTATTACTCTGAGTTATTCTTAGCAGTTAGCTCAGAATGAGCAAGTTGAAGTGGCAAAGGGCAGGTCATATAGCTCGCGGAACTGACAACCGCTGGGGAATAAAGGTTCTCGAGTGTCGACCACAAACCGGACGACGCGGTAGAAGGCCCTCCACTCGATGGACATTATAAACGTCGCAGGAAGTCGGTGGATGGAGGCGGCTCCATTCCACATTTCACACACATTCACATTTCCATTTGCTCTCCTTACTTATTATGTCTTTTGACCTGTAGGCCCTGAGCAGAAGAAACGGCTCGGTGGAAGATCTTCCTTTTATATGGAGAACACATTTCCATTTGTCCTCCTCACTTATATCACTTATGCTGATACCATCCAACTCACATACTCGTAGCTTATAGGTATATTATTCTTTAGCTACCTATTTAAATTCTTACTAACATATCATTGTTTGTTTGCGTTTTTTAAGCTAAGTTGTATCAATCCGTGAGTACCATTAATTGGCTTTTCCGACGCCTATTTTTGATAGCATAGATTGTTTTTAAATTAAGCTGTTGGTCTTCCTTAAATAAATAAATATCAAGTCAATACAAGTCAATACTTAGAGCGAGGAACTCAAAGTAATGTCTAACGTAAGGTCTTGGTCACACGACATTACAAATGTTCAATCCTACGATAGCACCTAGGGCACCCATTATTGTTATTGTAATGTTATTAATGATAATAATTTATTATAATAAATAAATATAATTAATAAATATATGCTGGACGTTTCACACAACATTATCTAGCCCCAAGCTAACCAGAGCTTGTGTTATGGGTACTAGATAACTGATATATTTAATATAATACATAACATAGATAGATATTTTTTATTATACATAGAAAAATACCCAGAACACCCTGAACGGCGGGAATCGAACCCGTAATCTCCTGCATCGCAATAATGTTGTTAATGTTGGTAATTTAAGACTGTGCAATTAATATTTTTTATTTTTATGTTTCAGTGTGAACTGGACCGGTGAAGACCTCACGCGGACTTCCCACTCGCAGTCTCAGCCGCAACTGCGGGCGTCGTTCCGCGGCGCGCCGCTCCCCCCGCCGCGCCGCCCCCCTCCCGGCATCGTGCGCTCGCGCAGCTCGGACGTGGTGACGGACGAGCCGCGCGCGCCCGCCCGCACGCCGCTGACTAAGCAGGTCCCGCTACGAGAAGGTAAGACTTATGCTGTGGATGTGGGTTGACAACCTCTGTGGCGCGGAGGGCGAGTAGCCGCCTGAGATGCAAGAGGTCGCGGGTTCGATCCCGCTGCGGGACAAATGTTTGTATGATCTGCAAATGTTTGTTCTGGAAATCGTATTTCCTAATACCCACGACACGGAATCGTAGTGTGGGATCAAGACTACGTATGTGACTGTGGGTGTTATGTTACTTATGTCCGTCTGCACTGATGTCAACAACGTCATTTAGGCAACATCATTATGAATTGAATTGCAGTGAATTTTTCATCGTTAATTGTACGTCCTAGAGTGATAAGCATGAGCTTAGGAGCTGTCAAAGTTAAGACGAGGCTCCTTGACTTTGGAGTCACTTCGTTACATTCTCACTCAGGTCAAAGGTCAAAGTTACAAACTACGGTACAAATACAAATACGGTGATTACTTGAGGATGTAATCTAACGAAATCATAGATTAGAAACACGATTGGTTAAACTTTTCTCGATACATTTATTTCTTGAAACCGGCCCTCCTAAATGCTATTTTAAGTCCATCCTCCGAATCTAGAAAATATTGTCAGTAAATTTTTATACATTTCGGTAGAAAATCACAGCACGTAACAAAATAGAAGATGATTTATTTTTATATTTGCTACTTTTTAAGCAAAAATAAATTTTATCACATGACGCTTATGTCATTTACTTCTGAGTGCTTCTGGGCGAGACAGAATCTATACCGCATCTCTTCTCGGGCTCAAGTGAGTAATAGCGCTATCACTTTCTAATCGGGGCTCATGGGCGGAGTTAGCGTGGGAATTTTTTTCAAGAAGTATCGTCTTAAGTGCAAACGGGCATTTTGGACTCCTATAGAATTGTCAGCTTTGCCATGACGAACAGTCTGGAGCCATCAAGTAGGCAACTGCGTCTTCCGATTCTCGGTAACTCGAGAACCATTAAACACCAGCTTTTGTCAGTTCTGTGCACTATATAGCTCTTAAACGCTTTTCTAATCCCACAGACACGCCGACCCCCTCGAACCCCCCTCCCGAGGAGGAGTCCACGGATTCTTCCCTCATGGAGGACGAGCTGAGCACCGGTGTCGGAGCACCCAAACCGCGCAAACGACGAATCCACCTACCCTTCGTCAAGAGTCGCAAGACACCCGCGTGACCGTGACTGCTCTTAATACCCCGAGACTACTGCAATTACCTCTATAGATGCCACTAGATAGGGGTAGATATTAGACAGACAGGGAGTAATAACACCAGAGGCCTTACAATGAGCTCTTATAGCGACTCAGTTCAAAAACTACTCAGTAAAAAACATCGGTTCCGTGATGTCCGCAGCTATATTCAAAGGTACAGTAGCAGAAGGTCTATAGGCTTCTGCGATTAAAGTTATTCAATGATGACGGATGTCAACGACGAACCGATATTTTGTACTGAATAGTTTTTGAACTGACTCTCTATAAGAACTCATGGTAAATCAGGGGAAGACGACGGTAGGAAAAAAAGACCAGACAGGGTGTATAGGGGAACCCTATAAGACTAAGATAAGAAACTATAAGACGTCTTATAGTAGGGAAAAATAAGACCAGACAGTAAACAGAGAGGAAGACGGTAGGAATAACAAGATCCGTCAGGGATAAGGGGGGAAACTCAGTAGATCTTACGTTGGGAGAAATAAGACGAGACATGTAAAATAGGGGAAGAAGTCGGTAGGGAGAATAAGTTCTGAAAGAGAGAAGAGGGGAATCTCGAGGGATCTAAATAAGATCCAACAAGAGAATCTAAAATTTAAGGTTCCTACGTACACCTGGTAGAACTTCGCTTCAACCCTCTCAACATGTTTTCTTGATCATTGTTTTAAAAACCTGAAACAGTCCGGTATCTGGACCGTCTTATCCGGTTCTTCATCAGCCGGTAGACTGGATGAGGTCTCCCCCATAGCATGCATAGTGTGCATTGGGGAGAATTAAAAATCTGATTTGTAATTTTTATAAACCAGAAAATTAGAGAGAGTTAAAGCGTCATTCAGTTAAAAAGTTCTGAAGAGGTGTACGAGGGAACCTTAAGACCAGAAGAGGAATCTTTAAGGAAAAAGGAGTGGAAACATTTAAAGTTATACACTATGTTGTTGCAAGTAGTGGTATACTTAAGGGGCTAACTTCTCCGTGCCTTTCCTACTGAGAAACTCTTCTATATTGAGAAACTCCTGCCTTTTATCATCATAAATCTTCCCCCTAGGTGTAATCTGGGCCCTGTTTCACAAAGCTATAATTCTTAATATCCAATAATTGCTATTCAAACTACGTATCATAAAAATGAGGGCTTATCCTTTTTCGATTTAAACAAAAAGTTGCTTCAACTGGCTCGTAAGATGGCGCTGACGCAACAACGACTTTTAAAACTCTTATTAAAATTCATAATAATTTTTTAAACCTATTTTAGTTAAAATACCTTTTGTCTTGTTTTGACGTATGACATTTTACATCAGAGATAACAAAAGCTATTTTAACTTAAACAGGTTTAAAAAACTATGAATAAGGCTCTTTGTGTTTTTTTTTGTAGTTAGTCAAAGTCAAAATGTCACATAGTTAAACTTTATTTTGACAATTTATCACACGGTGCAGCGCCATCTATTATCAACACTGAAAGCATGATTCAAGACGGCCTTAAAACCCCTTTAATTTGTAGTTTTATGAATTCCACTCCTTAACATACTTATATACAATTACCACTGTCAATAATAACTTTATTATTCTAGGTTGTATTGACTGACAGATAAGTTCCAATTATTCTGTAATTGTAAAGCCTTAATAGTATTTTTTTTATTCACTAGCACGTTTGATAAAGTGTGATTTGACACCTAGGCAGCGCAATTAAATATTTTGTTAACCCTAGACAAAAAAGCTAAGTTTTTAATATATTTTATTTTATTTATATGGAGTGATTGGGACAAAGTTTTAAGGCGAAGCTAGCATAGATCATTTAGAATAATTGGAGCTATGGTTGTCTTAGACGAAGTCTGTAATTTTTTATTGCCTATGTCTTATGGTTTTTGGTGAAATATCCCAAAATTTTTACAGTTAATTGCTAATAATGGCCAGTTTCAATGATAAGTGAATTATTTTTATATTATCTAGTTAAAGTAATGTGTAAGCAATCTAATTAAACATGTTCTGTAGCAACTGTGTCATCGGACATATTTCATATAGACATTTGAAATTTAGGAAAATTTTCAAAGATTTCAAAGCTGAAAGCGATTTTTTATGTGGCATTAAAAAAAACTGTGCTAACCTTTTTGAAAACGTGCACTTTCTTTTGAGGTGACAATAATGGCTCAAATGGTTCTAAATTGTCTATGCTAGCTTCGCCTTTGCACCTATCTCCCAATCACCTTGTATTTTATTGACTTTCAATTTGAATACTTGTGTTAATTGGAATGTTTTACTGTCCCATTAAATCCCGAATCTTGTTTTTTATGTTATCTAAATTAATTATTTTATATTTTTGTATATATACCAAAGTGAATGAGTATTTTTAGAATAATAGTGAATTTGTATAAAATCTGTCAAATGATGCATGATTGTATAAAAAAAATTGTCGAATTTGTTACTGCCTTAGTGCTAGCGTTTTACCAGGTATTATATTTTTTTATGTGTATTACTAGTGGAATGCCCACGACTTTGTTCGCGTGAAATTTTCCTATACAAACTACACCCCCCACTGCATCCCCTGATGGGTTGAATTTCGGAAATTCCTTTCTCAGACCACAAAAGAAATGTATCCTCCAAGTTTCCGTAAGTTATGGTTTAAGGCTGTGCTTTGATAATCAGTCAGTCACGCAACGATATTTATATATGTATTGATAAAAATAAAATAAAAGCTTACCGTTTTTGATACAAGTATTTATAAAGGCCTAACGAAAGTCATAAATATTATAGAATCGAAACTTTCGTGATTGGGAATAATTCTTAATTTAAAAATAATTACCGCTGTTTTTCGTCACTTTTGCCGAAAAACAGTGGTAATTTAGCCGTTTTTTTTTTCAATTTAAAAGTAAATAAATATTGCCTTACTATTTATGAAGTTGTTATAAAAATATTCTACTTAGCAATACTTTGTAATTATTTAATATCGCATCATTCCCTTTGTTCAGTTGTGATAGCGATATATTTTGTCTTAGCTTTGTTATTATCATGAAACCTTTACCTAGAAACAAACTATCGAACGCGACCGATAGTGGCGAACTATGCTGTATCTAATCTTAACACTATACCTACATGTGCAAACTATCAACAATAAATCGCGGGCCGGACGTGGTAGGTATATCTGCGTCACCGGACACGACGCGATAGATATGAATAAGTCGCGACTTAGGTCGCGTCCGATAATTTGTTCCAACTATCTCTAAGATAGAAACAAATTATCGGACGCGACTTTAATCTAATCACTAACACTATATATATCTTAACACTATACCTACATGTGCAAACTATCAACAATAAGTCGCGGACCGGACGTGGTAGGGATATACATATACCTATACCTATATATATATATATATATATATGCCTCGCCGGACACGACACGATAGTGCCGTGACTTCGCGACTTAGGTCGCGTCCGATAATTTGTTTCTATCTTATTATAATCCTCAAATGGTTTTTATAAGTCTAAAATTACTATAGCAATTATTAGCAAGCAATTAATATTGTTATAAGTTCGCAATATTTTTGAAACATTTAATATTAGACGCCGGACCACGAATAGTGATTCTTTGACTATCATAAGTAAACGGTTTGAAAACGAAAAGAATTAATTAACTAGCCAGTGGTCTAGGCTCTGGTAAAGTTGTAATGCCCATATAACACGGTTCAATGAACCAAATTTTTGAATAACATTGCTTGAAAGAATGGGCGACCATTTATATTATATATATTGACTAATTCCCTTCTGTATGTAGAGATATTGTATGATACCATAGCCTGCTCCTCGACTATACAGATAAACTTTAAAAGTATCTTAACTTTAAACGACTTATGGTATAAGAATATACTTCGCCTATAGCATTCCGAGATACGATGGTCACGTGGGTAACACCAGCCTACGTCATCGCCTATGAAAATTGAGACAGCTCGTTTCTGGTCCTTGACAGACGGTCAAAATTCCTGTTGTCTGGTAACCCTACTCTGGGGTCTCTCGGAGTGGTAGACCTCGTTTTCTTGGATCATGGCCTCCTATACAACTGACTCTGGAGCAGAGGTTCGAAGGCCACATGTGGGACATGTTATCCTAGTTTTTACAAACAGAAGGAAACTATTCAATTTATTATTCCCCAAGATATCGTCCCGTCTTCGAATGGATCACTAAATTCTTATAATCCGTTCACTTATCGTTCAATCGCATTGAAAGATGTTCGTCATTCAAAACAATTGAACGACAAAGTGAAAGTGAAGACTAATTGACATTCAAAATATGTTAATTAGTATTTCACTTTCACTTAAATTTAGTTGCTTCATCCGAATTAAAAGTCAGTGAACCGTGTATATAGGCTTAAGACAATTTGGTGCTAAAGAACTCGGACAGACTGATAAGGCGTGGCTCAAAATTATTTCTATAAATATACTATTCGCTGTTGACTTTACATTGGTTGTAATAATTATTTCGTTAGTCAGTCCCATTTTATATGTAATTTTTATTCAAACCTAAAGTGTAAGCGTAGAAAATTTACATTTGTACATAATTTAGTAAAATACGACAGTTGTTTTGATTTATTGCAGAATAGAAACGGTATTATAGTACAAGATCCAACATAAGACAAACTGCACTCATCTGAATTTTGATCACATGATTTAATGAAAGCTAGAATCTAAACCATAGAATTAGATTGCCAACCTAACTATTAAATTTAATGACGATTGGAGCAACTGTTAAAAAGTTATCGTCGCACAAAGTCCAACCAAACATACATCTACCCGACCGCTCTAGTTAACACTGAGAACTTCGCTTCGCTCGATCAATTAACCGAATTCATTCTGATAAGAAAAACCTAGTTATTACTAGGAGTGGCTCCTAATTAATAGTCAAAAAATTTAACAGGCTACCTAGGGCAGAACGTAAACAAATATTTATCGGATTGGTTGGTACATACATTTTTCAATTTACAAAGTTGCCTGGTTTTGTTTGTTGTCAGAACTCGATTTCATGAAGGTTGGTATCGTTTTATACCTACCCATAACATACCACCAGGAGGGGCGCAGTCCGCAGTATGCAGGGGCGGGTCCGTGCCCCTTTCATTGAAGATATCTGATCAAAATATGGATGGGTGCAATCATCTGTTAGGTTGGCTCTCGCACTATTATGTGTACTTTTTTCAATGAGTTTAAAGTGCGTGCCAATAATTTGAAGGCGGCATAGATGAGATCTCCGTGTTAGAAAGGTACAGGTACGAGAGCAACTCTCGTTTTCCGTATTAATGTGTCTTAGGTAAAAAAAACAATTATATGTAGGTATGGCATTTAATGCAAGCTACTCAGAAGGTTCAGGACTCGGAGCCTCAAGACGAAAGTCTTTAATCAGTGCGTGTTGCTAGTGATGACTTATGGCACTGAGACGTTATCACTTTCTATTGGCCTTATGCACAAGCTCAAAGTCGCGCAGCGGGCTGTGGAGAGAGCTATGCTAGGAGTTGATGAATCCAATATGAGAAAATCCGTTGAAGAACCAAGATCACCGACAGCTTAGAATTAGCAGGTTGAAGTGGCAATGGGCAGGTCATATAGCTCGCATTATAAACATCGTAGGAAGTCGGTGGTTGGAGACGGCTCAAGTCCGTAGTGGCATTCTATGAGGGAGGTCTATGTTCAGCAGTGGACTTCAACTGACTGATTATGATGACTTAGAGCCAATTTCACCATACTCTGTTAGTTAGTAAATGTCTTGTTAAATCTAACCATTGGTCAAGGTGACAGATAATCTTTGAAAACACCTGTCAAAAAGCATGGGTTAGGCTTAACAGTTGTTTAACGGCCTGTTATTTGTTGGTGAAATCAAACCTTAGAATTACATAGTAATCGATCTATCTATGCTGTCCATAAAGGGCCTAAAAATCTTCCTTACTTTATTTACCACCTGTTTTAAATGCAATACGTAGGTAACTTGTACTTAAACTTAGTGCTAAAAGTACTTTAGGGTTAAATATTGATAAATAACTTGAAATGGAATAATTTTATTAAGTTACCAAAATATTTTGGCAGTACCCACTTTTTTGTAGATAACAATTACGAAAATGCGCCAAATTTTAAGAAGATACTTACGTAAGAATTTAGGAAATTGATCTGCGTTGATGAAAAATCTAGGATGATTATCATCTTCTGATGGCTTATAACAGGGTGTTCCTAAATACTTAAATGTTATTCCGAAAGGGTGATTATTTTAGGAACAATCTGTAATGATAAGCTTACTGCAATACAAGCTTATCATTTGCCATAAATGCAGTGGTATTATACAATTTTATAGATCTGAATGCGTTTTATTAGAAGATATGTATAAGATACTTTATTTCATCTTTGAAAGCTGAAAAATAAAATTATGGATCACAAGACCAAATGGTTTTTATTATTTTTCAAAAATACCTACCAAAAAATAGGTCATTGGCTTGATCCATTAATAGAACATTCATTAGTTGGTTTGTTTTCTTATTCTACTTTTAATTATGAACAGTTAGGAAAGTTTAACTTTGGCATTTTTGAGTTCTAGTCTCAGCCATGTTTTAGTAAAATGATGGCAGTTTTACTAGAATTTTGGTGGACAATTCTCACCCACTTGAAAAAACACATAATACCTACACTTATATTTTAATTAATTACACTGGTTAAAATGCTGGTGAATGTAAAAGCCGACTAAAGGATTACCCCAGATGAGCAGAAGCCTCCACCCATACTGCAAGATTCAAGATTCAATAGCAATCACCAATCCGCCTGCCAAGCGTGGTAATCCTTTCTAACCCCTTTTTGTTTTATGAGGGAAGCCTCGTCGCACAATGGATGTCGATGACGATTGATACGAAGTATTAATTGGTGTAAGTGTAACCTGTATACCTACCAGTACACTAAACTTCGGATTCGTTTACTAGATTTTGAGTGGTTTCCGGGAATTTGAGGGTCATTCCCAGGACTCTGCAACTGCGAGTAGCAAATGCAGCACACGTTGGACAATACCTACTCCAAACTGTATGTAATGTCAACTATTCTATTTGACACCTCCGTTGAGCGGGTCTTTAGTCGTTTCGCATTTAGAATAAGGACTCTTCAGTCTTTATTCTAAGGTGTCACCACAAGTGATTCGAACCGCGGTGCGAAAAACCCAAGCACAGCACTGTTTCTGAATGGGGCCATTCGCACATGCGGAGGGCAAGTGGCTAAGAAAATCAGGAATCGAACCCGCAACCTCTTGCGGTTGCAGGTTCTATTCCCGCTGCGGAATGCTAGTGCGGAACAATTGTTTGCATGATCTGCAAATATTTGTCTGGGGTGTTATGTTATATCAAGCTGAAAATGACAAGCAGGCAGTTATTTCAGGCGGCCGCGACTCGTCCACCCACCAGCTTCTGAATAACCCAAAAATCGGTATGATGTCATACTGATAAATTCCGTTTATTCCAATCTTTCCTACCAACAGTTCGATAGTCACTATTTGGACAAAATTCCGGTTACCCGAGAACATTTTGATACCCAAATAATATTAAATCCCATAATACAAGTAGCGGCACGACACTAGCGCTGACCGTTATTGCGCAGAAAACAAAAGTAAGATATCTTGGGGGATCTCTATCTATCTTATACTAATTGTATTGCGTGCGCGACAGTTAACATGCGCAACTATCCCCTCCACGTTTCGTTTATTTCGTTCAGCGCTAGACTTCGTGCCGCTACTTATACTGCCTAGCTAGTGTTACAAGGCCAAATATGAGTATGAATAATATAGGTACCCTGTTCCGCCCTATGCCACTGGAGGCACAAGACGGCAAAAATATTCGGTGCGAAAAGTTCGTTTATTCCAATCTGTCTTACCAAAAACGGTACATTTCGGTATACAATACATATGGACTGCCCGTGCCGTCCAATGACGCCGCAGATTGAAGAGGTTCCAATTATTCATTGAAACAACACAGCGGAAGGCTTTTTTCAACAGTGGTTGTAAAAGAAATTGTAATAGACGCCTCGGCCCCACTGCCAGCCCACCGAAGGACAGTGTCAGTGTGAGAGATGTATATTTCAGTAACGAAGTCGGCTAAAAAGTATGCCCCAACCTTCAAGAAAACGATATGCTTATTTTTACAGGTAGTTACTGTGTGCAACTGGAATAAACGAACTGTTTTTGCTCAGTTTCACCAACCAATCCTAACTTTAAGGAACACTTAACGAAACTCGAAGGACGATATCGTAAACGACTCCAGAACCTACAGTTGTGTATTGTCGATACAGCCAGAAGTCTACAGTTGTGTATGTTGATACAGCCAGAAGTCTACTCCAGAACCTATAGCTGTAGGTATATTGTATTGCAGGAGTCTAGTATTTAGTAAAACTAACACAATACTGTGTGACAGATAAATTAACCTATGGAAATTAAAATACAAGAAATAATAATAATCACATTTATTCAAAATGTAAGTGTACAAATTACCTATAGCCGGTGTATGTTATGTTACTTATTTCTAAATTTATTGATATACCACTGGTGATATCCTGTCCAACAATTAGAACGATAATAAAGCTGAGATAATTAATTTCTATGCACACTACAGATTATTTGCAACCAATACTGGCCATTTCCATAAACTAAAATGCGGACTTACAACATAACAATTACAACTATTGTCTTACAGACAGATGTTAACACAGGCTTGCTAACGATTTTCGAACCTTGCATATGCATGCTTCTTTCCAATGGACAACAATAAGACGGCATAAGGCGGATAACTTAATTTCCCCACGTTTTAAATATAGATCAACATGTAGGAATGTGAAGGATTTAATTTGCGAGGTTACCTAACGAAGCATGGTCTTTATCAGTCGACATTACCGCAGCATTCGTTACACTTTAGTTACGGCTTGATAATTATAATTTACCCTAACTTACGGTGGGTTGACACAACACAAGTAGGCCTACAAAGGACAATGCACACATCCGGGAAGAGGCAGAGCCGGCCCAGTTCCGTGTTGTAATAGTCCTTAATACAGGCCTATTTGTTTTGTGCCGGCCTGCCTTAAAACATTAGGCGATACGATACTAGAGCGTACAAAAAGGCCGCAGATTGTTAATTACCTAGCTAGCACAATTTGCGAGTCCCTTGGGTTACAAGTCGAGGTCGAAGTCCAGGTTACTGCTGCTTGCATTCGGCAGGATTCTCGGCCCCCGTTGGCCCTTTGATGGCCTTCTTGTTGGCCCCCCGTCGCCTCGGTGGGGGGTCGTCGTCCTCACTCTCTTCCGACGAGCATTCCTCTTCTTCCTACAAACGCGTCAAAAACTATTCAGTTTACAAATTATTGTAGGACAAAACAATTGGAACTAAATATTCAGAGGAACAGTTACCTTATTCTAAAGTGAATTCTGCAACCATCTGCATTCTCACAGAATTACCATGCAAAATTAAGGATAATAAAAATAAATAAAACACACAAATAATAAGCATACAATTTTAATGTCACCTCAACAACATCATGCCAGAAACACAAAAGCCATTACCAATACGTAGGTTACCTAACGAGCTGCTCTCTCTTCTATTATGCTAACTTCAATAGAAAGTTACATGAATAATAATATACATCTATAATTTACCCTAGCTATTGTCAAGAACCATAAAAAAATGATATATCAGAGAGATCACAGTTCATTCACGTGATGATATAGAAATGCAGTTGGCACTAAACAGAGATTCGATACACCCAAGTCCACGGCCAATGTTTTAATTGACGACTCCGATAAAGATATTTATATTCCTTGGAATGACAGCGATCATTTTTATCAAATAGGAAACATGAAGATAGCCTTAGAGAACATTAATATCACATGAAATTTCATACACAAACGACATGTAAACCTCGTAAACAAAAATACGCGCTATAACTGTAAATATAATATTAAATACAAACGAGAACATGTATAAACTAATCTAGAAATGCAATACAGGCATTGTAACAGACATCTAAGGAGACATGCATTATTATTATACAATACGAAGGCACCATACACTTCTCGGTTTTAGTAAAAACGCGCAGAGTCGTGCATTTAAATAAAATATATTCTAAAACATATTTATCAGAGCAAAGGATAAACCATGCATAGAACAGCGTAAAAAAATACGGGAAGTCTTTCGATTACAACATCTAGCAAACAAATACTATCGAATTTGGAAGGACGCGGCGTAGCCCGAGTATTATCACGATTCGCAAGACGAATACATGTTTTTGGTGGTTAAATACTAGGATATGAGCCTGATATAATCGCGATAGAAAAGCACGCGCTGTAGTCCTACAAGCCAAGTTCAAATAAGGACATTTGAGCTTGGTGGTATTGGACCGCCTCGGAGGCTAACTAAATATACACTACAGGGCGAAAGTTCGTTGTGCATCAATCCTCCGCGTCTGAGATCTCTTCCGTGCCAGAGTCTTCATCAGTGTACGTATCCTCCTGAAACCATAACAGTCCGCGTTGGTTGCTAGCCCCCGCCATCTCAGACAGAGATACCGATATCCGGAACGTTTAGAGAAGAACGCAAAGAGTATATAATAAAGTAGAACACTGTACCATAGTCTGTATGGAAGGGGAGGCAACTTAACAGGGTTCTAACTAGACAAGCGCTACCATGCGAGTAACTACTTATACATGGAATGCTAAGATGGCTGTAGAATTCACTGTTTTGCAGATAGAGCGAGAAATCCACAATTTATTTTTTGTGAAATTGTTACAATGATAATCCATGTATTTCAAATACCTGGAGAATTCAATTAAGCTATTCAAATAAATTGTGTTAAGAAACAAAGAGATATATCAGTAGAGACGCTCTCCAGTACTCTGACAGGTACAAAGGTTCTATATACAGGTTAGACTCACTTATAGCATTATTAGTGTTTTTTTTAAGTGATACATATTATGTAAGTTTTAATTCAAAATTGAAACGGTAAAAAATATGTAACATTCCAGATAAAATGTTACAGGATATTACTATTATTGCATAATTTTTTTGAAATAATTTCATGTTTTCCAAGTCTGAGCCTGTCTAACGATATAAATCTTTGTAAATAGCTCTACATCGTAATAATATAGAAAAAGTAAATATATTGTCAATCACATAAGCATTTTGCAATCAACTACACTTTGTCATAAAAAAATCGTATCACAGTTCCCAATCAATCCATTCAATCAGCAGATTGATTACCACCAATTTCGACAAAAAAGAAGCAAGAACTAAACAAATAGAGTCCAAGTGATCTTCCAATTTCGTTTTAAGACCGAAATCGTGAGTTTAACATGTTATGTAGTTTTTACAAGCAATTTACACAGACGGTATGGTGTAATGTTACACGGATTTTTGTATGGAAAACGAGGTGCACAAAGTGTAAGCTAGGGGCTCTCATCGGTGTCTCCATTAAAAATCCGTGTTACACTACATCATGCGACAGTGTCAATTGTTTGAGACTCGGCCTCCTGACGCAAATGGACCAATATGCATAATGTAAAGTTTTGTTCTTTTGCTTGTCTTCTGTCAAAAGTAAAGTGTAATTTTTGGTGAGGAACGGAAGCGGTATTTGTGTGCCGAGTGAGAGTTTTGATCGTTTCCATACGCATGCTATCCTAAGTGCACCCGACGCTAACATTACGCAATATTTGCTTAATTAAAGAGCATATGATAGGAACAGTAAAAAAAAACTCAAACTTGGCACATTCTTCGTCTATGTAGAATGCGAGTCACACGCTTGCGTGCTAGAGGCGCTGTTTAGATTTCCAAATATTTTTGTTAGGCTAGTTGTCTAGCTAGACGAGCTCGTTTGTACAACTACTCGCTTAACAAACAAACAGGTTTTTGTCCAAATCACACAACAATGTCAATCTCACGACAGTATGCGAACGCAAACGTGCAAAACTCACACTCGACACACTGCGCATATTATGGTGGCACTTCACTTGGTGTATATTCGCAAATGTTACTTCGCCAAGGTAAAATCAACCATGAGTATATCTGTACATAATGTTGTTTTCCTTGGCAAAATAACAAACGTTTGCGAATATACACCATGTGAAGTACCACCATTATACATCAAGTAACACAGTCTGTCACTAAGTGTGTAAACCCGCAGACTCTCTTAACACAACACAGTTAAAACTACCCACACTAACTCGCGACACGATATCACAATGAGCATATTATCCTACTAGGGATTTTGGCTATCACATCGCGACAAGCGATACCGCGTCGCGTGTTAGTGAGGCAGCGTCAAAGAAGCATCCGTAAGAGTTACTAACCTCCTCCTCATAATCATCATCGTCATCATCGTCCAGGCCCTCGCCCGTGTAGAGCAGCACTGCGCGCGACACCACGCGCTCGCGGATGTAGTGACCAATCTCGAAATCGGCTGTTAGGAGAGCCTATAGAAAAAATACTTTTTATAAATAAATGCTGGACATTTTACACAACATTATCTAACCCCACGCTAAACAGAGCTTGTGTTATGGGTACTAGATAACTGATATACTTAATACAATACATTACATTAATAGAAAATACCCAGAACACCCTGAACATCTGCAGATCGTACAAATATTTGTTCAGAGGCGGGAATCGAACCCGCAACCTCCTGCGTCGCAGGCGAACCTTCGCCCGTCGCGCCACAGGGGTCGTCAGGGTTTTAGTTTTACAAGCTTATGGAAAATTCGTCTTCAGCAACATTTAGACGTACACTGCTGGACGAAGTTTCCCCCATAGAATGCAATGGGGGGGATTTGTCATTTCTCTCCTGGCTGAAGAGGTCTTGCAAATAGGCATCCAATACAACATAACACCCAACAGTCACATGCGTAGCCCTAATCCCACACTAGGATTCCCTGTGTCTTGAGTACCATGGTACCATAACATCCAGAACCAGAACAAATATTTGCAGAGCATACAAACATTTGTCCCGCAGCGCAAATAGAACCCGCAACTTTCGCATCTCATCCGGCTACTTGCGCCGCAGAGGTCGTCAATATAAAAAAATCCAGCTAAGGGCGGGAACATTGGTGCTGGGACTATAATTAAGCTTGTAATGTACTTGTAATGTTCATCAGAGGGTCTTACCTGGATATCAGAGGCGATGGTGGAGTTAGGGTCTTCGGGCATAGCCGGGGGCGAGAAGAAGTTAAAGAAAGAGTCTGCTTGCACAGACTTTGTGACAGTGCGCACAGAGCCACGGGACTTGTGCTTCTGCTTCTTCTTAATTGTCTTGACAGTCACATTCTTGCCTTTCTTCCAGTTGATTTCGCAGCCCTGTGGCGATACAAATAGTGTAAGAGCTCATTTCAAACAACCTAATTCTTAAAAGTTGGTTTTAGTGCGTCAGTTGGTGATGCATGTAAGAAATCCTCATGGCTTTCAGATCTTGGTGATAAGTTAGTCATCATTTTGAATTTGTTGTTTAGTACCTCGGATGAGTAAGTTCTCCTATGTGCTAAATTCTCTCTGTACATTGTATTGTTGGTAATCCTTTTCTAATTTTCGGGATTAGCTAATAATATGTATTGAATTTTTTTTTTTTTTATTCTCTTTTCCATATTTTTTTCAAATTTTATTTTATAGCCCAAAACATCATAAGGGCTGCCCAAAAATCCTATGAGTGCGAGTAAGAACGACATATATTCTGTTTCACACCTATGTTTTATTGCCCTCACCGGCAGCGACTACAGCTATCTTTATAGTGCATTATAATTTTTGATATACCAGACACTTTAAACAATTAAAAAGTTTTGTAGTAGGAAATGTTATATTATACAAACCTTGCAGGAGTAGATCTCTGGTCCTTCAAACTCCAGTGGGGTTTCTTCATCAGGTTTGCATTTCATCAAGTACTCTTTTGTGAGGATGGTGTCCGTGAAGTAGTCGTTAGGCGCGAAATAGAACTCCAACTTGAAACCGATCGGGTCTTCATGCATTTGCACTGAAAATAGAAGTAGATTTAGTATTGGAATCATAGGTAGGTTATAGAAGGACATTGGTTGTATTTCTTCAGTTGGTGATGCATGTTAGAAATCCTCATAGCATTCAGATCTTGGTGATAAGTATGTCATCATATTCGAATTTGATAGCATTCAATTATTAACACTGCTTTTCATTTGACATGCACAGTATAGGGTTTATTAATGGCAAACTAACTACAATAGACATAGCACGCCATACACTATCAACGCCAAAATATGGCACCTTTGAACATATTTTCTTAGGACTGTTTTTCGTTAACGAGTTTCTAATACACTGCTGTTTCATAATCTAACCCTTTAAATATGTTCAACGATCAAGCAACTTTGAATGAAAATTGCTAGTATTGTGATGTTTTGGTTCACTGTTGTCAGACTAGTTTTTTATACTGTCCACTTGTAAAAAAATCTTCATTGGCTCAGAATCCAATGGTTCTTCAAGAACCAGCGTGGTCAAAGGGCGTTTTCCTCATGGAGGTTTTTCCATGAAATCTGTCACTTGTCTTAGAGGTACTTTACAGTTTTCCCATTTTTATGGAAATTTAAAATCATTGGTGCACGAAAATTCGAAACGACCTCAGGATCGGAAGTCGTGGTCGCTAGCCAGTACCTGTGTTCTCTTAAAGGCAGGGTCTAGTTAGTTTTTAAACTGATAACTTATTAAAAATTTAAATTCAAGAGTGTTAGCTGTGGCAGTATATATCCGAGAGACCTATGCCCAGCAGTGGGACTTCTAGCGACTGATGATGATGATGATAATGAAAACTTACCTTTAATATCTAGCAAGGTTTTGAGAATAGGCTCATCATGCTCCTGCATCATTTCGCAGAGCATTGAAACATTCTTGAAAATTGTGTACCAGAAGTCGGGGATTCCCTTCACATTGGGGTCCATTGGAGGCCTGAAATCAGATTGCTGTTTTAGTAAATGGTAGAGAATGGGGTGAACTTGGTAGCTTTGGGGTAAACTTCAGTTGGTGATGCATGTTAGAGATCATCATGGCATTCAGATCTTGGTGATAAGTGAGTCATCATTTGAGTGGAAGGTAGATTAGAAGTAAATGAGCCATATTTGCCATTGGGACATTGCTGGCATTGTGAATGATGATCCATTGTAGTATGATACTTTCATGATCACACGCGTATTGTTTCTTCAGCCATTCTATTGCGCCGATTCTAGCTTGTGAAGTAAACATTATAGGCCATATTGTTGCAGATAAATTGCCCAGATACATATTTCCCATATTCCGCCATGATACATATTCCATAAAATATTTCTGCGATGGCTGGGGCGCGGTGGGGAACAGTCGGTGCGAGAGGTGCGGGTTCGATCCCCGCTGTGGGACAAATGTTTTCATTGTCTACAAATATTTGTTTTGATTCTGGGTGTTGTGGTACCATGGTACCCTTAGTTCATGTGTTGTGTGTGGCTGTTGGATGTTATTTATTTATAAGAGGAAACATACTCAGCAGGCTTAATATCCTCGATGACAGCAGGCTTGTCCTTGTTCTCTCCGTCGGTAATGGCAGTGTTGGCAACCGCCTTCGCCAAATCCTCTTCCTCAGTCTCATCTCTCCACGGGTTTTGGCATTCTTCCTCTGTAGGCTCGTAGCTACCATTGACGATATGAGCGCGCTATAAGACATAACATTGTTAAGGAGGGAAAAGAAGCCATGCAGCGAGTGAAAACTGTATGGAACTTCAGTTGGTGATGCATGTAAGAAATCCTCATGGCTTTCAGATCTTGGTGATAAGTGAGTCATCATTTTCGATTCTAATTCTGAGGGTTGGACAAAAACCGCTAGGTAATAGAGCTTCTCGAGTGGCAACCATTAACTGGAAGACCTAGTGTACGACAGCCATTACTCGAGGAACCGTTGACATCGTAAAGGTCGGACAGGTCGGTGGATGGAGGCGGCTCAAGACGATTCATCGTAGCATTCTAAGGGGAAGCTGTCTAGCAGTGAAAGTCTACTAGCTGATTATGATGGGTAGAAGAACTATTCTGTCTCCAAATGTCTAACCACTTCAGAAAATTGTTTGCAATATTTGAGATGCCTCAGTAATCCAAACAAAGACAGGTGATAGTATTACCTTTTCGAACAGAGGCTTGTAAAGGTTCTCGTACTTGCACTCGAGCGCGTGCACTTCGCTGTAGAACTTTGCTTCAATGTCCACAAACTCCTTCTGCAGGGAACGCAGACCGCGGATGCGGCGTCGGACGTTCGGAGGCAGGGAGGCGAGGGCTTCGGCGTGCAGGCGGTTCGTGATTGCAGCCAGCATCTCGTTGCGAGTGTAGGCGCTACGGAAAACAAAAATAATGTTAGGAACGAGAGACTGACAGCAGATTGTATTATTGTAGTACAACTGATGAGGCCTTGAGCCGCCTCCATCCACAGACTTCCTGCAACGTTTATGTCTTTAGTCCGTCTTGGCCTTCCCCTACCGCGTCGTCCGGTTTGAGGAATATCAGCTACGGATCTTTATTTATGGGTCAATAAAAGTATGGAATCAGCTTTTAGTTAAGTTTTTCCACAATATGAACCAAGAGTCAAGATAATCATGATTCATTTTGGCATTGAAACAAAAATAGAATGTCAGGAAAGCGAACATGGTTCTGGATCGTATCTAAGATGGCGTGTCGAAATACGACTATCAGGAAGTTTATAAATACTTTTTGATTATAAACAGTTCCCGCGTCTATTGGTATGGTATACAGAACAGTTGCGACCTCAATTCTACTGAAACCTTACAAAAATAGAAATTTCGCAACAGAAACTTCCGAGTTTACCTTATAATTTGTAAGATTTCGTTAAGTTTTTCTTTACCGAAACGAAAATAAATTTCTTAAAATTTCGCAAAAGAAACTTCTGGGTTTACCTTGTAATTTGTAAGATTTCCTTAAAGTTTTTCTTTAAAGAAACGATAGTAAATTTCAGAAATTTCGCAACAGAAACTTCAGAGTTTACCTTATACTTTGTAAGATTTCTTCAAAGTTTTTCTTTACCGAAACGAAAATAAATTCCCTTGCTTCACTAGCAAACACTTTTGACAGACTTGAGGACCAAATACTATTTCATTTTCAACGAAATGGTTCCGAAAGAAACTAAAGCATCTGCAAGTAACGCTGACGAACAGAATAAGACGGATGCCACACATAAAATATGCCAGTCTCGGAATGCACCTGGATAGACTAACATAATATGGAAAACACTCTTAAAAAAATTAAGCTTATCGTCATTACAATCTGAATCAGATCTAATCTATTCCAATTCAACAACCCTAGAAAACAAGCTACGGATTTACATAATGATGATACATCCCTATAAATAATATGTACTTTATATGTGTATAATATGTAAAACACAGTGCATCTTTACCCAAACTACAAAATTCAATACTCAAATCTATGTCAAACAAATGTACCATTGTTCAGTGAACTGGGGAATTCATAAACAACTATGATAATTGATAAGTCTCCCAATTGTCACATAATTGTCCAAGTAATCTGCCAAAGTCGCTAGTTAGGGTACCGAAATAGCATGCCTTAGAAGTTTTTTTTTTTTTTTTTTTTTCTATGTTCATCTGCAATCAGTCTTCAGACTATGAGCAGGTATGATGTGGGTAGTCGGGATTGCGAGAGAAGTGGTCCAGCGACCGCTTCTACTCTTCTGTGCATCATGTTCTGGTGAGTTCCAGGACATCTTTTCTTTTCAGTCGCCTCTTATACGAGGGCTTAGTGAGTCGCTGTGCCAGTTGATTGGGGTGGTTTCTCAGTTTTTCCTGGTAGGCTTGAGCACTAGTTTTGATTTCTTCATATACCATGTTGACATTGAGGATTTCATGCAACTCTGTGTTCCTTATGAACCAGGGTGCATTGGAGATATTTTTAAGAAGGCCATTTTGGAAGCGCTGGATGAAATTTATGTTGGAGGTACAGGCTGATCCCCACAGTTGAATGCCATAAGTCCAAACTGGCTTCAGGACAGTATTGTAAATGAGCAGCTTGTTGTCGACTGACAGTTTTGAGTTTCTCCCAAGGAGCCAGTACAGACCTCTGTATTTCAAGCCGAGTTGGTCTCTTTTTGTTTGAAGGTGTTTCTTCCATGTCAGGCGGCGGTCCAGGTGCATGCCTAGGTACTTCACAGTGTCACTATGCGGTAGCGGGTGGTTTCCCAGATTGACCGGAGAACAATCCCCTCTTCTCAGTGAAAATGTTACATGGACTGACTTTGAGGCACTTGCCTTCATCCTCCATTTTTTCAGCCAGTCATCTACTTTGTTCAGGCTGTTTTGCAGGAGTTCTGATGCTTCGTGTGGGTTTTTACTATTTGCTAGAATCGCTGTATCATCCGCATAAGTGGCAATGGTAACATTTGGTGTTTCAGGAAGATCAGCTGTGAAAATTGTGTAGAGAACGGGTGCCAAAACTGAGCCTTGTGGAACACCTGCAGTTATATTGTAGAAGCCAGATGTCTCCTCACCATCTTTGATTTGAAAAATGCGATCTTTCAAGTATGAGTTTAGGAGGGTGTAGTATGTGTGTGGCAGAAATGTTTTTATTTTGCACAGAAGGCCCTCATGCCAGACTCGGTCAAAAGCTTGCTGTATATCCAGGAAGGCAGAGGAGCAGTATTCCTTATTTTCCAGAGCACTACGAATAGTGTCATAGACTCTGTGGACTTGTTCTGTTGTTCCATGTCTTTGTCGAAACCCAAATTGATGTTCAGGGATGATTTTTCCGTCTGCTAAGGCTGGGGACATTCTTTTAAGTAGTACTCTCTCAAATAGCTTAGATATTACAGGCAGAAGACTTATTGGTCGGTATGAGCTAACTTCATTTGCTTGTTTACCTTCTTTGTACACCATTATTATCTGTGACACTTTCCACAATAATGGAAAGTGTTGCACCCTGAGTATTCCATTAAACAATGTTGTCAGATATATGATGCCCTTCTGTGGGAGTTGTTGCAAAACCTCTTTTGTGATTAAGTCAAACCCAGGTGCCTTTTTACCATCCAGTCGTTTTATTTCAAATACAATTTCCTTTGGTGTTACTGGCCTTATTGGCAAGTCTAACTGGAAGTCCTGGTCTAGTGTAGCCACAGTGTCTACTGGAGGAGCAATGGGATCAGCCTCATTTGGAGTGAATACATTTTTAAGATGGTCTGCAAATGCTTCAGCCCTTTCATGACTTGACCGGGCCCATTGATTGTTAGGTAGTTTTATGGGTGGATTAACCTTCTGCGGTTTATTAACATTATTCTTAATTTCTTTCCATAGTGAGTAGTTTGTTGCTTTGGTGGCAGTAAGCGATTCCAAGTGATTTTGCATACTTTCATCCCCTGCATCCTTTATCATGGTTTTTAACTCCCACATGGCTTTGTTTAAGGCTGTTTTGTCAGAGGGGCACCTACTGGTGTGCCACACACGACGCAGTCTTCTTTTTTCCTGTATCTTTTTTCGGATTTCCCAAGGCACATTTTTCCGTTTCATTCCATATTCTGATTTTTGAGGGGTGCATCTCCAGCAGGCTGACTGTATAGTATTTGTAAACTGCATAGTAGCATTATCAACATCACCAGGAGTTTTCAGGGCGACTTTAAGTGTCAGCGTTTCATCCACTATATCACGGAATGAATCCCAATCTGTTTGTCTATTGTAGAGAGGTGCTCCTTTGTCCCGCAGTTGGACCCTGGTAACTATGATAATTGATAAGTCTCCCAATTGTCACATAATTGTCCAAGTAATCTGCCAAAGTCGCTAGTTAGGGTACCGAAATAGCATGCCTTAGAAGTTTAACCATTTTGTTTTACCACAAGGCTAAAACGACAGACATACATAACGAATTTATAGGGTTCCGTCTTAGCCTAAAAAGGAAATGACTCGTATAGTGCGTCTAGTCTTAAACTACACGCCCGCCCCCACTATTTCATTACGTCAAAATATATTCCTTTTTCTGTAACTACAAGTACCGTATTCGAACGTCAAGCTTGTATCAAATGCCAAGTAAATGCGGTGCAGTTTTAGACTAGACGCACTCTATTAGGAAATTACTAGCTGTCACACGACTAGGCTAGAAACATGAGATTACAAGTTAAAAACCCACCTAGAAACAACTGAAATTTTCAGCGATGAATTCAAAGAGGCGGGATACTAAAAATCATTATGTATTTACAAAATATTTACAGCCATTAAGTTTTTATGTTGTTGGATCGGCAATGTACCGAAAATACTCGTGAAAGGCTGAAAGGCGAAAGCAAATAGTGAACATGATTGAGCATGTGTAATGTATGTTTGGCGTATTGTGAAGAAAAATCGATACAGCAAGCTATTATTTATTTCAAAGAAAAATAGGTAGGTATATTCGCATTAGTTCTTTGGAACTGTGTCAATTTTACTAAGGGTGACCCAACAAAGAGTTCTAACCAGAAACTTTGACATGAAACTAATTGAAGGTCTTTTAATACAACAATGGTATTATTATGTTATTATACAATACAAAAAAGTTGTAAAAGCTTTTTGAGATTGACTACCGCCACGGAATGCAGCACAAATACGCGAGGTGTGAGTTGTGGTGTCAGAGCAGTTGGTGTGATGTAGTCTGAGGGAGCAGCTACATCACACCAGTACCACCTGGATGAGTTAAGCGTGGCGAATGGGGGATACCACGACTCATCCCTAAGCCAGAGTGGCTGATGCTCATCTGCTCTATGTCCATTGTGTCCTATAACCTGCACCCGGGAGGAATTACCAATGGCGACAGCCGGCGCCGCCCGGACAGCATAGAAGGTCGCGACATACTCGTTAGGACTAAAGACCCCTCAGTCTCCTCCCGTAGCAGCATCCACCTGAGTATATTATGATATTGCGCGCCTGCCAAGCGTGGTGATTATGGCAAATGACGAGGCCTCTCCCATACAGTTCGATGAGGGGGGGCCTCATCGAACTGTATGGGAGAGGCCTCGTCCAACAAAGGACATCTAACGGCTAGTGATGATGATGATGCTTGTTAAGATGAAACAATAAGAATGCTATGAAGACATACTGTTAATCTAACATGGTAACACATAAATCATGCTGGGTATGTACAGAGTAATATGAGCCTGCATTATTGATCAAGTGGTAAGTAGAGCGTTAAATGACTCATTAGATCAATGACCCCAAGGATCTTGGCCTTTTGTGGCTGATGATCGGACAAAAACCATGATTGCGATAAATACATGGTAATAATAAAATTGGTGTTTTGCGCCGGTAACTCTAAACTGGTTTTATGATTCATTGGTTTTTTTGCCATGTGTAATACAGAAAAACTGATATTGGACTAATTTTTTCTAAACATTCTAGACTTCTTTTGAGATTCCGTAACCAAATCGCAAAAACGAAACCTTATAATTTCGTGCTTTCCGTATGTCAGCCATTGAGAAAGCAGTGTTTCAATCTCTCCATCATTGTAACTGTTATACATGGATATCGTCCGGGAATTTTATAGGAATACCTACCACTCTTACGCATTGAAGATAAGCTTTCCGACTTCGTGTCAATACGAGTCGTGCGGCAAGGAGACACTATCTCTCCTAAGTTATTTGAATACCTTATAAAAACACTGGATTGGGACGAGATAGACATGAACATCGATGGACGCAGCGTATCTACGAATTGCTGAGGACTTAATACTATAGCCGAGAACGTTGACGACTTCCATAAAGCCTCGCTCAAACTCAAGCTCGCCTGAGGATGAATATTTCCAAAACCCAGGTGATGACCAACCTTCTGGGTCAAAAACCTAACACAATCGTAGGTAACTATCAAATAGGCAGGGGCAGACTACATATATCATGGACTTTGTTTATTCTTCAGCCCTGATTCCCAGGTAAAGGAGATTTCAAGGCGAATTCAGCTAGAACCACTTTTAGAAAGTGTTTGAGGATTTCCTAAAATCAAACATTCCCCAATGCCTAAAGACCAATGATGTATATAACCAATGTGTCCTGCCCACTACTACTCACAACCCGAGACATTACCACTTACAAAGGAGTAGGTAGATGGATAAGATGCAATGCAGCACACCATGCTGGGAATATTGCTTCTAAATCACATACCCAGTGCTAAAATCCGACTTTGCAAAATGGTTGTTGACGTGCGTAAGCAGGTTGCAAGACAAAAGTGGAGATGGGCAGGGCATTTGGTTAGAAGGGACGATGGGAGATGGACAAAGGCTATGCCAGAATGGTGGCCAAGAGATGCTTGACGACCAAGGGGCAGACCACCCACCGGATGGTTGATTTAGACAGGCTAAAATGATGATGATGATGATAAATGGCATGAGTTGATAACAGAACCTCTTGCTGTATACGTTACTGGTGATATCCAGCACTCAGGTCTAAGACTCCGTCAGTTATCTGGGCTCCGGCTAAATCATTCCAACTACTGGTGATATCCAGCACTCAGGTCTAAGACTCCGTCAGTTATCTGGGCTCCGGCTAAATCATTCCAACTATTGCATCTCTTACTAGCAACAAAATCTTCCTAGTAACCTTTGACATGCCAGCCAATCCATATGACTCAGTTTCGTTTATAATCACAAGAAGGAGAATTCCCTAGATTTTGAGCTAGTTTCAATAATGTCTAATTTCTATTTTTTTTTACATTTTGATGGATTCAATCGCATCCTTCCGATGCTCTACGGTTCTTGCTTGGCACGTGAGAGGCTAATCATGTGTCATAGAGATCCCTAATTAAACTTTATTACGTCCAACACAATGGGTGAATCATACGAATGGAATTCAGACATGTGGTTTTATAATTTGGACGACACACTTGTAGATTTCCAGACTTTTTGAGGTTAATCTTGGGCTTGGAGATATTGATTTTATAAGATAAAGTTGACCTAGATTTTACTGATTGGATGCACCAGACTAGAATTCTTGGGCTTGAAAGCAAAGGGCAATGTGCTCCAATGGAAGTATTAAAAAACCTCACTATATGAATAATGTATGGCCAAAATAAAATTGTATAGTAATACATGCATAATATGTTTGGGAGGGTTCCACTTATTAATGACATGTGGATGGATATGCTGACCGGTGAAAATGTGTGAACAAAAATCTATGTACAGCTGACTGTCATTAAATTTGTTCCCGCGAAAAACTTGGTGAAGTTATTAAAATTAATTAATATTTAGAGCTGCGTTTGTCATGACATATGACAATGCCCTAACTAGACTGTGACAAAGATATCAGAATCTACTGCCACCGATTTACTATCTTGAAATAGTTCCATGCTCGTTTTTTCTCAAGAAACGGATAATTAAAGAAGTAACATTTAGAATTAAAGTTTATAAAATTACCCTTTCAACAGTTGCTGTGTCAGTTCACCACCACCCACAACTTCCTCCTCTTCTCCAGACTCCATTTCGGATGTGTGATCGTCACCAACTCGTTCAACGGTGCCCATGGTTTAGTCTAAAACAAAGAAGGTCGGTCAGCACAGCTACATTCCCGCCACGTTGAGTAGGTACCATGCCGGCGCGGCAACCAAAGACAGAAAGTAGCTCGTAAATCAATAAACTAACAAAATATAATCCCAGTAACAGCGTCTCAAAGCTTCCTACCGTCACTCCAAGACCCCGTTCTACATTATTTCACATGTAAAACTTAGTGCGTAGTTGTAAAAATCCCACTATGCCTGACCACATGGCACATATTTCAATCTCACTAAATAGATGAAAATCTCGACTTACGATGGCAAAATCCACTCGATAACCGTTTGAGACAGCGATTAAACAAGTATTTTATCACAAAATCGTTTAGTTTGCGTAATAATCCAATATTCAGACGTACCTTTGCGGCAACAAAATTTCAGAAAGAAAGATGGCGACAATTTGCGGCCGACCGACCGACAATGATTTGAAATGAAGTTTGAAGTTTGTCAAGTTTGATTATCGAATGCGGAATGACATGAATGGAGGAGCAAGACAATTTCCGGATGTCTATGTCTCTCTGGAAAATGTGGAAAAATATTGTCTATGGAACCCAAAAATCTTTTCTCTCCAGAAAAGAGAAAATAGTCTGTGGTACGTTTAGAGAACTCTCGAGAAGTGCAGTTGCGGAGATAAATACGTATATACGTAACCAATGTCACCTAAGTATTTCTCTTTTTGCGTGCCCCGATGCCGCCGAGATAAATACCTAATCATTGTCAATGTCGAAGCACCAGTTTATTCATCATCATCAACCTATAGAAGTCCACTGCTGG
Source organism: Epirrita christyi (assembly GCA_951392215.1). Lineage (NCBI taxonomy): Eukaryota > Metazoa > Arthropoda > Insecta > Lepidoptera > Geometridae > Epirrita > Epirrita christyi. The sequence goes on along the minus strand of OX595848.1, from coordinate 5,628,290 downwards.
ACATAGGCCTCCTGCATAGAATGTCATGACGAACGGTCTTGAACCACCTCCATCCACCGACTTCCTAAAATCTCTAAAAGGTCGTTTTAATCCTTTTAGATCTAGATTTTTCGGTTTTATCCTAAATAACATCCAACACTCATAATAATAATAAAACTAAATACTAGAAGTATCTACATACCTACAACATTTTAAGTTTGAGTAGGTAGGTCCCTCCTACTTAGTTTTTGAAAACATAGCTACTTTAACTTATTTCCGCAATAATACCGGTATGTTTACTTATTATTTGAATATATTAATTTATATCATTTATTTTTAGTAATTTAACCATATCATTGATTTCTATCAATTCTCCGTATGTAATGCATAGAATCCATCGCTTCCAACGCAGTCAGCATAATGTTCATACCTATCTTGGATGAAATGAACCTTGTCATTGGACATCTCTTATACTGCTCTTTTACTAGTTCAACCTTTCCCTCTTCCTGGAATGATGGCCAGATACTCCTTTAAGGAAAAATACCAATCCAGCCTCCTTATTCCGAGTAACATTCAATATCCATCCTCCCTTCCTGTCTAAAGTGTTGGAACCTTCTTGGAACACTTAGTCCAGCATCAACTGAGCATCTTCCTCAACAAAAATATCCATAAGAACCCATATCAATCTGGCTGTCGATCTGGCCATAACAAAACTACAGCCCTAGTCCAGCCAGATAACAGTGTGTTGATTATAGGTTTACCCATTTGACACCATTCGGAAAAACGGAAAGCGGAACGTGAGTAATTTGTATGGAGCCACCGAAGAGCGCCCCTAGCGGACAAGGGAGAACTAATTATTGACCGAAAACCAAAAATCCAATCGTTTTATTTCTCACTCAAATACAAGTGCTCGGCGTACTCGTAAAACAGACGAACGAGCAGTCACCTTTATGTTGCATAGTTACTCGATGGTTACTCGTAAATTGTTGGAGATTTGTATATGCCATCTCTTTCTAAAAAAGAGATGGCATATACAAATCCGTGAAATCTCTTAGAATAAGGACGCTTCAGTCTTTATTCTGAGACAAATCTATGGAATTTGTTTTATGAACTTGTCATTGTCCTCTCCTTAGTCTGTGTCATTGTCCATGAAGCAGGATAACTTGATGTTGATTGATCTAATTTTTAGAAAGAAAAAGATATAATTTTTATCAAAATAAGGAATGTTTGTGGATTTTTCCTCCAAAAACATAGTTGTGACACCGATAAACTTATTGAATTCCTTGGAGAATTTACTTTTCTCAGAAGCCATAGCCATAATATTACTTTGTAGGTATATCTCCCTACCTTGTTCAGTGATGTGGCCATCAAAACAAGAGAAATAAAGAGTTCACGTCAGTCCGAGAACGACAAAATAAAGACAATCTACGTATAGCCAAAGATCTTTGCGTAAAGCGAGAGAGCTATCACAAAATGAGACAAGTCTACCGCAATTTCAAACCATGATTGAGTTTATGGAGTTGTAAGTAAGTAAATATTTTGTTCATACAAACATTGAAAAGCTAGTGTATATCTTCTCATGTTCACCAGCCTGTTTATGTCCACAACTAGACGACTGATTTCCATATCCTAATAATTTTATAACACCATAAATGGTAATTTACCTACAGCCCAATCCCGGCAAGAAACAAATTGTTTTATAAAATTGATTAGAATTTTACTTATAAATTGGTCCAAAAATTAATGAATGCCAGAGTACCTACCACGACATTATTATTTATAGTGTCTTGCTGTCAGCGTTATGGTGATCATTTTAATCATAGCAGTGAATTTATTTGAACATACTTAGTTTGCGTTGCACGGGTTGTGAAAATGTGTATTTCTGTTTCAGGTGTGGAGTGATTAACTGTCTATAAAACGAAAAGCAAAATGGCACTGGTGGTGCAATAGCACCCCAACAGAGCAACGGGTGCTACAATTTATTAGTGTACAAGCTACAACAAACATCAATGTGATTTATGCTGGATTGCCACAGGTTAGTATTTCTTCCTTGTTCTAGACATTTTGATTGAATGATTGCATGCTAAGCTATGGGGAGAGATAGGCTTGGAGTTTCACTATGTGATAGAGTCGGTTTTTCCACACAAAAGTATATATTTCCTCATTTTATGTAGATACCTACATATTTTTGACCTAGATATTTTTTTGATGTAACATAACATCAATGTCCAAAGTAAATTTTATACAGTCTATTCCTTCCAATGCAATTCAATGCCGTGGTGTGTTTGGTCTAAAAATAGACCCCTCTGTCTCCTCCCATGGATGTAGTAAAAGTTTTATTAAGGGATTACACCAGGTGATCAGCAGCATCCACCTGAGTGCTCAACACAAATACTGCAATCACCAATCTGCCTGTCAAGCGTGGTGATTATGGCAAGTCCAAATTGGCATGGTGATAATGGGATTATGAATCCCCCTATTAATATGGACATTTAAGGCCACATCCAGCAGTGGATGTATACCGGCTGTTGTTGATGATGATAGCTTAAGAACCATCTCTCATATACGATTTGTTGTTCCGCAGCTATACGTGGCAACTTACAGCGTGCTCTAAGATACAATACAGACAGACGGACACACTATACACACTTATGACACCCCAAGTTTAGTCGGGAGTTAAAAACAGTGTAGTCTGTAGATATGTAGTGACTTTCAAGTTAAATAAAAGTCATTCAAAATTTTTCAGTACATTCACCGGGATCATATTAAGCTCGCCAGCAACTAGCATTGCCGCCACAAAGGGGCGCCGCGCTCAGACTTCGCCGCTCGCCTCCAGCTTATTCGCCAGGATATTCTGCTTGCCAGCAGTTGGTACTGTTGCCACAGAGGAGCGCCGCCCGTGGTCGTGGCCTTACCTCGTAGGCAGTCCAATCCAAATCGGCGCCGGCCGCCAACTAATCCTTGACGAATACTTGTACCGTATTCTTTAAGTCGTCTAGCAGTTTCACATGTACATTTTCCTTCCATTGTAAATAAACATAAACCTTGTGATCGGAGATTAAAATTGTGGTATTATTTCCCAAACATCCATACCTCACCTACCATGAAAGAATGTATCACTGTAATGTTAGAAAATCAACTGATTAGCAGTAATATCCTTTGCATTATATCCTATGCAAATAGTCACGGGGGTCCGTGAAGTCCAGACTTTATCTACTATTTTACTTTTTTGTATTTAATTTAGAATATATTGTTACAATAGTAGCTGCTTTATTACTCTATAGGTACTTAGTAATCTTAGTATGTGTTTACTGAATAACTATCAATCTCTAACTAGATACTTACGGTTTTCAAGTTCTACAAGTTTGATACAAGTATGTAATAAATAATGTTTTGAAAAGAGCTTTTTTCCATTTTTGTATTTATTTACTCACAGCTAACATGTTTTATCGTAATATGCTTAAATCTATGTATATTATGCAGTTTATTTCCATCTGCTTCTGACTCAGGAAACAACAACTTTTCTGAAACAAAAAAGAAAAGATTTCAATACATGCGCAATCACTGCAATAAAACTAAACACAAACATATTCTCTGAAAATTCAATATTTATGCCCTGTAGGGCCTATTTTTCTTGCTGCTAGTGTGAGTATAGTGCGGCTGCGGCCATGATGAAGAAAGTACACTGGTGGACGAGACCTCACTTATAGATTGCAATGGGAGAATTTGCCGTAATCACCACTCTTGGCAGACCGATTGTTGATTGCTTGGTGTTGAGTTACTCAGGTGGATGCTATCCCGTGATGTAATCCCTGAGTCAGCTATTACAACATTCACGGAAGGAGATGGACCCTTCCATCTCCTTTCTATTCTAAGGATGGCCACACCACCGCACAATGAAATAAGTAGGTAGGTAGGTACCTTAAATTCAGGAATTACACTTGTTCTGCATTAATTCTTCCGACTAGAATCTAGTCAGTAACATCCTTGATGGTCTTCGATCACCCTTTCTCTAAAAAGGTCCATGACTTCTGCTCTTGGATCCACCGGCATCTCTAGTATTCCATCCTAAAGCAGACAGATTAATACAAATTACAGCTTGATAAACACATAGGAACCTACAACATGGCTCATCACATCAGTAAATAGACTGGATAATAATATAATATACCTAATAATAATGGATGATGAATATCATAGCATTCAAAGCCTATGAGTAGGTATGATGATAAGTTGACATTATTATATTATTCACAGGTTGATTTTAGATGTGTGAAATCATGTGAAAGTATAAACATCTTTACGCTAGTAATACTTTTACAAGTCAATGCATAGGATTGTCCAATCTAACCATAGATTGAGGTGCCATGCAAGCAAGGTCTGGGAGTTTATGTTAGTTCAATATAGATACCTAGGTCATCTTCAGCGTCTGGAACTCCAAAATTGAGGGCTATGTTGTAAAGTACACAACAAACAACGATGAGTTGTACACACTTTGCTGGTTTGTATTGCAGATAATCTGTCTTTGCACAGGCAACGCCACCGATTTTTGCGCCTCTCAAATGTGCTTCTTCAAAAAGAATAATGATAACACTCCAAAACCTATGCCAAAACACTGATTTCGAGCAAAGAAAACTTATTATATTATGTTACTCGGCGAAAAGTGATCGAAAACATGTCAGTCACCTCTGTTATGATATATGAAACCTGCTTTGTCGAGTTGTATTACCTCCTTTGATACGAGTATAAGTACGTTAGTGACAAGTGTCATAGAGAGCAGTCTAAATATTTTTTGCAATGAAGTAAACACAGTTTTCCTTATTTATTCTTTAATTTACTCCAAAGGATCCATAATTCACGGTAAACCCCTAATACATTAACATGGTAGCAGAGCGTGGTTCCCAGGAATAAATTAGAAAGAATTTGCATTGAGAGTTCGAGATGGAGAAGTCTATCCTTGAAGCCGCTAAAATCCAGGTAGGAGAGCTTCATGATTCGAACTGGGCGACATGGAAATTTAAAATACTTATCGCATTGCGAGGCCTAAGAGTTCTAGATGTGGTTGAGGGCAAGCTAATCCCACCCAAGAAACCTGAAGAGGATACAGAGCCTACAGCAAAGAAAAAGTATGAGGACGAACAGCAAAAGTATTTGTCAGCAGATAGCGCAGCCTTGCTGCTTATTACTACGAATTTGTCACAAGAAAACTGCGAGAAAGTTTTAAGATACTCTACAGCGAGGGAAGTATGGTTAGAACTACATCGCTTGTATGATGGTACATCGGAAAGTAAAGCCTACGACCTGTGCATGAAGTTCTTCAGCTACACCATGCAATCCGGAGGTGATGTGTCAGGTCACGTCAGCAAACTGAAAAACTTATGGTCAGAACTTACTAGGGAGCTCCAAAAGGAACACTTGAAGGAAGAACTACCAGAATTGTTTCTCATTTGTAAAATTCTAGACATATTACCGGAAGAATACTTTTCTTTCAAATCAAGCTGGATGATGATGTCGAAGGAAGACAGAAATGTAGAAAATCTGACAACTCAGCTGTGCAATCACGAGAGAGCCTTATCAAGCAAGAATGAAGAAAAGATAGAAGCGCTTGTAGTGAGAAGCAACAGATTGGCGACAAATAAGAAGAGTAAAGCAAGTAAGAATTCTGAGAACAGTAAGGTTAATGCGAGAATGGACAAATGCCACTATTGTGGTGTAGTCGGACATAGAGTCAAAGGTTGCTCTAAATGGATATCCGACGGACGACCACCGAAATGTAAGCCAACATCTAAGTCAAGAGATGATCCTAATACGAGTGTTAATATGAACATTATGATATTGAATCCAAATGCTACTGCAGATAGAGACCATTGGTTTGTTGATAATGGGGCTACGAGCCATGTTACAAGCAGATATGATCTATTCCAGACGTTTGAGGAATTCAACACTTCACACACCGTGACAACAGCAAATGGAGATACGATCAAGGCAGTTGGGAAAGGAACTGTATTCGTAGAGGCTGATGTAGAGGGTCGCAAGATAGAGATCTCGTTGAATGATGTATGGTACGTGCCTTCAATACAGAAGAACCTATTTTCAGTACTGTCAGCGCAAGACAAGTTAGATAACAGCCTTTTCATGTCAACAACTACGGTATGCAAACTGTCTCAGCATGGAAAAGTGTTACTGATTGGTGAAAGACAGAAAGAGGGAGGTATTTTCAAGCTGAAAGCAAAAAATATCAAACCTAGGTCACTTATTGAGATAAACCACATTTCACAAGAGGACCAGTTGCAACTATACCACGAGAGATTGGCTCACCAGAGCAAAGCACATGTGAAAAAGGTAATGGAGAGAGAACTTGGCATTAAGGTAAAGCTAGACAGAGAAACATGCGAGGGTTGTATGTACGGAAAAGCTCACAAGTTGAAATTTGGAACTAGAGAAAGAGCTAAGGAACCAGGAGAGTTAATACACGCTGATGTATGTGGGCCGTTCACAAACTCTTTATCCAAATACAAGTATTTCATACTCTTCAAGGACGATTTTAGCAAATTCCGCTTTGTTTACTTTCTGAAAGAAAAATCAGAAGTTCATAAGAAGCTTGAGCTGATGTTAGCTGAGATACAGACTACAGGACATAAAGTAAGAGAGCTATTGAGTGATAATGGAGGAGAATTTGATAATGAAAATGTCAGAAGATTACTGCAGAAGTATGGCATAAAACAGAGGTTGACTATGCCCCATACTCCAAACCAGAACGGATGTGTTGAAAGAGACAATAGGACCGTTGTGGAAGCAATGAGAACAATGATGCATACAAATGACTTACCTCAGAGCCTATGGGCTGAGCTAGTAGACGCTACAGTTTACATACTAAACAGAACGGGTCCTACAACGTTAGATAAGTCACCGTACGAGATCTGGTACAGCAAGAAACCCAGGATTAAGCATCTGAGAATAATTGGAAGTACATGTTATGCACATATTCCCAAAGTGACTAGAAAGAAGCTGGATAAGAAAGCTATCAAGGGCGTACTTGTCGGTTATGATAACGATGAGGGCTACAGAGTTTGGATTAGAGAGAAGAATAAGATAGTTCGCTCTAGAGACGTGATTTTTGAAGAAAAGACTTTGAAGTGTACCAAAGACACGAAGGATATTACTTCAAAACCGGAAACTCCGAACATCCCAAACCCTACTAGTAGCATTGTTATACCAAATCCTATAGTTGAGTTGTTGAATCCAGATACAGTCACACCTATAGAAGATATATCAGAACTCAATGACGATGTATTCCAAGATTGTGATTCTGAAGATAGTAGAGAACAAGAGATAGTAAGCGAAGAAATCTTACAACCGGTACAGCAGGAGACAGAATCTAATGAACAGATAGAGTCAAATGCAGAACCAAATGTATATCAAAGAGGAATGAGACTTAGAGATCGTTCAATGCTGAGAGCACCTGTAAAATTTGATGAATTTGTGATGTCAACTGTTGCAGAGTTGAATGATGATGTAGTTGAACCTCAAACATTCAGAGAAGCTATGGAATCTAAGGACAGAGATAAGTGGAAAATAGCTATGGATGACGAAATGAAGTCATTGAAAGAAAATGAAACGTGGACAATGGTACCTTTACCTAGAGGAAGAAAGGTAATTCCATGTAAATGGGTTTACAAAGTAAAGAGAAATCCAGATGGAAGTATAGAGCGTTTTAAAGCACGACTGGTTATTAAAGGGTATTCACAGAAAAAAGGCGTGGACTACAACGAAACTTTTAGCCCTGTTGCTAAAATGAGCACGATAAGAACTATTATAAGTATTGCTGCTAGAGACAGCATGCACTTGTCACAGTTCGACGTGTCCACCGCGTTCCTCTATGGAAACATTGAAGAGGAAATTTTCATGAAACTACCAGAAGGGTATAACGATAACACAACTTTAGTATGCAAGCTGACGAGGAGCATTTATGGTCTCAAACAAGCCCCGCGTTGCTGGAATAACTGCATTCAAGGATTTTTACAGAAAGTTGGATTTAAAATGAGTGAAGCAGATCCATGCCTCTTCGTAAGAAGGAGAGAAGAGAAGATAATAATATTAGCTCTTTACGTAGATGATGGATTGATTGCATGCAGTGATGAAGAAGAAGCACAAAGGTTTCTGACAGAACTGAAAGAAAGATTCAAAATTAAATCCAAGTTGGCAAACTATTATCTTGGTCTAGAAATATCAAGAGAAGACAATGGAACTGTAAAAGTGAATCAAACCGCATATACCAAGAAGGTGTTGGAGAGGTTCGGCATGAGCGAATGCAAGCCTGTAGGAACACCAATTATCAAAGACGGAAAGATAGAAAAGGGAGAAGACTCTAAAATAGAAAAGTTTCCGTATAGACAAGTGGTTGGTGCTCTGGCATATCTGATGGTTGGAACTAGACCTGACATTGCATACGCAGTTGGAGTTGTTTCCAGGAAACTAGATAACCCTTCAAGTGAGGATATTGTTAAAGTGAAACGAATTTTGAGATATCTGAAAGGAACTTTAGATTGGGGTTTAATTTATAAAAGAAAGTCTGATGCTAAGTTACGATGTTATAGCGATTCAGATCACGGTGGAGATTTAGAGACAGGAAGATCTACATCAGGGATGATCTGTATGTACGCTGGAGGGATTATATCTTGGAAGAGTCACAGACAGGCTTCCGTAGCCATTTCAAGCACTGAAGCGGAAGTCGTTGCCGCTAGTGAGACTGCACGAGAGATAATCTGGCTCAGAAGACTTTTCGAGAGTATCGAGCATACGAATAAAGTACCAGTTCTGTATGTTGATAACGAGTCTGCTATCAAGTTGGCTAGAAACCCGCCATATGAGTACCATAGCAGAACCAAGCACATAAGGATCCGCGAGTTCTTCATCAGAGAAGTTGTGATGGACTGTGTGCTGGACGTAGAGAAAGTTTCGTCGGAATTTCAGCTGGCTGACATGATGACCAAGCCGCTGTACAGGCCCAGGCTGACGATGCTTTGCAAGAAAATTGGAATGTTTAGTGGAAGAGAAGATACCACTGACTGAACTCAACAAAGAGAGAAGATGTTATGATATATGAAACCTGCTTTGTCGAGTTGTATTACCTCCTTTGATACGAGTATAAGTACGTTAGTGACAAGTGTCATAGAGAGCAGTCTAAATATTTTTTGCAATGAAGTAAACACAGTTTTCCTTATTTATTCTTTAATTTACTCCAAAGGATCCATAATTCACGGTAAACCCCTAATACATTAACAACCTCTAGAAACTCAGGTGAGAGTGAAACACCAAATATACGAATATCGTATCCCGACTTCCGAGCGATTCCGTTCATAGTCCTGTCAGATTAGGTACTCGTGATCGCATAGTGCAAAAAAACCGATTGAATGTGAGTCACCCTTACGAAACGGTCGCAGCGACCCTACAAAAATGACTCTTATTCTAAGGCAGCGCGTCACGTGACTTTTTCGGTACCGGATGGTCGGGATTCGGGAGTCGGGAGTCGGTCAGATTGCATGGCAAAACTCATAGTAAGCCTTCAGGTGACTCCGGTTAGGCATATGGACAATGGTCAAGTGACTGTTCTGTCTGACCAAAATCTAGTAGGATGCTGACGTTGCTAGACTAGTGAAACCTAAGTTATAGGCATCGGAAGCTCTCGACAATATAACGCCAGCGTCAGTTCTAAATGGTTATTAGCTATTCTTATGCTACAATAATGGATTTGGATTTGGATTCAATGGAGATTTAATGCGAGGCAGGTGATTGGTGAGGAAAATGAAAAAAAAAATAGTCGTTGTTTTCAGGGCTGCCATCGTATAGTTAAGATACGGAAACCGTATAATTTGTAAACTTTTTTTTTCTGTACGCGTCCTATGATAGTATACGGTCAGTACAGTACTATACTAGGTAGTATAGTATAATCTGTATAATAAAAAAATAGTACTGGCAGCCCAGCCAGGTTGTTATGATTTGGTTGATTGGTTTATATATTTTTCTGATTTTCAAGGAATAGAATGTATAATTTAGTATTTTGAGGGCGAATCAAAAGCTGCAATGCCACCGACAGTGCAACAGACAAACGAGCCCGAAAGGGACAAGCGTCCTCAAAGAGCTGGCGAGAGAAGGTTAGTTTTGTTAATTGCCTACTTTCTCTGCAAATGCTTCTAATGTTACTCAAACTTTATATTAATTACCGCCAGGTCAGAGCTGGTGACCCGTGTGAAATACTGCAACACATTACCGGACATACCCTTCGATTTGAAGTTCATTACCTATCCATTTCAATCGACGCGCTTTATCCAATATAATCCTACGTCTTTGGAGAAAAACTACAGATACGAAGTGTTGACGGAGCATGATTTGGGTGTGCACATAGATTTGATAAACCGGGATATCTACCAAGGAGATGGCAATGCGATATTGGATCCTGCTGATGAGAAGTTGTTGGAGGATGATGTACTTACACCTCAAGACTCGAAGCGGTCGAGGCATCACGCCAAAAATGTGTCGTGGCTGCGTCGTTCTGAGTACATTTCTACTGAACAGACTAGGTTCCAGCCTCAGACTATGGAGAAGGTATGTTTTGGCATTAGTTTGCCTTTCATAGTCAACTAACAAATAACAAACACTTCTCACAAAAGCCAACATGTTAAACGTTGTCACCTCCTCCTATGAGCTTGTGGGCGAAGTATACGCTCGTGACGTACAGCGCCATCCGCGTCCAGTACAATAATGCATTCAGGGCGGTATTGGGGCTGCCCCGCTACTGCAGCCCGTCGGGGATGTTTGTTGTGGTGCGGGTTGACTGATTCATACCACTATGCGCAAGTGTGCTACGTCCCTGGTGCACTGGTTACGGGCCAGCTCCAACACCATGCTGAAAATGATTGCTTCTAGGGTGGACTACCCATATATAAGGCATTGCTGTGAAAGACACCTGCCCAGCAGTCCAATTAGTTTTTAGTTGTTTTTATTGTGTGTAAATAGGGATTTTTATTTTGCTCAAAATAAATGTTTTTTTTTTATGAAACATTAAGTCAACTTGTTTCATTTTACATGGCTCATGGATCACGGCAATGTTTCTTGATATCAATGTAATTTCAGGTTGAAGCCAAAGTCGGTTACAATGTCAAAAAGATATTCAGTGAGGAAACACTTTATATGGACCGTGAAAGTCAAATCAAGGCCATTGAAAAGACCTTTGAAGACAACATGAAGCCTATTGAGAAGCACTACAGCAAACCTGGTGTCACTCCAGTGGAAGTCATGAATCTGTTCCCTGATTTTGAGATGTGGAAGTACCCATGTGCCCAGGTTATATTTGACACTGATCCCGCTCCATCTGATAAGAATGTGGCCGGGCAGATTGAAGCAATGTCCCAAGCTATGATTCGGTGAGTGGCTCTTTCATTACAAGCTAGTAAGGCAACGTACCCATACCACGTGACCCATTTTTTTAAATTTTTTGACCTTCTCCCTCCCTCGGTGACCACGTGGTATTTGCTAAGACCCCCTCCCCCTCGAGTTTTCACGTAGTAATTCAGAAATATGGTTTTAAATAATTTTTTGTAAATTGAAATTTAAAAAAATATATTTTGGCTTACGTGCTTGCCGCGTGACGCCCAGAATACGTGCTAATAAGTTTAAAAAGCGCCCATATTTGAATATAGGTCGAAAAAACGTGAGATTTTTCTAGAGGATATTGACTACGTGACGGAAACCTAAGACCACCCCCCCCTGCCCCTGGGACCAAGCGTTTTATTTTTAAAGACCCACTAAATAAGTCGCGTAGTATGGGTACGTCCCTAACTATAGTAGCTATGGGGCATATTTAGGCATCAACGGTGAGGTGGCCATAAATGTGGGTGCTCCATTCACAATTCACATTCCATTTTAAAATTTTGACTTCCAGAGGTGTGATGGACGAGAGTGGAGAACAGTTTGTAGCGTACTGCCTTCCCACCGAGGACACAATACAGAAACGCCGCCGCGACATCACAGAAAACGTACCATACATGGACGGAGACACGTATGAGTACAAGATGGCGAGAGAGTACAACTGGAACGTTAAAAGTAAGGCGTCTAAGGGCTACGAGGAGAATTACTTCTTGGTAAGTAATTTTAAACTTTTTTATTCATTCAATTTCAGTTTATGCTCAGAATTATTCTAGTATGTAGAGGGACAGCCACTACTATACCTGACTTATGGTTTTGTTTGGAATGATTTTGGAAAGACACTGGACACACAGACACAGAACTAGCATTCAAATACACGCGATAGGCTTGCAAACTAGTTTTTTTTATTTGGACATGTCTCTGACTAGCTCTTCGTAGAATATCCTTATGGATCTGGGAATGTCTACCATGGAGATTCAAGTAGAGAGCTTACATATATGTAACTAGACACCTTAGGATACACTTAACAGTATTGCCACCAACCCAAAATCCTGCTCCATTACCATAAGGAGCTGGGCTGGCTGGGATAAAGTTATCACAACCCCCCCCCTCAACCCCACTTAGAATTAGAAGGCCGTATTATCTTTTTTTGCCGTGGTGTGTCTCCCCCCCCTCCGTGGATGTTGTAAAAGCTGACTAAAGGATTACATCAGGGGATGGGCAGCAGCATACAATGAGTGCTTAACACTAATACTGCAATCACCAATCTACCTGCCAAGCGTGGTGGTAATGGCAAGTCCACCCATTGTACTCAATGGGGGAGGCTTCGTCCAATGTTAATGAACTCCCTTTTCCTAATTTAATGTCCATTATCTCTATGGATGGTCCATTATGCGACACGAGAGGCTTCGTCCGGCATTGGAATTAAACAGGTTTGGTGGAAGGTTTCACTGCTTGAGTGTCTATTCCACTAATTACTTATATGTTCATTACTTGTATCCGTAAGTGATGCGTACGGGGTGGATAAGAAAAACAGTCTTTGACCTTCACAGCAATATACTTTAATTTGGTATTTAAGTTACACGTTTTAGTCCACTAGTGGGACATGGGCATACCGAGTGAGGGTGACGAAATGACTGACCATCCAATGCATGGTACTAGTTGTAAGCTGAATCGCCAAACGCGATTTGCACGCGTACTATTTGATTAACTGTGTCACCACACAGGCTTTCTTTTAATAAAGAAAAGATTATCTTCTTATGGCATCTTTGTAGTACAAGTCCACTACGGTGCCGCACTGAACTTTTGTCTGTTACAGGTTGTCAGAAATCACTGTGTATACTACAACGAGTTGGAAACTCGTGTGCGGCTATCGAAGAGACGCGCTCGAGCTGGCGTCGCCGCCCAGGCACTAACGAGACTGGTAGTGACTCACCGGCCACTCAGCGGCCCCGAGCATCGTATGCTACGACTCAGGGAGAAGCAATTAGAGCCGGCACTGGTATGATATAACAAACCTACTTTTTTTTGCAACTGCAATTTAAGAACATGAGAACATTTTGAATAAAGAAAACATTTTAAAATGATGTTGTTTATACGGAAGCTGTAGCAACTATTGATCAGTTGAATTTGAGTGTGTTAACTTTAAAGAAACAATTAATTTATGTTTTCTTCTAGGAGGAGGAAGAAGAAGAAGAAGAGGATGATGACGAGGAAGAAGAGAAACAAGAAGAAAATGGAGAAAAAGCAAGGTTAATATTGGTTTTCATATTTTTTTTATGCAATGCTAAAAAAAAAATGTTTCTCACGTCCCTATTTGCGGACTTATTTACTAGGCAGATAGCATTACGGAGAGTATTTTAATGAAGGGTAATGAGGTTGCACATATGGAAAGCTTAGAAATATAAAAGAAAAAGGATTTGCCTCTAATACTCCCTGGTAGGATCTCCTAGGATCTAAATGATATTTGAGAATATCTTGCATGATGACGTCTGTGGCGCGAGAGGTACGGGTTTGATTCCCGCCGGGAGGTTTTTTTGTATGATCTGCAAATACTAGTTCTGGGTCTGGGTGTTGTCGTACCATGGTGCTCGTAGTTCCTGATACCCACGACACAGGAAATTCTAGTATAGAATCAGGACTATATTGTGACTTGTGTATATTGTTATGTTCCATAATAACTTTGATGAACAATACACTACATAATAACATAACTAGGTACATAGTGTGTACGACGATTAAAATCATGAGATGTCATGTAAATTTATTTGGATATTATTACGAATTAAAATGTTTCAGATCTCGCTCTCGGTCAAAATCGCCAGCGGGCTCGGAAAGGTCAAAGTCGAGGTCACGCTCGAGGTCAAAGTCGAAGTCAAGGTCGAGGTCGCGCTCCAAGTCCAAGTCAAGGAGTCGATCACGTTCCGTCTCCGGGTCGAGGAAGTCGAAAAGTCGCTCCAGATCGCGCTCGGGATCGGCCAGGTAAGAGCTAGCATAACAGTGGTGTGTGATGGAGTGGCTGACATAATAATATAGATAGATAGAAAACTCTTCATTGATTGAAGTGTAATAGGCGGCCTTATCGCTAACAGCGATCTGCCAGGCAACCTGTAGACGAATTGGAACATACAGAAAAATAAAAGGAGACATAATTGGTGTGGCTTCTACAGAATAAATAATAACAACGATACTAAAACTTAAATATGAAATCTATATACAGACATACGGTTAAACTGGTACAGCAAGACAATGTCTAATAATGATCATGTTTTTAAAGATGGGTAGAGATCTGGCCTTTCTGATTTCCACAGGCAACGCGTTCTACAAATATATATATGTATATATATATATATATTTTTTTTTTTAATTATTATACGTAACAAAATAAATACGTTGACGTCATTAATACTAACAAACTACCTAACACAGATAATTATAAATTGTCCCACGGTAATACTTACACTGTCGACTATCCATGTTCTTCATACACATCCACCCGCCCGTTATATAAACATAAAATGATTGTTTTAGAAAACACAAACACACACACACGCACGCACGCACCCCCGCACGCTACTTTTCGATCCGGCACCAACCGAGCGAAGCCGCGGGTGGATACATACATAAAATCACGCCTGTCTCCCGGAGGGGTAGGCAGATACCACGGATTTCCATTTGCTACGATCCTGACATACCTCTTTTGCTTCATTCACTCTCATTTAATTCATCATACATTTGCGTCGGTTTAGGGTACTTTTGACCTGGCCTTTCTCCAAAACGTCTCCGATTTGGTTAGAATAAGTACGCAGAGGTCTTCATTCACACTCGCCTTATGCACCGCGGGTGGATGATAGTGTAAAATAATTTCATCTTTAATTTTTTTTGTTCAGATCAAGATCCCGATCCAAATCAGCGCAATCGAATCGCTCGAGATCCCGCTCCAAATCCGGATCACGCGCATCTTCGCGCGCCAGCTCTAAGAGCGGAAAGGGATCTAGAGCTAGTTCCGGCTCAAGAGCGAGCAAAAAGGTGCGTTTGAAGGCCGAAGCACACCGGATGCAGCACATAACGTAGACACGCGCGTCTCTGCGTTTGTACACGGTTGCGTGCACGTCACGCAAGCGGTGTGCCATATATCATACAGTTCCATACATTAGAACGTCATGGTACGTTAACGTGCACATCTACGTATATGCGTACGCAGCCGGTGTGCTGTGGCCTTAAATTGATTATATTCTGAGCACTCAAAATCTATGGATGGACTGCAGTCAAATGTTTTATTTCATTTTTGCCATTGGCCCTGGAGGCTGTTACAAACTTGACGGGAAAACCAGCAACTAATGACAGTATCGTTCCTCAAACAACTGTCTCGCACGCATGGTAAAGCGTTACCAGAACAGTACTAGTCATAGTCATAGTAATTTATTTGTCAGAATGTAGGTACATGATGTAGATTTCAAACAATTAAAATAGATCCATTACACTCTTACCGTCTTTAGGCATGCAAATATATTATGTAGTACAGTTAAAACTAAACATTGCTCAGGTCGTCCGTTAAAAACTCTGTCACTGTGTAGTAACATTTCTCAAGCAGAAGTGCCTTTAGCTTATTTTTAAAACGTACAGTGTCATTCTCTTTTATGCTCTCTGGTACCTTATTAAAGATAAGATAAGATACTAAACATCAGTACGTGCTAAATTACGTCCAGTAGACGTCCAGTGATGAAATAATGAAAGCATCAAATCGAGGATAGTGACACGTAAAAACATGCAGCAAAGAAACGGAATAACACAATATTATTTCCAGGGCTCCAAAGCTAGTTCAAAAGCCTCTTCTCGCGCCTCGTCGCGTGCCTCGCGCGCCTCTTCAAAGGGCTCCAAGGGGTCGAAGGCCTCGTCCAGAGCGAGTTCCAGGGCTTCCAAACGCTCAGGGTCTGGAAGCGGGTCTGCCAGGTCCAGAAGTAGATCGGGAAGTGGTTCCAGAAAGGTAATATGACAAAATATCACCTTAAAAAAATTATGGACTCAAGCCTCAAGTCGATAAGTAGTTTTCACTACGTAATCGTAATCACGGCGTAATCGAACCAGCCATCACGGTGTATTGAACCAGCCATCACGGTGTAATCGAACCAGTTATCACTTATCACGGTGTAATTGAACTAGACATCACGATTGAATAGGCCATCACGGCGTAACCTAACCAGCAATCACGGTGTAATCGAACTAGACATCACGGTGGAATAGGCCATCACGGCGTAACCTAACCAGCCATCACGGTATAATCGAACTATACTTCACGGTGGAACAGGCCATCACGGCGTAACCTAACCAGCCATCACGGTGTAATCGAACCAGTCATCAGTGCAATCGAACCAGCCATCACGGTCTAATCGAACCAACCATCACGGTGTAATCGCCATCACATCAATTGCGGTTCTTCGTTTAGGTTCAAACTGAAGATATCTATTGAAGATATCTTCCTACTTTTTTGAAGTTGGTTAAAAATAAAACCACCAACCTCAGAAAGTTAATGTTTTGTTTTTTTTGCTTTTAGGGTTCCCGCAGCGGTTCAGCATCCAGTGCGTCTTCCAAACACAGTGGCTCTGATTAGATTCAATTTATTTGATAATTTAATGGCAGTGTTCATAAGTTACGCCAATCTGACTATTTTGAGTGTAAATTATATTTTAATAAAAATTAAGTTAAATTACTTTTTCGTTTTTTTACCTCAACTAAAGGCCCATTCCCACCGGTTGCGTATGCAGCACGTAACGTAGACACGCGCGTCACTTTGTATGTACACGCTTGCGTGCACGTCAAAGAAGCGGTGTGCCATGTCTTATACGGCCTTATTACAGAACATGGACTAAATCTGAATTTAGTCCAGGCGTACTAGTCTAGGATTAAATATCGACAGGCATATGTGACTTTAAATACAAAAGGAAATGGTTTGTTTTCCGAAATAAATTCTCGCGCTACTTCGCAAATTTTCAAAGTATCAAACTGACGGATTGTGTCACATCACAATTGAGATGTCCAAATTCTTACCTCTAACAAGCAATCAACTGTCAATTTATAGACCATTGCTAAACTAGGGGGCTAACTAACTAATTGCTAACTAACTTATGTCATTTTTGGCATAAGTGCGGAATATCTAGCTCGAAAGTTGCTTCTGGAAAACAAACCATCTGCTTTGGTATTATAGTCGTATATACCCTAGGTCGATATTTAAGCCTAGACTGGTAGTCCTGGTTTAAATCCTCAGAACAAGGACTTTTAAACCCAGACTAAGGCCATTTTTTATAATAACACCCATAGAGTTCCATACATTACAACGTCATGGTCACAGACAAACAGTAGTACCTAGGTCATGGTACGATGTCTACGCGTACGCAGGCGGTGTGCTGCAGCCTTTATTGTACTTATGTTCTTAAGTTTGTGGGTCAATTTGTTTGAAAAGGCCTATGCAACGTATTGGCAAGTTTTTTTTGCTTTCGCCAGAAGTGAAACCTATAGGTCGTATGTTAGAGGAGTATACTAGACATCAATAGCAAAAAAACCCAGGTCTATCTACCGTAACCGAACCAGGATAAAGAGGGTAGTAGATTGCTAGCCTTTTTTTCAGGCCTTGTTTTTCTAATCATCATATCACCTGTTACGGTTGATAGACCAGGATCGGATTCTTCGTTAGTTTTTCATTTCGATGTGGTAAGTACCAAAAACAAATTTCTAAAAAATTTCTCTAGTAAAACCACAGAATAAATATTAGTACAGTAATATACAATGTTTATTGTTTTTATCTGTGTTTTACTAGAGAAAATTGTTTTAGTTACACACACATCGACATGAAAAAGTAACGAATCCGATCGGAAACGTTTCCGACGTTTTAGAGAACCGCCCTGCTGGTTCTTTCTGTTATTAGCTTCTCAATATGACCTATATAGGTTTCAATACTGGCGAAAAAAAAACATTGCAGCAATGTATCTTATTATTAATTAAAATGCATTGGCTCTTATTTAGACCTGAGAATAAACATAAGTTACAGACCAACTTCCTATATATCCCATCCCATATTCCAATTTCCAGCTCCCGCTTTTCATCAGCCTGCCCACTGCTGGACGTAGCCAATAGAATGCCACGCCGAACAGTTTCGAGCCGCCCCCATCCACCGACTTCCTGCTACCTTTGTAATGTTCTTGGTCCATCGAGACCGGCCTCCTTTACTGCGTCGTCCAGTTTGGGGTTGCCACTGGAGAGCCTTTGTTCTCCAACGGTTGCCAGTTCTGCGAGCTATATGCCCATTGCCACTTAAACTTAAAAGTGACTATCTGAACTGTCAAAACGTATGTTCTTTATTGAAACTAGCTCAAAGTCTAGGGAATTTTTCTTCTTCTCGAAAGTCTAGATGTTAAAGGCCGCAGCACACCGGCTGAAGTCGACGTGCACGCAAGCGTGTACATACAAAGTGACGCGCGTGTGCTGCTCCTTAATAAATACTTTAAAAAAAACTCCATTCCAAATTTCACTCAAATCTGTTCAGCCGTTTGAACGTGAAGAAGTAACAAACATACTCACAAACTATCGCATTTATAATATTAGTGTGATGATATAAATTATAACAAGCCCCTACTTACCTGTCTATGAATAAATGGAATATTTTAAAATTGGTAATTTCTTAGGAATTTAAACAAATAAGTAATTTATTAAATAAATTTATTAATGCGTATTCACTTGATTACATACAAACAAATATTGCTATTTTAAACAAACTAATACAATTTAGTAACCATTATTTGACATATGTTTTTGAACTAAAAAGTGTTCCTTACTTTTATTTCTTAGAATAAATTAATTGTTGTATATAAACTAGAATAATTCTAGAGAGTAGAGAGTTAATTCATTAGAAATATTGTAAAATCGAAATGAAATGGTAAAGATCGCATTGATTATTACCAGAGGCCCAATTCTCTAATTTTAGAAATGATGAGTTGTAATTTAATCGATTTTAAAATTAGAGAATTGGGCCTCAGTTTAACATAAGTTGATTATATTCAAGTACCTGAGGTTTCGAACAATTTTAACATAATATAACAAAACATAACACCCAACAGTAACATACATATCTAGGTTTCCCTGTGTCGTGGGTATCGGGGACTACGAGAACCATTGTACCACAACACCGAGACCCGAAACATTTGTCCCGCAGCGGGAATCGAACCCTCTTGCATCTCAGCCGG
Source organism: Epirrita christyi (assembly GCA_951392215.1). Taxonomy (NCBI): domain Eukaryota; kingdom Metazoa; phylum Arthropoda; class Insecta; order Lepidoptera; family Geometridae; genus Epirrita; species Epirrita christyi. The sequence continues at coordinate 5,608,650 of OX595848.1, read as the reverse complement.
CTACTCGCCCGCCGCGCTACGGAGGTATTTAGATGCTATACTCGAATGACCGGTAAAAATCAATGTAATGAGGAAATACCACTTAAGAAAATTTTATAAAATAACTTTTCATTTAAAAAACCGACTTCCGCCATAGTATTCGACTAAATATATGGACGAAAAAAAAAATGATGAAAGAACCATAGTAGTGAAAGGGTTATGATACTTTCTGAATGCAAACAACCGAATTGAGAAACTCCTCCTTTTTATTACTTCATTTTTTAACTTTGATAAAACCGAAGGTATGACAATTCTCAATCATAATAATCTATTTATTAAGTTAGATCATCAAAATAATATGTAATTTATTAATAATAATTTTATTATAAATAATCGTTTTCACTGTAATGCACAGCCTTCATTATAGTTCAATACTGATTTAACATTTTTATTATTTAGGGGGTAGAAATAAAAACTTGCATTTAATCATGTAACTTAGTTAAAATAGGTTCGATTAGGTTCAATAAATGATTTTTTGTCCTATATACATTAAAATAGACTAAAATCTTGAATGATACAAATTTTTGTTTACAGTGAATTTAATAAAAAACATTAGGTTTACAATGTCAAACATTGAATAAGCGCCTTTGATGACTATATAATATAATAATATTATATATTGACGACTATAGGCCAACGAAAACGGTATTACAGTCAAATACTTCTATGTTTTCTTACTATAAATTCTGTAGGAAGGCCGACTTAGCACGTTTAATGGATTAGTCACATATGCCCGGCCCCGGTACCGAGTGCTTAGCACTGCCACGCAGCCACACACACACACACACACACAGCGGGTGTGTGACAGGGATGTCACAAAGTTTTAAGACTTTCACAGCGGGTATAGCACACACGCGGCAGATTTTAACATTATAAAAAAAACTATAACAGTTATAAACATAATGTTTTCATATAATGGTATTATAACATTCCATTTATTTTAGAAATAAAAACAACATAATTCAAATCATTAGTTAAAAAAAATTGCAAATCCATTTTTCGGAAATAAATAAAACTCAACTCAAAGGTGTATGACTTTGACTTTGACTTGACTTTGACTTTGTATACCGAAAAATGCTGCGGCGCGTGGGACACAGTTTTACAAGCTTGACTGTTACGTCATTTACTGTCACACACACACTTGTGTTTTTTCGTGTGCGTTCCTAAGGTCAATGAACTAAACACGTATAGATGCGTGAGGTACTGGAAGTACAGCACGAACTCAGTACGTGATCCGCGAGTTGGGGATTTTTTTCGAGTGAATACGTAATCCACTGTTAAAGTGAACACGCGTGGCAGAGAGACAGGGAAATGCAAATATTAGAACCTACGTGCTAATTTACGTATATTTATCTCGGCCTAAGTTAGTAAATGGAATAAAAGTAAGTTGTTAGACGGAAGTTTAGCTAAGGCAGACCTATTTGATCCGCTAATATACCTAATTGGTAATTATTACTTTAGTTAGTTAGTAACATAATGAACTTTCCACACATTGACATACAGTTCAAAGTTGGCCTCGCAATTATTAATTTGTCATCAATTATATTTGCTGAAATGTAAATAAATTCTCTTTTTATTATTTATATTTATTTACATATTATATAGGAAACTATAATGTCTAAAATCATTTAACTTAAAATATAACTGAATAGTTGGGATTAATTATTTTGTTTCTACTAATCGAAACAGCGATCATATAGGATATAATGCTACATTGAGGTCAGGTATCCTTTTGAGGCAACAGTTATTACTAATTTGGTATCGAAAATTCCCTATTTAGGTGCTTAATGAATTGAATTTGAGGAGGATTTGCTATCGATAATGCAACTTTAACTTGATTTTATACTTCCATTTATTAATTTTATAGTAACTATTCATTTATTATTATTATACCAAACAGGATCAAATAACCCATATCAATTCAAATTTTGCATGCAACTTTCAATTGTATATCAATGCCCATACAGTCATAAACTCTTGCGAACACCTATTATTACTTCAACAAACCAACACGACACAAAATCCCTACTACTCAGTTGTTCTACTCAACTCATCGATGGTCAAGTGTGGACACAGCTTTATTGTGCATAACGTATCGAAGGTGCCGGATATAGACGTCAGTTCTTGCGATGTCGAAACACATTTTGGAACACTATCAAAGCTGAATGCAACTATCATCACTTCAACAGGTGTACGAGTTTTGTAGACGAACTGAATGAGTCACTTCGTCTCTTCAACGATGTTTATGTAGTGTGAACATAGCTTTATTGTGCATGACGTATAGGAGTAAGGTGCCGGATAAAGACGTCAGTTTTTGCGATGTCGAAATACATGTTGAAAGCTGAATACAACTATCCTCACTTTAACAAACAGGTGAAAGAGTTGAGTAGATGAACTGAGTAGGAGTAGGAACTGAGTGAGTCACTTCGTCTCCTCAACGATGTTTAAGTAGTGTGAATACAGATTTATTGTGCATGACATATCGGAGTAAGGAGCAGGATATAGACGTTAGTTCTTGTGATAAGGCGAAGGCCTACTGGGATATCCGACAAATCATGAACCATACAACATTCAACTTTGTATCAATGCATATACAGTCCAATACATACTTGCTCACCCCAATTCCACAAACACAAAACCCACGACAACCTACTCCTACTCAGGTTATCTACTCAACTATGTCAACTTCCTACTCAGTTCGTCTACTCATTCGTGTCAACTTCCTACTCAGTTCGTCTATTCAATCATGTCACTTCCCACTCAGTTCGTCTATTCAACCATATCAACTTCCTACTCAGTTCGCCTACTCAACTATGTCAACTTCCTACTCAGTTCATCTAATCAACCATGTCAGCTTCCTATTCAGTTCGTCTACTCAACCATATCAACTTCCTACTCAGTACGTCTACTCAACTATGTCAACTTCCTACTCAGTTTTTCTACTCAACTATGTCAACTTCCTACTCAGTTCGTCTACTCAACTCCTCCTCAACGATATCCAGATAGTGTTTAGTGAACACGGCCTTGTTGTGCATGACATATCGCAGTAAGGTGCCAGATATAGACGTCAGTTCCTGCGACAGGGCGGACAGGCCGACCGGTATTTGACGGGACCCGCCCGCGCATACTAGAATCACTTTCAGGAATTCTAGGACCCTTTGATCTGGAATGGAGAAAAATAACATGGTTTTTAACTTGCGTAAGTTAATTTTATTTTATTTTACTTTATTGAGGAAAACAAACAAATGATACATTAGGATATTTCTAAATAACATTATTCAAATAAATATGAGTACATGTACAACCCACGACGTTATCCACGGATTACTAAAAAAACCGGTGTTTTTACATAATGATTAATACTAAGGTAAGTTGTGTATAAGCGGTTCGATAGATTTTTATAGAAATGTATCAGTTTGACATGCGTTAAGTGTCCCGTAATATTAAGGACACCAATTTCATTATCATCAGCCGTTAGAAGTTTACTGTTGGATTGAGGTCTTCCCCATAAAATACAATGGGGGAAATTGCTATAATCACCACGCTTGGCTGGCAAGTTGCTGATTGCAGTATTGGTGTTGATTGCTCAGGTGGATGCTACTATCTATGCCCCAGTGTTATCCTTTAGACATCCACGGGAGGAGATGAAGGGGTCTATCACTCCTCGGGGAACCAATACTTACATAAGGGAAATAGTAGATTGTATCATAAGGGAGCAAAATAATATTTTTACGGCGAGGGCGCTTTTTTGAATCCAGAACGAAGTGAGGGATTCTAGAGTAGAATCCCGAGCATAGCGAGGGATTCTTTAGTAGAATCCCGAACGTAGCGAGGGATTCAAAGTACGTCGCCCGAGCCAAAAAAATATTTTGCGCCCGAGTGTTACACTCTACTTTTCATCACCCACTATGAGAAAATAAAAGGCGCCTCATATTTTATTTCAAAACAAAACCATGAATTTCCAACAATCCGTGAATAACTTATCATTTAAAAAAAATACTTCCTCCGTTGTATTCGACTAAATATTTGGATGAAAAAAAAATTATGAAAGAACCATAGTGGTGAAAGGATTATGATACTTTCTGAATGCAAATGCTTGGTTTGTTGCTGAAAATATCAAAATCGCCATATGTATGCCTACAATATTTGAGGAGTTCCCTCAATTCCTCGTGGTTTCCATCATCAGAACTGGATTCTGAAAAAAATGGGACCAATCTGGAAGTATATCTATTCAAATAAAAAAAGAATTTTCCAAATCGGTTCATAAACGCCGGAGATATGAGGTAACATTAAAAAAAAATACAACCGAATTTAGAACCTCCTCCTTTTTGTAAAGTCGGTTAAAAATGACGAAATCGCTGGCCGTCGTTTCTAATTTGTTTTTTTTTATTCAGCCGGTGGCGCGACTATGTGCCGTCGTACCAGCCAGTATTTTTTTAAACAATATTTGCGTTCGCCTTCTTTGGCGCTGAACACTAAGATGATCCAAATTTAAAAAGGGCGCGGAAAAGATAATTGCGGTGCACTTATTTGTGTTTGATTCTTTTCGAGATGTTCCAAATTCAAAAAGGGCCGTAAAAGATAATTGCGGCGCACTTATTTGAGTTCGATATATTCCAAATTTAAAAAGTGCGCGGCAAAGATAATTGCGGCGCACTTATAGAAGCTTCATACAGAAAACACCACCTTTGGGTGCACTTAAAGGCGAACCAAGTCGTCCTTTTCGAATAGATGGGATGAAAACATACTTTACCCCTAAGCCATGGACTGATGTAATGAGATAAACAAAGTAACTCACGGACTATCTCTCGCACCCTGTGATCAGGGTCTCCCAGGGAAGTGATCTGCGTTTTGATCAGGTCTATGGTCTCCGGATTGAGAGCAGGATGGTTAAGGCTTTCCAAAAGCTGATCAGTTATTAGTACCACCTCCTCGGCTACCGATGGAAGGACCTTTTTTAGTTCACTGTAAAGAAAAAAATAAAATCACACAGTCATACATAGAAACATGCCTTTTTTGCCTAAAAGGGTAGGCAGAGTCTCAATGGGCCACTATGACTCGAACAATCGTACAAACATAGATGTGACCAGTGGTGAGTTCATCGCCGCTATTGTTTTCCCACGACTAATTCGGCTAAATCTTTCATCTAATAATAACACATTCTTAAATAAGCCAGCAGCTATGAGATAGGTCTCTCCCATAGAATGCCACGACGGTCTTGAGCCGTCTCCATCCACCAAATTCCCGCAACCTTTAAAATGTCGGTCGGTCATCGGTTAAATGAAATGTCAGATTTCGTAGATATACAGGTTGTTTTTTTGAAATGGGACAGTATGGGGATATCCTAATCCATAAGAGATACGGGAAAACTGTCTTTGGAACCATTTACTCATTTTGTATGAAAACGATTTTGGCATAGTTATTTTTTTGGTCAAGCGTGAAGCTTTTTTGATCCTGAAGACTTTACACCAACATCTTTTTGGATTCTATTGTATAAGTAAGAATTTACAAGGTTAATTGCCTGATTTTGGATGCCATAATGTTTGGAAATTAAAATATCATGCTTCACGCAGTCATGCGCTTAGGACAGGTCGCAGACAAATCCGATCGCGTCCTGCGAGTTCTGTCGTGCTTCAAATATGTGTTTCTAAGAGCATGGTACCAGCATCGGCTATCGAACGACCCAACTAATCAACACCAATTTGTCTGCCAAGGTTGGTGATTATGTTAAATCCCTCCATAGCATTCTATGGCGGAGGGCTCATCAGCAGTGGACGTCTGACGGTTGATGATGATAGCGATAAGTAGGTATGGGTTAAGTGTACGTTAAGGGGTACTTAAGTTACATAAGCAATACTTACATGTCGTTGCTCGCATTGTCCAGTATAATATTGATCTTAGTTTTCAGATTCAGCTTGTGACTCGCGACAGCAGATGGGTCAGCGCCGCAAGTTGGGCTCGCCAGCATCAGGGAAGCCACTGCGATCAGACGATACACTTGTGTTCCTAACTCCTCGAAGCGAGGCGCGTCGAGGGCTAACGTCTAAAAATAATAAGAATACATCATCATTAGATCATATAGCTCGAAGAACTGATAACCGTTGGGGAATAAAGGTTCTCGAGTGGCGACCACAAACCGGAGGACGCGGTAGAGGAAAGCCCTCCACTCGATGGACTAAAGACATTATAAACGTTGCAGGAAGTCGGTGGATGGAGGCGGCTCAAGACCGTTCGTCGTGGCATTCTAAGGGGGAGGCCTATGTCCAGAAGTGGAGTTCTACAGGCTGATTTTGATGATCATTAAATTGTGTTGTGTTCAGTCTAAGAATGTACCACCCGGTTTCATCCCGTGGATGTCGTAAAAGCTGAATAAGAGACTACACCAGGAGATGAGCAGCAGAATCCACTTGAGTACTCAACATGAATACTGCTATCACCAATCCGCCTGCCAAGCGTGGTGGTGATGGCAATGTATGTTACCCCCATTTTTGTGACATTTATATTTTTAATTCTATTGTAGTTGTAATAAAATTGTTGTGTGTTATTTAAATTATGGAGGCGTTATTTTAATTTGTGTTTGTTCTATTGGTTTTAATTATTTATATGAGCTACAATTTGATATATGTGTATAAAGAAATAAAATAAGTAATAATAATTAATTAGTTAATTAGTATGTAAGACATGCATGTCAAACTCAAAGTCATTGGTGGGCCAAATGCCTAAAGACTATAGAATCAGTGGGCCGCAAAACCCAACCCTAAAGAAAACAAACTGTAGGGACTCTAAAAACTATAGGGGGTTTAGGGGGCAGCCCTACCTACTATATATCTATACATACCTAATAGGTAGTACTGCCCCCTATTCCCTAACTGAAAGCCACTCGGTGACTAACGTTTGACAAGTAAAATGACTATCAATTGACAATTCTTTAAGATAATTTTTCATATTCTTGCTTGTCAAACGTTAGTCACCGAGTGACTTTCAGTTAGGAAATAGGGGGGCAGGACGCTAATCGTTTATTTAATCATTACCTAATAGTAAAATTACAGAAAAATATACTATAATAATGTTCTTAAAATTGAATCGGGCCGCAGTCAAAGCTGTAAAGGGCCGCATGTTTGACATGCTTGATGTAAGACATTCAAATACGATTTTTAAGACAATTGTTCTGAATAAATGAAATTAAATTGTAAGTTATGGGGGAGGCCTCATCCAGCAGTGGACGTCTAAATGCTACTGCTGATGATGATGATGATGATGATGATGCGTAGTAGCATCCACCTGAGTACTCAACATGAATACTGCGATCACCAATCCGCCTATAATCATCATCAGCCTATTGAAGTCTACTGCTGGACCTAGGCCACCCCCATAAAAAATCATTACCCCATTAATTAACTTACTTAATAAAATAATTTATATTACATAATTGTTATTAAGTGAATTAAAAATTAATTAAATCAATTAAGTAATAAATAATTCATTAAATTATTTAAAATTTAATTAACTTATATAGACTTCAGTCTTACCTCAGGGTAGTCTTTGGAGGCATCCCACTCCAATAACTCAAGGTAAGCCTTGGCCAGGGTCTGTGCCGTGACGTTCCTGATGATATTAGCATCCGTCACCGGCAAGCTAAGGTCCGTCTTATCTATGTTCCTCTTCAGCCACTCTTTCGTGAACTGGAGGCCATCTGCAAATTACAAAATAATTTACCATTTTTTATTACAGCAGCATCCACCTGAGTACTCAATACCAATACTGAGATCACATCTGCCTGCATAGCGTGGTGATTATGGCAAATCCTCCTATCGCATTCAATGGCCTCGTCTATCGGTACACTTTTGTGGTTTGACTATAATTTTTATAGTAAATTTGGTAAAAAAACTTTCCTGAGATAACAAAAGTCAAAACAAAACGATATAATAAAAATATAAACAAAAATGGATACCAAAAACTTAATCTAAACAAAATGGATAAGTAACAAAAATTTAAAAATGGATACTAATGGGGGGTTTAAGCTATAAATTGTTGTTATTTACCTTGTTCAAACAAATTTACTAACACAATGGACTTTACTGACTGAAATAATAAACAAAAAAATACCTTCAGAAACTTTGAGCATTTCGTCGAACTTGGCTCTTTCGTACTGCACGCTTTCCAGTTGCACGTGTGGCCGGATCATCGCAATGAGAGTGTTCGCCAAGTCCAGCTTCAGCACTTCCAGCGTCTCCAAGATCAAACGGAAAATATCCACCTGGACATACAAAAAAATACAAATACAAATACAAAATTTATTAATAAAATCCATTTTTACAAGTCAGTTTTAAATAATTTGGTAAATTATTACCAAATTATCGAACCCGCAACCTACTGCGTCGCAGGCGGACCTTCACCCGCCGCGCCACAGAAGTCGTCCAAGGAGAACGAAAAGAACAGAGGAAGGTTTGGAGGGGGAAAGAGTTGAAGACTACTATTTAGAAAATAATATAATTATTACAATTCAATTATTTATTATTCACAAAACTATGTAGTAGTCTTCAACTCTTTCCCCCTCCAAACCTTCCTCTGTTCTTTTCGTTCTTCTTGGACGACTTCTGTGGCGCGGCGGGCGAAGGTCCGCCTGCGACGCAGTAGGTTGCGGGTTCGATTCCCGCCTCGGAACAAATATTTGTAGGATCTGCAGATATTTGTTTCAGGGTGTTCTGGGTATTTTTCTATGTATAATAAAAAATATCTATCTATGTAATGTATTGTATTAAGTATATCAGTTCAGTGGTCATCTAGTACCCATAACACAAGCTCTGCTTAGCTTGGGGCTAGATAATGTTGTGTGAAATGTCCAGCATTTATTTTATTCCTGTATGTTGTAAAAGTCGACTAAGGGATTACGCCAGGGGATGGGCAGCAGCATCCACCTGAGTGAAACAATTCCAACTAAAAAGCAAAGATATTGGGTTGAATCTATCACAAGCTACGTTTAATGCTAGCATTCTGCTTCGGTTTGTATGAAAAACTTATAACAACCCTCTTTTCAGTCGGGGTTTAAAACCCTACCGTATCTGTCAATTTCGCGATATCCTTAATCATGTCGTCTCTCGCCGGAGCCGCCATTTTAGCCATCAAGTCAATGACAAAAGCAGCATACTTCTGGAAGTCCAAACTACTGTTCTCAGCTTGTTGCCGAATGAACTCCGTATCAAGAACCTCTTCGATCATCTCCCGGATTCGCACGTGCCGTGGGAGCAGGATGGCGAATAGACCCTGAAAATTAAGGATTTGGCATACTTTAGCTCAAGGTCGCCACTGGCCACAGAGAGAGGCATGCTCCAAGTTTCATCACGTGATGACGTGACAAGACAAAACGAACGTACGAATTGATAGTATGATATCACGTTGTATGAAAGAAAATATTTACTATGGAACACAATTTACTAATAATTTGAATTTTAGCAAAATAATATTAATATACACACATCGTTATAATCATCATCATCAGCATTGTCCACTGCTGGCCATAGGCCTCCTCCATAGAATGCCACGACGAACGGTCTCGGGAAACCTCGATCCAACGACTTTCTGCGACCTTTATAATGTTTAAGTCCATTGACAGGGGGCCTACGTCATACGGTTTGTGGCCGCAAACGAGAACCTTTACGCGGTTGTCAGTTCTGCGAGCTATATGGCCTGTCTATTGCCACTAAAACTTGCAAATTCTGAGAGCACTGATAGTATTGACGTTATTATTATAAGTGCATTGTTTTCAAATGTATTAAGTCTATTTTGTGTCGTGGTGTGTCCGGCTTAAGAATATACCCCTCCGTCTCCTCCCATGGATAGCGTAAAAGCCGAATAAGGGATTACGCAAGGGGATAGGCAACAGCATCCACCTGGGAACTCAACACCAATCCGCCTGCCAAGCGTGGTGATTATGGCAAATCTTCCCATTGCACACAATAGGGAAGGTATCAATGGACGTCGGACTGAGGCTGCCAAAAAAGTCTGCTTTTGGAGTTCTCAGAGGGAGAGACCGTTCACTATGTGACTTATAACCGATTTTGGTAGAACAGTAATTGATCACCGTAGGTTGTATTAGTGATTACTCTGGTGTTGCAGGCGTCCATAGGCTACGGTAACTACTTTCCATCAGGTGGGCCGTATGCTTGGCTTGCCAAGTAGTACATAAAAAAAACATTATTTTGGGAAGTGTATTATCTTTTGTCTTACCTGCTTGACATCTTCTAGGAGTACAAGAGCCTGCTTGTACGTAGGTGGGTCAGCATTCAGCTGCTCTCTCAAGATGTCGAAGTAGGCTTTGTGCATGGTCTCTTTTACTAACTTCTGGTAGCTGGAAGATCATACAACAGCATTAACTATATCTACAGTAGAAACACGCTGATTTATTAAGAGGAGGACTTATCTTAAAAGTAGTATTTTCCAATTTTTTTTTTAACGTCCAGTGCGATTTGACGAGATTAAAATAATGAGATGCAAAAAATAAATGTACTCGTAGTTCCTGATACCCATGATACAGGGTATCCTACTGTGGGATCAGAACTATGTATGTGACTGTTGGGTGTTATGTTATACAATGTATGTTATATATGTAAATTATCTTATTGGATAGCATTAATGGAAACATACTTACATACTTTTTGACAGGTTCGATTTTATCTATTCAACTTTTATTAATTTTATAAAAGCTATGAGATTTGTGTTTGATATATTTCCATAAAACTTTTTATTTTTACTAGACTATCGTAGAGCACCTGTTAATAAGAAGTTCTAAGCGTGTATCTACTTTAAGAGTAAGAACTCAACCTTGACTTTTAACTTTTGGGAATTAGGTCACACTGATATGTGGTGGCCTACATACAGATGACTGATAATGCAACAAATTATTGTATAGTTGACCAGACGTTTCAATAAAATCCTTTTAGGATTAAGTACAGAAGATTATGATTTTAGGATGGCTTTGACTGCGCCAGTGGATGTTGTAAAAGCCAATTAAAGGATAACACCAGGGGATGAGCAGCAGCATCCATCTGAGTATGTAATACCAATACGGCGTGGGGGGCCACCTCCATCCATCATCAATGGGGGAAGCTTCGGCCAGCAGCTGATATACCCACTGATGATGATGATAATCTGACTCTGCACCACAGTACAAAATAACTAACCAATATATTAACTCCGAGTGAATGCTAACATGAACAGACCATATTTTTGCATTTCCAAGGTTAAGGACTTACTAACAAAGGGCATTGAGTATGTTAATAGATCAGGAAGTAATTCATCAAATGCAATAAGCCTTACCAACAAGATTAGATTAGTGCTATTACTATCTTAGCAAGGTCACAAGGCCCTGTTCAGGGCCACCATGCACCACAGCCTGGTCACTGCCCTAATGCAATGTGACTACGAAGGAACAACAAGTTGGTTTGACAAGGCAAACTATTAACCGGTAGAGCATCAGAAGATATGAACTTATCCATCAAAATGACAAAAAAAAACAAAATTAGACTTAATTGACAAACAGCATAAGGTCAAGGCAGATACGATTGAATTTTCAAAATTATTCTTTATTGAAACTAGCTTAAAGTCTAGGGAATTCTTCTTTTTATTCTCGCGATTTTTTTTTTTATTTATTTTATGAACAACTAACAATTACACTAAAAAACAAGAATACAAATAATTCTTTAAAGATAGATACTAAAAGTGCAATCAGCCCGGTCGTCCACGAATTTGATTCTACCAGTTAAGAACTAAGTTTGACGACCTCTGTGGCGCGGCGGGCGAAGGTTCGCCTGCAACGCAGGACGTTGCGCCTCGGAACAAATATTTGTACAATCTGCAGATAATTGTTCAGGGTGTTCTGGATATTTTCTATGTATGATAAAAAATATCTATCTGTGTAATATATTGTATGCTATCTAGTAACCATAACACAAGCACTGCTTAGCTTGGGGCTAGATAATGTTGTGTGAAATGTCCAGCATTTATTTATATTTATTTAAGTACCTGTTGTCTGGAGGCTCAAAAGGCTCCAGCTTGAAGTCCTGGTCGACTGCAATTTCATGCGCCAGCGCCATATTTTGCATGCCATGAGCCGCTTTCATAATGTCCTCCAGTGTGACGAATTTGGGAGGAGAGGCCGCTGTGATTGAGGAACCTCGCACTCGGAACTGGATTGGCTCTGATGCATAGTAGCTGCTGTTGGGTCTGAAATAGTGGGCTTTATTAGAGCTCATTATGTGGATAGAGGGGATGTTGAACCATGACTATTGGAATCTGGGTCTATTAGTTAGTTTAGTAGTTATCCGAAATTGCTTAATTTTACTATTGCACTTGTGGTCTTAGTTCTTTGTATGGGAGATGTGTAACGCCAAGGCCAACGGGTAATCGATGCAAGTACTGTAAGTCCGCTTATCTTTAAAATGTTCAACATAACATGGCATTTTCAGTACCCACTACGTTTTCCTTTCATCCAACACCGTCGTATCTCTGGCTTGGATGGTAGAAGAATCTTGTATTTTAATGTTCCCAGTTAGTTTTTTTTAATCGTTTTTAGTTAGGTAGTTTAACTTTGCTTTTTGTATTTTATGTGGAAATAAAAAGTTTTGGTGGACAAAATTTAAGCAGAAATCAAGTGAAAAAATCTGTTACAAACCATAAGAAGATTCATACATACTACAGGTTCAATGATCCTCACAAACAATGAAAACAAACTTCAACCTCGGTTTTACAATGCCTTCACCAGCAACTTAGTGTAAAAGAACCTACAAACCTTGATCCACTAGGGACAGATACCGAAGGTGTCCTGATTTTATCTTTTTCTTGCCCCTGGGAACCAGAAGTTGGCCCGTCACGCTCACTCATCTTGGAAACTCAACACAAACTGACTTGAAGAGACCCGCGTAAACACTTTTATTGCCTCAAACCTTAAAAGGCAGCCCACTTCCTTGAAATCACACACAATATCATAAACTTCGAATCATCACAGATGAGTCATAACAACATAACCTTTTTTTAACAAAGAAATTAGATTTATACAATTTTTTATCGTTATTATCTTTAACATGCGTTCGTGTGTTCACGTTTATATTACACACTTTTATGATTATTTATTATAGTTTTATTAAATAAAAATTAAAATCCACAGCTGTTTTGTTTGATACACTTGTCAATTTAGTTAAACTGTCAAAAAAGTTTGTTTTGACTTTGAGTGATGTGATGGTCATTTGGTCATAGTTTTGTTCCTTGCTCCAAGGGTCATAGACGTCATAGAATATAGAGTAAAGTAGAGACTTTACAATCGATATTTTGTAGTTTTACCTAGTTTTACCTTAGAGCATTTACCGTCAGAATTTTATTTCTCAGGTTTTATTTCAAAGTTAGGGCGCCACGCCATTCATTCGGCAAGCTATTATTATTTATATGATACGTAATAATACGTCTTACTAAATAAAATGAAGTGTAAAATATTGTTGATTGATTGATTGTAAACTGCCGTTAGCCTGCACGCAAAATACCCGGCAATATTCTTTAGTATAGGCAGGGTATGGCAGTGGTGTGTCCGAAGTGTGTCCGGCCTAAGAATAATATACCCCTCCATATTCTCCCACGGATGTTGTAAAGGCCGGATTACAACAGCGGTGGATGGGCAGCAGCATCTAGGTACCAAGCGTGAGGGGAATGAGGGAGGGGGGAGCGTGGGGGGGGGACAATGAGAGGAATTACCATAATCACTATGGCAATTGTATTTTCGCGTTTTCCCCACTATTATGGGGAAGGCTTCGTCTTACAACGGACGTCTAAAGGCTGATGATGATGATGATGATGATGACGATCACAGGTAGGTAGTATCTAATCTACACAAGCTGATATAGCATTATGCTAGCTGATATAGCATAATGCTGATTGAATACCTGCCTGCTACCTTTTGTAGGTAAATTTGTAGGTGGCGCAACGGCTGAATAGCCGGCTGAGACACAAGAGGCTGCGGGTTCGATTTCCAATGCGGAATAAATGATTGCATGATCTGTAAATATTTGTTCCAGTTCGGGGTGTTGTGGTACTCGTATGGTATTGTATGTAGTACTCGTATACCATGGTACTCGTAGTTCCTGATACCCATGACACAGTAGGGAATCCTAGGTCAAGGACTATATGTGACTGTTGGGTGTTATGTTATGTATGTATATTTATATCACAGAATAAGACTAATTTTAAAGGTACTCCACCCCCGTTTTCAAATCTAATCCTACAAAGGGAGTTATGTACCAACCTAAGTATGTTAGGAAGAAAAATGTAAGACAGTCAAGGTAAGGCAATCTAAAGTTGTTCACAGTCACAGACAGAACTAGCAACTAATTTACGTACGCAAACGCCGGCGGATGCTTTTTCTCCGCTATTTCATTTTAAACTTGAGTTTACCTTTCCGTTTCTTTGCTTTGGAAATAGGGTTGTCACAGGGAAATGAGTACCTTCCTACTTAAGTGTAATTCTCATTCTCATAAACAAAGTAGGTACAATATTTATTATTACTAACATTTTTTCCGAGGAATGACTCTAGCAAAATCACGATAGGACAATATTATTTTTCTAAAAAATAAAAACTGGTTAAGTGCGAGTCGGACTCGCATTTTCTTTTAGGCGTTCTTGTGAACTATGAGTGAGGAACAATATTACGTATATTAAAAAAAAACATTTTTTTTGCCGCTTTTGTTGTGGTGTTATATTTGAAGGGGTACTTAGATAGTTAGTTTACACATATTTTCTTTACCTTTTAAAATAAGTATTTTAAAATGAAATTATTTAAAAATATTTGCTTATATTGCTTATAACGAGTTCTTTCATTTGGTATGTCACGTCACACGATGCATTTGACACAAGACCAGTGACAGACAATTGAGGTACGGAACCCTAAAATCTCAAAGCTACCTAAAGTACTAAAGTTAAGTACCTCAATCTTAAAGGTACCTACCTCAGTTACCTAAATCTCAAAGGCTTCGTTCAGCAGTGGACGTCTTAAGTCTGGTGATAATGATGATTACGATCGAGTAACAACAGTTATTAGCCTTGTAGCCCACCTTTACTGTTGAAAGTCTCGTAGCTAGTCACGTAGCAACCTCGTAGCAAATACTCTTATCACGTTTCGTAGCAAACCTCGTATCTAGTTTCGTAGCAAGTCTCGTAGCAAAACAAACACTACCACACCACTACTCCACCAGCTGTCACAAACCAGGTTTGGCTGGTAGAAATTGCTATTAGCATTAAGCCCACCTTTTTGTTACATTTTTTTATGTGTAATAAAATAAATAAAACAAGTTTCAAGTTATGATCTTGGTTTTGAATGAAGTCGAACACCTACCGCGCCACGTAATATGGTGAGAGCACGAAGTACTGTGTGGCGGGAAGGTTCTCGCCACACTTCACGGATAAAACGATTGATCTTTCGTTTATCCTTCCTACTTCCTACTAATATTATAAACGCGAAAGTTTGTCAGTATGGATGGATGTTTGTTACTCTTTCACGTAAAAACTACTGAATGGTTTTGAGTGAAATTTGGAATGGAGATACTTTACGCCCTGGATTAACACATAGGCTACTTTTCATCATCATCATCAATTTTTATCATTATTCACGCTGGTGAAATCGCGGGGCGCAACTAGTATTATAAACGCGAAAGTTTGTGAGTATGGATGGATGGATGTTTGTTACTCTTTCACGTAAAAACTAATGAATGGATTTTAATGAAACTTTACAATAATATAGCTTCAAAAAAAACGTAGGAAAAAATCTACCGTCTGCGAGCTGTTCTGGCGTGCGCTGCCAAAACCGCTAGAGTTACACATATGTAATGTGATAGAAATGTTTATCTTAAATAGTCCTACAAAAAAGCCCGCCACAGTATATATCTATATCATATGTGTAAGCCATTACAGCCAAAATGTGTAGGTATATGTGTATAATATTATAAAGGCGAAAGTTTGTTACCTATTATGTTTGTTACTTCTTCACGCTCAAACAGCTGAACGAATATGAGGGAAATTTGGAGTGGAGATACCTTATACCCTGGATTAACACATTTCATCATCATCAATTTTCATCATTATTCACGCGGGTGAAACCGCGGGGCGCAACTAGTAATATATATGATGGAACGTTACCAAAGTTGCGCGAAATTTAAATTTTATTGTGTTTTTAGCTCACAAAACGTCTTGAACCAAAACAACTCTATACAAATCAATCATTGACATTCGTAGCTAAACTAAAAGTAATAATAATAATATTAATAATTTAATTAGTATCTCCTAGATATCATTTATGAGATACTTACTATCCATTAAATTAATTTAACAAATCCAAAAAATGAGTGCCGTGATGTATCCGGCCTAAGAATAGACCTCTCCATCTCCTCACGTGGATGTAGTAAAAAAAGCCTTACTAAGGGATTACACCAGGGGCAGCAGCATCCACCTGAGAACTTATCACCAACTGCGATCATCAATCCGCCTGCCAAACGTGATTATGGCAAATCTCCCCATTGTATGCAATGGGGGAGGTTTCGTCATGCAACAGGCTGGTGATGATGATTCATTAAATCATGTGTGGTAGGGTCTCCTCATCTCCTGATTTCAGCAAAATCAGTGTTTGCTATGTCAAGATGTATTGATGAGCAAAAAATACAATAAAATTTGAATTTTGCGCCACTTTGCAGTAACTTTCTTTCCGACCAAATAACAAAATTAATAAAAATGTAGGTAGGTACTTTTGCAAAAAAGCGCCATCTCTTGGCATGATTTGAATATTGAGTCCTAACGTTTTAACATAACTTTTGAAAGAAAGAAAATACATTTATTTGTTAAAAAGAAACAAAATAAAAACAACAGTAGCTTAGTTTACACAAACCTAAAAAAAAAACACCAAATGGCGTGATGTCTAATACTTATATGAAGTGACAGTAAGGAAGTTACCTGCAAGGTTTACCCGGCGAGTAAAAGTCTCAGTCAATGACACTGGTATTTGTAATGGGAACAATTTTGTATCAGTTATATGAGTACAATATTCACTGCTATATAGGTATTATATTATCCTAGGTAATTCAAGCACGTACCCAGATAGCAGCTATTTATCCCAATTTATAAGCCCCGGATGCTGAGATTAGAAATTTAGATTGGTTTGAGACGGCAAAAACTATACTTATGAGAGTTATGCAAGAAGACGGTATCTGGGAGAGCGTTTAGCATATTAATTAATGTTTTGGATGTTATAGAATTTGGCACATGACTCTGACATAAATGCTTGCGCCATTTACTTACTAGCATTTAGTCTTGGCTTCTCTCGCGATTCAAATCATATAATCACATAATAGAAGAAGGAAGTTATCAATTCTGGTTTATACAGAACATTATTGTTTTGTTGTGATACTTATTTAATTTTATGCACAAAATTAGCTATTACATTTAGTTTTGTAGTTTTTTATATAAGTGAAATGTATTTCTTATGTGGAATAAATATATCTTAACTTAAATTCGACAATATACTTAAACTTACTTAGCCAGACGATGCAGTGTAGGTATGGTTCCTCTCTCAATGGATAAACGACATTTTGAAGGTCACCAAAACCTTCCAACCTTCCTTCCTTTACGCATCCGCCTGCCAAGCATGGTGACTATAGCAAATACCTTCTATTCTATGGGGAAGACCTCGTCCAGAAGTGAACGACTACCAGCTGACAAAGAAGATATACAACCGTATAGGTATACTCTTTTAAAAGTTGCGTTATAAATGAACAGAAACTACTCTCCAATTCCAGAAGCCGATAGACTCCTAAGTGAGGTAAGTCTATAAGTCACTGTAAGTTGCAGCTTAAGTTAAGCCCGCCAATACTAAGCTGGCGAACTCTTTATTTTTAATGAAAGCCTCGTGAACTGGTAAAAGTTTGGACAAAACAGTAGGTAAAATAAGGATCTAAATTCTTCAGTTTACAAGCAACCTTATTTATTATGTTGTGGAATATAAGTACCCAGTTTGAAGTATAATAAATAATAATAATGATGAGCCTTTTATTTCTCTTAATAACTATATATATTACAATTTATGGTTAGATTTATATAATTAAATTCAATTAGATTCTACCTACCTAATCCGAAATTAAATTTTATCCTAAATTAGATTAGTTACATATTATTTGAATTATTAATTTTTATTTATAACTAGTTGCGCCCCGCGGTTTCACCCGCGTGAATAATGATGAAAATTGATGATGATGATGATGAAAAGTAGCCTATGTGGTTATCCAGGGCGTAAAGTATCTCCATTCCAAATTTCACTCAAATCCATTCAGTAGTTTTTACGTGAAAAAGTAACAAACATCCATCCATACTCACAAACTTTCGCGTTTGATGATGATGATGAAAAGTAGCCTATGTGTTAATCCAGGGCGTAAAGTATCTCCATTCCAAATTTCACTCAAATCCATTCAGTAGTTTTTACGTGAAAGAGTAACAAACATCCATCCATACTCACAAACTTTCGCGTTTATAATATTAGTAGGATTAAGAGCCCCTCTTTGGGTAAAAGCCTCCTCCAGAGCTTGCCATTCTTTCCGATCCTGTGCTATCTCCATCCAATTTTATCCTGCTACAACTTCTATTTCATCTTTCCACCTTCATGGGGCCTGCCTTGGGTACGGTGTCCTCTGGGAGCAATCCATTGCGTTACTGAATTGGTCCATCTCTGGACCAATAGTGCGTGCTAGGTGGCCTGTCCATTTCCATTTAAGTTTCTGCGAGTGATGAAGATCGTCTATAGCCTCTGTTTTTTAAGCGTATATCTGAGCTTCTTATTTTATCTTTAAGTTTTATGTTTAATATGCTTCTTTCCATCGCTTTTTGTAATTTTTCGATCTTTTCTCTATTATTTTTATAATAAAAAAAAGTAAAAGTTTGAACAAAACAGTAGGTAAAATAAGGATCTAAATTCTTCAGTTTACAGGAAACCTGATTTATTTTGCTGTGGAATAATAAGTACCCAGTTATGTAAGTATACATAAATACAAACATAGGCGCGACTGAGCTTGTGACCGCCATTGTTCTCCCACGACCAACTCTGCTAAAGCTTTCTTCCAGGAATAACATAATTCCCAATAAACCAGAAACCAGGTCAAATCTTATGCAAACTAAAATTGCCCAAGAAGCCCCAATAAGTTATTTTGTTAATTTTGCATTTGTGTGCTTTCTGATGAACAACATTAGGTACAATTTTCTATCAACATGGAACTAGAGATTCTTTTCAGAGGCCCAATTCACTAACTTAAAAATGTTAAAATAGAGTTCAGATTATGTTTCGATCTTGTGTCGATGTCTTAAATGTCAGAAATGGTATTCTCTAAACATAAAATACAACACTGTAATGTGATTATATCCAAATGTGACCGAAACTTGAACGATTCAAAGTTTTTTCGATAATTTTAGCATTGTAGATGGAGTCTCTCTTTATTCTTTGTGATTATATATATAACTATCCTACTCTAATGGTAGTCACCGTGAATTGAAAGTAGATTAAATTGTTATTTATATGGGAGCAGAATACCAACTTTCTGTCAATTCATAATTCAGTCTCGATTCGGTTAACTTTCAGTGTAGTTTTATAATAATTTAGAGAATTGGGCCTCTGCTTTGCACTTAAATGCAAATTTAAAAGTAAACAAAATCAATTTAACATAATTGTGTTTATTTTTGGAACTCACATTGTCTGGTCTTGATACCGAATGAAAATACAACATGTAGCTACCTTAACTGGCTGAATAGACCCTAGCATGGAAGCCATTCGAGATTTTTCTACATCATAGCCTCTTGTAACTCAAATATGGCAACTGTAATTGTATCGTTTAGTTAATTAGCTAATATTTGTATGCCCGACAATTTTTTTTGTAGTTTGCTTTAATACCTAATTTTTTTATTATTGTGTGTTTGTGCCAGTGCTGAGTCGAAGTGCTGTATTCGAATACTTAGTAGATTGTTCTAGTGTTGTTGTAGCATCTACCTGAGTACTTAACGCCAAACTGCGATCACCAATCCGCCTACTAAACGTGGTGATTATGGCAAATTCCCTAATTGTATTTAATAGGGGAGGCCTCGTCCAGCAGTGGATAGGCTAGATGATGATGATAATAAAAATAATGGTCGCGTTTAACAGCGTATTTTAATTTTTACAATTTTTTTAACGCTTATTTATCCTTTTTTCGATTTTGAAAGTTGATACCTATCATTAATTTGAAATTTTGCCAGTAACAAAACTACAAAGGCCTATTTTAAAATAACTACCATAGTTTTACCTATAGTATCTACTTTATGCTCTTATTCCCTCCCTCTTCTGAAATGGATAAGCATGATAAGAAAATCACTGGCTCCTGCTCTACTTCGCAAACAAGGCTTAAAAGTTTAAATTATTTTAACAGATTAAAACGTATGATAAAACGGGATATTCATCCCGCCATGTTAATTTAACTTTAAATCCTTACTCATGTTCGCTGTTAACTGTACTTGTATGGTACTATCGTCGTGTTAAAAGTTAAATTGCACTTCTAATTCAAAATATTACCGACTAGCGTTCATGTTATTATAACCTACACGCTGTCTACTGATACTATTCTAGACTTCGGTTATTTTTCGGTCGTTTGCATTTTTTCATAAAACGGTTAGGTGGACTTGCGTGGAGAGGGTTTTGTACAAGTAGGCTACCATAAGAATTTTGATTGATTCTGTTTATGTTTATCTGATGGTGTTAATTCTTTTATGTATGGCATAGGTATTTTAGCCTGGGTTATTTTTCACCGTAGAGTGGCTTGTTCACAACGATGGCTAATTCGCATCACTAACGTGCACGTGTGGTCACATCACTAGGACCGTGATGACACAATGTCAGAGCTATTTTTCCGGTGGTGACTGCCGGACTTAATATCCAAACTCTAAGTCCATGCTTATTAGACACCTTTTAGATAGAAAGACTTTTCTTTAGTGCTTTGATTGAGACATTGTGTATTGTGTGTTTGGCGCTAATAAACTGTTATACTAATAATCTAACTAATAGTTTTCAATATTCGACTCGGGGGATCGAAATTCACCTCACATATTGTATGTACCCTAAAGGTTAACCTGGTTTGAGGATCAAAGAATTCATTTTTTTTGTTATCTACCTATAATATTTTTTCAATAAACTTTATTATTATTAATAATATTCTTAGACGAGAAGAATTTATTCCATCTTAACATAAAGTAAGATTATAGATCACATCGCTTCTTAAAATTAGGGTTCCACCATTTCCTAAAATCATGGTAAGTAGAACTATAAGTCAGCAATCTTCGAGTATTAAAGACTTGACATAACTTGCATATATCCAGGACATTGGAGCTTTTGATTTCATATTGCTTTTTCCATTTGAAGAACTCCCAATATCGAGTGGAATTGGACATAGACTGGTACATTGCATTGGCTAATTTCTGTACTCCCATATCTAGACCGTCTAAATAAGAGTCAGGTGGTAGCAACCTGTTGAAGAAGTGAAGATAAATAATATTAGAGCAGAAATGACACCGAATGAAGACCGCAAGAAAAAACTGGCCACAAGGCCGGCCGCCAAAGCGATGCATAGATATAGCATAGACATTATATATGTATAGATATAATAGACGATATTGAGGCACATGAGGGCCGTGACTGAATAATAATGATAGTACAGTCAAATTAGGTGATTTTTTGCAAAAGTGTGGAACTAATTAGATGTAGTCATGAAAACTTTTCTAATTGTTTTGTATGGCTTAAAAATCACCTCTAATAATAAGCATCAGTAATTTCACCTTCCGGAACAGGGTGAAATAGGGTGAATACCTTAAAATATCCGTAACTTAATGGGGGAAATAGAAGTAGTCGGTGCAATTTGGCATAGACTTTGAACCGTTATGATCTACATTTGCACCAAGTATTTTTTAAATCCGACATACGGAACATACAAAAAAAAAATCATTTACAAAAAAACTTTTTGTGGTTATTACGGCGCCGGGAAAATTAAGGTAGTCGGTGCAAATTGATAGACCTATCAGAAAAATGTTCGAAATACATTACCAGGTTTGCACCTTGGTGCGTCTCACGGAAGGCACTTTTCCATATTTTATTGTCGCTCTACTTCGGGGAAAATTAATGTAGTTCTGGAAATTGATCATTTAATTAGTACTACATCCGCTGGAAGTTTTATACTGGTTTTTTTTTTACGGAACATGCATTTGTTTAACTCTGTGTTCCCTACATGCACGTGGTTTTTATTAAAATCATAATGCACTAAGACAGTCTCTCTATACGTAATTTAACTTGCATCAAGTAATTTCTTTCTATTTGAAAATTTACGGCCTTTTTAAGTTTGTACCTAATATTTAAAAGGGTTCCGTAAGCGCCAGAAACGGTGCAAACCTAGGATAAGCTTCTTTTCGTGTCATCTAACGTTTCCATAAGAATCCACGACTACACGACTTAGGTCCACACTTTTTGCTAATTTGCCTGTACTATGATGCCAAGGCATGGATCAAGTTGAGAGAGGCATAAATGCTCATGGATGATGATGACTCTTAGATATTGTCCTATTTAGGCTCCAAAAATGTGCCAAAACTTTTGCCGCCCCAACAGGGGCAGTTACTTATGTGAGCACAGCATTTTTCTAACTCACTACTATAACCCCTCCCCTTCTTACTCAAAGCATTGAGGATATCTCACTAGAAGGTGGCAAGATAAAACGATGTGCTTGGCACATCCAGACTTCTTGCCTTATACTTACCTATAGTTAGCATTTCACACAGGAAAGATGGCGTGCTATATAATCGCCTCATTTTGGGCAGGCCTCATATAGCTTGCAGAACCGACAGTCGCTAGAGACTATAGGTTCTTGAGTGGCGACCATCAACCAGGTGACGTAGTGCTGGACGGGCCCCTCACTCCATAGACTGAAGACATTGTAACATCATCACTAGCCTGTTTACGTCCACTGCTAAACGAGGCCTCTCCCATTGAATACAATGGGGGGATTTCCTATAATCACCACGCTTGGCAGGCGGATTGGTGGATGGATGGGGGATGCTACTGCCCTGAAATCGGTGAATGGCAGCTCGCCTTTTTCCATGTCATTGTAAGTTTTTTCTCGTCGAAGATTTGTGTACGAGTAAGAGTATTTTTTGCTTAATTTACCTTCGATAATCAGCTGCTCCAAACACAATTGGAACTGCATTATTTTCATAAGCATACATCACAGTCTGCGTCACATAATCCTCAGCAAATGAGTCTTCCAGAGCTAGATAGAAATAGTAGACTTTATTCAATTTCCGCAAGCATGGTTTCATTGTCTTCTTTCGACATTCTTTATTCCCACATTTCCCAAATATATCTATTGTCATGTTGTACCTCTGCAGTTCAGTTTTTAGTTCTCCAACGAAGACTTCCCTCTTGCTTCTAGTTTGACATTTGTCCAGGAATATGGCGGCAGCTTTGCTCTTCGAGGTTAGTTCGTTTTTCAACATGTCATATTCTGTTAGCATTTTTCCAGATTTGAAGTAAGTAGTTAGAACTTTACCATTTTTGTGGTAAACTCTATGGAATTGGTATGGTATTGTAGAATCAAGCCTGGGGAAAGGTAGATACATAAACTCTTTTTCCAGACCATACTTTAGGATGGAGAGGACTAAAAGGAAGAGAAGATTATACCTAGTTACTATTTTTGTACTCTCCTCTAACTCCTCCTGTTTTGAAATCGGACAAAACTACTCACTTGTAAGTCCACGTCCAACTAAAGAAGTTCTCGTAAACTGAATCGCAAATAGGATAGTTATCGGCCGAGTCATTGGCAGCGAAGATGTACTTCTGGTTGTAGCTCCTCTCTCTTGGCAGGGACTGTATTCCTTCACTCACATCCTGAAGGTTAAAGATGATACCGTCAAAAGTACGGATATCACCAAGTAACTCCTTGTTTCTTGTAAAATAACAGTTGAATTTAGAGCATTCTTTCTCTATAAAGTTTTTCTGTCCATTTTCGATGATATTATGGATTTTGGTCCAAATTAACAAATATTTTATATCAGAAAGATGTCGGTGTAGTTTTTTCTTTATTATAGGATTTAAGGATATTCTATTTAAGTAGTAGTAAATAAAAATCAGACACATAAAATTCATAATAAGTCGAAAGATCTGTGATAGTCGTAACATATTTTTTCGCTTCGAATTTCTCACACAAAAATTGATAGATTTTATTTCTGTGATATTTCTTCTTAAATGACTATAAACCAAGGTAAAATAATAAACTACATAACCTAAACAAGTTGTTACTTCGATAACGTCTGTTAATTATCTGTACGCTTCATATCTTTTGCTTACAAAACATGATCTTGCGAGAATTCATTTTGTATTCATTCCACAAGATTCTACGAAAAGCAGTCTGGAGATGCAAATATTTATTTGATAAAATGTATGAGTGTGATTTTAATTTATACTTTTCCGTGGTGTGTTCGGCCTAAGAATTGACCCCTCCGTCTCATGGATGTCATAAAAGCCTAGGAAAGGATAAGCAGCATTCACCCGAGTACTCAAAACCAATTCGCCTGCCAAGCTAGGTGATTTTGGCCCTCCCCATTGTATTCTATGGGGGAGGCCTCGACGAACAGTAGACGTCTAACGGATGACGAAGATGTTTCCTTTATAAAATAAAAAAATAGGTAGAATGTAAATTATTTTCCAAATTGCATATTTTCATCATTGTTTTTGTATTTTTTTTAACCTTCAGTTGTAAGATACAGCTCCACCCAACAAGTAAGTATTTTTCATTGTTTTAAAAAAATAACTGGTTCAATAAAAAGTAAACATGAGCCATTCTTCAAGGCAAAACAGTGTTATCATCAATCAAAAAAGAAAATGAATAAGTAAAATAAATACGAGAAAAATTTGATTTGATTTGTCACAATGCTATTTCGCGTGTTTTTTCCAAAGTGGCGATAAAGCGACGCGTGCATTGTCCGCGTGACGTGGGTAACAGGACTGTCCCGAAAATTGTCCCGACTTTTTTGAATAGGAGGTCCGATTAATGCTGTACAAGAAAATCGCTTTGACGGACGCTTTAGAAAACATTTTTTTTGTTGTGAATCTGTGAATGTGACGTATGAAGGGGGACGAAAAGGTAAGGTTTGCGTTTGTGATTTGACTATCTGAAATTACATGTTTTTTTATGTTCATTTTAGATGTAATTTGATTAATAGGTATGTACCTACCTACATTCTCAAAGATAGATTCAGGATTTACTAATACTCAACAGCAGTATACACTTTACATTAACTTTTGCTTAACTTTGCAGACTCATACTCATATTTATGTCTCAGGTTAACGGACGCACTGCAATGCCAAGTAGGCCGCGTCCTAGGTGACCTAAAAGGCATTGCATTTGTAATTGACTAGGGTTGCCACTTAACTTAAGGTCCGGTCCGGCATATAATTAAATTAAAAGAAACGCTCTATCACATATAGTTTGCTTGGCAAGAAAATGCTCCATAAATCAATGAAACTGTCTTAAACTAATATCCATATCCAATACGACTGACCCTAAGCGCATATTGAACCATAAAATCTAATAACATGATACGATATCAGACTAAGCGATTCACGTCCTGTGCGAGCATAATAATAGTAGTTAGATATCTCAATATATGCTTATCTTCAAGGCAAATCGAAATAAAAGACGCTGCTATGGCAGTAACTGACAATGTAACTGAGACAAGATGTACTGTGAATTGAATGTTTTAAAATTACGTAAATTGGGCCTCTGATCTCACACTGGGATACCTTGTGTCATGGGTATCAAGAAACTAGGAGTACCATAGTACCGTAATACCCAGACCCGGAACATAAAGGGAAAAAAAATTTAAGGGGTTGTAGGGGTTTGTAGGGGTTGGAAGGAATTGTAAGGGTCTTAGGGGTTTTTAGGAGGTTGTAGGGGCTGTAGGGATTTGTAGGGGTTGTAGGGGTTTTGGGGGTTTTTAGGGTTTGTAGGGTTTTCAGGGGTTTTAGGGGTTTTTAGGGGTTAAACAACTGCGGTTGCATTATCTTCTTCCACGCGGACGAAGTCGCGAACGGGTCAGCTAGTTTTGACGACCTCTGTGGCGCGGCGGGCGAAGGTTCGCCTGCGACGCAGGAGGTTGCGGGTGCGATTCCCGCCTCGGAACAAATATTTGTACGATCTGCAGATATTTGTTCAGGTTGTTCTGGGTATTTTCTATGTATAATAAAAAATATCTATCTATGTAATATATTGTACTAAGTGTACCCATAACACAAGCTCTGCTTAGCTTGGGGCTAGATAATGTTGTGTGAAATGCCCAGAATTTATTATCTATTATTTATATATAGTATATCAATAAACATGAGATGCTATGGTCGGAAAAGAAGTTGCAAATATCCCCACCGGATTTGTCTTAAAATCCAAAGTCTCCCAATCATTATCCGTCTTACATAAACATCACGTCTGCCGGTTTTGAAATGGAAATGAAGGCAGCGACCCGATGCAAATTGTTGAATAATCAGCTTATTGAGATGCGGAGACAATGAGCCTCTCCAACAACAGTTGTTCAACATCGATCTGAGGAGGTATTCTGAGTTTGAGTATTATCTGTGTTTACAATGTGCATTGTCGCCTCTTACCTTTAACGAACAGCTTACTTATTTACTTGAATTAGTTTTTGACTTTACAATGATCTAGGTATAGCAATCTTTTGTGACATTTGTGGCAAGATGGTAGTAGTCTTTCTTTTTTAGAGTTCCGTACCTATCTCACAAGTTACCAACGGAACCATTATAATATTAGGATCACTCCTGTCAGTCTGTTTGTCACAGCCTATTTTCTCTGAATATACTGAACCAAAAAAAAATAAGTTTTGTATATTTATCAAGAATCAGAGGGTGTATTACGAGTTTTGCATTGCAACAATCGATTTACGAGTCGTGAGCTTTTACCGTGACTTATAAGTAATAAAATAAAAAGCCTATTTATTCCATAGTTAGATATGTGTTTTACATTTTTTCCCTTTGTATTGAAGATTATAACTAGGACTCCTCACGGATAAAGGCCTCCTTGAGCTCCTTCCATTGCTTGCGGTCTTCTGCTAGTTCTGCCCAGTTTGGGGTATTCGAAACCCTTAGTATATCATCTGACCATCGAGCAAGTGGTCTACTTACTCTTCTTGACTTGACCGTGACTTACATAGTAACTATTAATCATTCATGACGAGCTCTGTGGCACAGCGGGCGAAGGTTCGCCTGTGACGCAGGAGGTTGCGAGTTTGATTCCCGCCTCGGAACAAATATTTGTACGATCTGCAGATAATTGTTCAGGGTGTTCTGGGTATTTTTCTATGTATAATAAAAATATCTATCTATGTTATTTATTGTATTAAGTATAATCAGTTATCTAGTACCCATAACCAAACTCTGCGTAGCTTGGGGCTAGATAATGTTGTGTGAAATGAGCATTTATTTATTTGTTTATTCTGTGCCGCGCATACGATATAAACAGCACAGATTCATAAATTGTTACTACGTAAGTCACGTTGAATACTCACGAATCACAAATCGATTGTTGCAATGCAAAACTCGTAATACGCCCTCTGGTGTCCAAATCCCAAGTGGAGTTTGAAGAAATATTAGTCAAATTAAAAGCAAACTTCGTTTCTGACCGGAACCTTCCCTTAAGTTATAAGTTAAGTTATAGTTACTTAAGGTACCCACTTCTATACATTTTAATTACATCACCGTCCATTTTCCCAATTATTTCCCTGCATTGTATTTCACTCAGTCATATTAACAAAAGCTCGTAGATAGAAAATACATACATTATTGCAAAAAAAAATAAACAATTTCATAAACAAAAACTAAAACTAACTATATTATACAATGGGCGGTCTTATTGCTCTGTAGCGATTTCTTCCAAACAACCTTTGGAAGGACTGGACTGAATAAAAATAACATGGGGCATTGATGGTGCACCTACCTAAATACTTAAATATTGATACAAAGATGTGTAGCTCCATACATTACTGATAATACATGATCATACTAGTTGCGCCCCGCGGTTTCACCCGCGTGAATAATGATTAACATTGATGATGATGATGATGATGATGAAAAGTAGCCTGTGTTAATCCAGGACGTAAAGTATCTCCATTCCAAATTTCACTCAAATCCATTCAGTAGTTTTTACGTGAAAGAGTAACAAACATCCATCCATACTCACAAACTATCGCGTTTATAATACACTCGAGAGCAATGAATCCGGGTCACTTAAAGAATCCTAAAAATCTCGGAAACTAAAAATGCTAGGTTAATGCAATAAATTGTATTTAATAGACAATGTAATACTCCTTAAATGAAGGTATTAAAACTTCTTAGTTATTGTAAAGTTATATCATAAAAAAAACAAATTTGAAAAAGGGCCACTTTCGAAGATGGAACTACGAAATTACAGCATTTGGTTTTGCTTTTGTTTGTAATCTGTCATTTATCATTGTTTGATTTCTGTTTTTTTGTTGTTTTTTTTCTGCGTAAACGCAGTAATGGAAGCACGAGGAGGCAATACGAAGTATTAAAATTCAAGAAAATCGTAATAAAGTTCAAAAATTTCATGTTTCCTATTTTTGTTTTAAGGAGAGATCAGCAGTTTTTTTCTTTATGTAATTTTGTGTTAATAAAATGTATGGTGACTCATATTTTTTTTACCTTCATTTAAGGAGTATTACATTGTCTATTAAATACAATTTATTGCATTAATCTATCATTTTTAGTTTCCGAGATTTTTAACATTCTTTAGTGACCCGGATTCATTGCTTTTGATATTTTCAGCAACAAACCAAGCATTTGCATTCAAAAAGTATTATAATCCTTTCACCACTATGGTTCTTTCATAATTTTTACAATGGCGGAAGTCGGTTTTTTAAATGAAAAGTTATCTATTCTGTCCATCATGTATTAAGTAGGATAGTAGGATGAATAGAACAAATCTTATATGAATAGGTTACTAGGTAAGTAGGTAATAGGGTAGCCATCGTCAGTCAGGGCAGTTAACAGCGCGTATATCACGAAACCGCACTGAAGTTACCCGATTAGCGGGACCAAATCACGAGTTATGAAGTAGCCCATTGGATCCTTAATAATGTATGCTGTAGCGTGTCGTGAGCTGGTCCACGTTTAGACTATGGCTACTTTATAAGAGAAGATATTTAAATTGTTTTCGTGATAGTAATGGCGACAGCATGTCTATGTTTCCATTAGGGCGAAAATAGTAGAGGCTTTACATGTCTACACTTTCGAGGCAATAAGCGTAACTTAGATAATATGTTGATAAATGAACAAAGACTATATATATTTTTTTGTAGTTGCGCCCGGCGTTTTCGCAGCGTGAACAATAAACTAAAATCGAAAATTCTGAGGGAGTTAAATAATAATATCCACGGGAAATAGAATTCATAGGTCGGACACACCACGGAGGCCACCATCTGCCATCATTATTACTGCTAAAATGCTAAAGGTTCTAATGTACCTAAGCAGTTAAAAAACAACAGCATAAATGAGATAGGATCGTCTAAAAATTTATTTTTTTGGTATTTTATTAATTGAAATCATCATTTTGAATCATCTTATAAACTAAATTTACACCTCGTCCAACGCGACCAGCAAAAACACACTTCCCTGAAGGGGTAGGCAGAGCCTCAAAGGGCCTTTTTTTCACCATGCGGGTTGTATAATCGTAGGAATATTTAGAAGAATGAGGGCAAAGTTAAGATTATTCTACTTATGTTCCAAGTCGTAAAACGATTAAGCCTGAATATCTACTACACTGTATGTTGGTAATACTATTTAATATTACATATAAAATTAAAAACTTATTCTCACATCCTATAGCTTACTCTGAACGGGGCGAATTGCGAAAGTTCTGCCATAAAATTAGGTATAACCTCAGATCACTCAACTCGGGACGAATTTATGTTTTATTAGGAAAAATGGCGGGCCGAGGTGGCGGTGGCATACCTAAGCACCCAATCCTGTTAACGGTTTTGAATAAATTTCAGTTAGGAGACTTTTGCTGTTAAAATCCGCAAGGGCCATTTCGAAGAAAAGCTTTACTTGCAGACTTCACTCTACACTCTGAGAATGAAAAACTTCAAAGAATCTTAATTTGAGCTGTTTTAATTTTTAATCCTCACAGCTTCCCCCTTTTATCCTACTAATATTATAAACGCGAAAGTTTGTGAGTATGGATGGATGGATGGATGTTTGTTATTCTTTCACGTAAAAACTACTGTATGGATTTTAATGAAACTTTACAATAATATAGCTTCTACATCAGAATAACACATAGGCTACATACAATTTATAAAGATATTGTGTGAATTTTCCATAATATGACGATAAGTGTCAAGTAATTAGGAAAAAATCTACCATCTGCTAGCTATTCTGGCGTGCGCTGCCAACACCGCTAGAGTTACACATATGTAATGTATCATAGAAATGTTTATACATATTAAATAGTCCTATAAAAAAGCCCACCACAGTATATATCTATATCTTACGTGTAAGCCATTACAGCCAAAATGTGAATAATATTATAAACGCGAAAGTTTGTTACCTATTATGTTTATTACTTCTTCACGCTCAAACAGCTGAACGAATTTGAGTGAAATTTGGAGTGGAGGTACCCTAAACCCTGGATTAACACATAGGTTACTTTTCATCATCATTATCATCAATTTTCATCATTATTCACGCGGGTGAAAACGCGGGGTGCAACTAGTATCTAATAATTTGATTTGTCCTAGCTGCTGGCTTACTTAGGAGTGTGTTATTACTGGAAGTTGGTCGTGGGGATGCAATGGTGGTGATAAGCTCACCGGTGAAGGAAATCAACTTGAGGAGTCAGGCAGTATCTAAGACCGAAAACTCATGTGGTGGATTATCTCAGACCGAAAACTCTGGTGGTGGATTATATGGCCTGTTCATCCCGTAGCCCTAAAATCTCCCAAAAAACTAATAATTATATTCTCTTCTCTTCTTCTAAGTTGTACACTCTTAACAGAGTGGTCGTGGTTATGCAGGTCTTGCTTGAGTGGCAGCTCTTGCGATGCGTCTCCACTCGGCCCTATTAGCAGCATTGCTAGAACATTCATGGTAGTTTGTGTGATGGACTTAATAAGGTCTGACCACCGTGTGGGAGAGCGACCCCGTGGTCTTTTACCCTCCTTCCTGCCTTGTTCTACAAGACGCTCCATTGAGTCTTCATTGCGTGTTACGTGACCAAAGAACTTAAAAATTAGTTTTTGAACAGTCAATATAACAATAATTATATATCTCAAACAATATTACCCCTATCCCAAAGTTTCCCCTATTTCTGTAACGTAAATCAATTACGAAGCAACGTTAAATAGTTGGCAAGACTGCGCTGGCAACTATGGAGATTATATCAAGCAATAGTAGTCTCAAATAACGCATACCGAACGCAGTTGGGACGCTAACAGAGAGTTGAGTGAAGGCAGAATGGTATATCACACAAAAATGTCGAAAGGTTTTTGGTCTCAGGCAGTATGCTTACTATGTGCAGGTACGGTATGTGCAGGTACGGTAGAAATAGTGCCACAAGAAATAGAAGTAGCTTCGTTGCTGCTTTTAAATTGATATTTAAGATTTGCCTATTCACAAGTAAAGCGAATCTATTAGCATCACACAAAAAAAACTGGAGTTTTGACATTAAGTACAGGGAGAACAAAGTCGTGTTCATTACTACAATTCAATATTTGTTATTTTTTATGAATACAAACGAAAATTCAAAACGCAGCAGTAACAACCAACGAATTCATACATACAGGCCTCTGTTATAACCCTGTTTTGTTAGTAAAATAAAGAAGTAGACAACTGAAAATGCTAAGTTGCATTTTCAGCTAGCGGTACAGGCCAGTCTCGGTCCACCTTCGGAAGAAGTCAAGTGTCTCTTAGATTCATCCTAATTTTAATACTATTTCTCTACTAAATCGTTTTTCTAAGTTTTATAATTAAAATAAAGACATTTATCCCTAGTTTAAATTTTATATCTTTTTTTAAAAAGACTAGTGAAATCCCATATAAAATTTGGTGGCAGCGGTGGGATTTAAAATAAGTGAAAAAATCCTCGGAAACGCCTCGTGCTAAGTGAAATACAAACAATAAACGTGAACGTTGTGCTCTACCGCTATATCACTTATTACGTCATCGTGTCGCCGAGTCCTGCCCGCCGGTCCAGTAATAGACCGTGTGGAACACCACTGTTTCATCAACGTGTCATCACCATCATCACCAGGTCCTATTGTTCTACATCAGCGCTCATCACCGTGTCATCATCATCATCAGCGCTCATCACCGTGTCATCATCATCACTGAGTTCTGCCATACTATATCACCTATCAACACCACTGCTTCATCACCGTGTCATCACCATCATCACCGGGTCCTGCTATTCTACATCACCGCCCATCTTCGCGTCATCATCATCATCACCGGTCCTACTGCTCTACATCTCCACTGAATCCTGTTCTACTATGTTTACGATAATCCTGCAAATCCTGTAAGTTATTTTAACCTTACGAACTAAAGTGAACAATTCAAAGTCTCATCGTGTTATCTCAGTGTAAGCGAGACAATTCTCAGAACTCGAACTTTGAAAGTGAACTTTTATTATTGTAACGATTGAATATCATTATGATAAATGTTAGTCTAAACAATTAGGTTCCTCGAATCATGACAAAGAGTTCCAAGCAACAACGAGAAGATTTATTAAAAATAGAAGATTATCCTGATTTACCAATTTCACCAATTCCAAGCCCAACACCAGACGTGTCACAAATAATGCCAAAAAACCCAGAAATGGACCTTAATGTCTTATTCAAATTTGTCAACACTTACGATGGAAGCAAAAAATCATTAAATTCATTTATCATAAATGGCAATAATGTCCATGAGCTGGCGACGGATGTGCAGAAGCCCATCCTATTTAAATATATACTAAGTCAATTGCGTGGTAAAGCGGAACTTGCCTGCTCCATTAAAGATTTCAACAACCGGGAGCAACTGAAAGACTTCCTAAAAACTCAGTTCTGTGAAAGGAAGCATTACTCCCATCTGCTCACCGAATTACAAGAGAGCAGACAAGGCCCGCAAGAAACCGTTTCGCAGTATGCCCTTAAGATAGAGACATGTCTATCTCAACTACTGACAGAAATATCTCTACAAAACACCAAGGTGAAAGAAGTGGCGGGTCGCACTGCGGCAATGGAGGATCTAGCCCTCCACCACTTCACCATGGGTATTTTTCCAAGAATTTCGACGATTGTTAGGTCCAGAGCTCCTAAGAATCTAAACGAAGCCATAAATTTGGCTATCTCTGAAGAAAGGATCCAACAATCGATGTATAATAAACCGGAAGGTAAGTTTTCAAAATCTTATAACAACAATGTTAAACCGAAAACATCAAATCGCGAATTCCAGAACCAGAATCACAATGTTGGTTCTGCCCAATATCAAAACAACGACATCTGTCGGTACTGTAAAAATCCAGGGCACTCAATTGAAAATTGTAGGAAAAGAGAGTTTAACAACAACAGGTCGAAATTTGAACGCCCTTCTACATCCGGTTACAAGCCACAACAAAGAATTAATCTCGTCGATCAAACCCAAGGCGATGAGGACTCTTACGAAGAAGAGTACCCAAAAAACGAATAGGTGGCTCGTATCGGTGTCATGCGAT
Organism: Epirrita christyi; assembly: GCA_951392215.1. Classification (NCBI taxonomy): domain Eukaryota; kingdom Metazoa; phylum Arthropoda; class Insecta; order Lepidoptera; family Geometridae; genus Epirrita; species Epirrita christyi. The sequence goes on along the minus strand of OX595848.1, from coordinate 5,574,760 downwards.
GTCCTGCCATATCCTTACTAAATCAGACACCGTATCCAACGTTTTGGCGACTCCAAAACATACTAAACCCACTGTATCCAACTTTTTGGCGAAGCCAAAACATACTAAACCCACTGTATCCACTGTGTCCACTGTATCCACTGAATCCACTGTATCCAACGTTTTGGCAAAGCCAAAATATACGAAATCCACTGTATCCACTGAATCCACTGTATCCAACGTTTTGGCAAAGCCAAAATATACGAAATCCACTGTATCCACTGAATCCACTGTATCCAACGTTTTGGCAAAGCCAAAATACACAAAATCCACTGTATCCACTGAATCCACTGTATCCAATGTTTTGGCAAAGCCAAAATATACGAAATCCACTATATCCACTGTATCCACTGAATCCACTGTTCCTTCCAGATCCACTGTGCCTACTAGATCCACTGTTCCTACCAGATCCACTGTTCCTACAAGATCCACTGTTCCTCCTAAATCTATTATACTTACTACATCCACTGTATCCCCTGTATCCACTACTCCTGCTAAATTTACCAAATCCTATGCTTCCGCTGTATCCACTGTTTCTACTAAATCCACTGTTTCATCCATATCCGCTAGATCTCCTGTGACTACTGCATCCACTGTACCCGTCAAATCCTCCGCATTCACTAAACCTGCACTTACTAAATCTAATGAATACATTAAACAGAATCAGGTTTTTGAGATCACTACTAATCCCAATAAAATCCTACTCCCTATTGTCCAAATGAATTCTACGATTTCAGAATTTCCACTGTCTCTTTTGGTCGACTCCGGTTCAACAGTGAGCCTTATCAAACTTTCTTGTATCCAAAGGATTCCAAAATTGATTGAAGAACCAATTCATTTAAAGGGAATCGAGCCTGGTAACGGAAGTTCGACGAAAACACTTGGACATTTTCCATTGAAAATGCACATGGCTGACTCTTCTCATAAATTCATCACTCATAAATTCCATGTTATTAGTGAAATCAATCTTCCATTTGACGGTATTATCGGAACAGATATGCTCAACTCCTTTGGTTGTAATATCGATTACAACACAAACAAACTCATAATCAACAACATCCAAATTCCTCTCCAATTCTACGAACCTATTTATTCTCTTCCTGCTAGATCCGAAACAATGATCGAATGTTCTATTTCCAATCCCGAAATCGGCGAAGGTCTAGTATTGGACCAAAATCAGTTCAAAGACATTCTTATTGCTAACTGTTTAGTGAAAGTGAAAGATAATAATAGAATAAATATCTCAGTCATCAACACTTCTGAAACCTCTACTACTTTATCGTCAAATCTAAATATAACTCTTGTACCTCTGAATTCAAACGCCATTACTTACGAATCCGTCAATTCCACTACGACCTACCAACATCATAACACTGACTCTTATCTCCGAACTCAAGAAGCACTGAATCTTCTCAGAATAGGTCATCTTAATTCAGAAGAAGCTAACGCTCTCCACGACATTTGTTCCGAATACTCGGACATTTTCTATATTCCTGGAGATAAACTCTCACATACCAATGCGGTTAAACATGAAATAAAAACAACGCCACAAAATCCGATTCATGTCAAATCTTACCGTTTCCCTGAAGTTCATAAACAAGAAGTGGCGAAACAAATTGATCAAATGTTAGATCAAGGCATTATAAAGCCTTCCATGTCCCCCTGGTCTTCCCCGATTTGGGTCGTCCCCAAGAAACTAGATGCTTCTGGACAGCACAAATGGCGAGTAGTTATCGATTACTGAAAGCTCAATGATATTTCTATCGGTGATAGCTATCCCATTCCACAGATTTCTGAGATTTTAGATCAACTTGGTCAAAGCAAATACTTTTCAACTCTTGACCTTGCGTCAGGGTTTCATCAAATCCTTATGAGCGAGGAAGATGCCTCTAAGACTGCCTTCAGTGTACCTCAAGGTCACTATGAGTTCACGCGCATGCCATTTGGATTAAAAAATGCACCAGCAACCTTTCAACGACTTATGAATACTGCCCTTGCTGGTCTCCAAGACATCCGATGTTTCGTGTACTTGGATGACATTGTGATTTATTCACATGATCTTTCCAGCCACGTAAACAACTTACAAATGGTTTTCCAACGTCTCAGAGATTTCAATCTTAAACTCCAACCCGATAAGTGTGAGTTTCTACGGCGTGAAGTAGCCTATCTTGGCCACGTCATAACAGAAGGTGTTAAACCAAATCCAGAGAAAATTAAGGCAGTAACTCAATTTCCAATTCCTAAATGTCCAAAGGACATCAAATCCTTCCTTGGTCTTGTCTCCTACTACCGCCGATTCGTCCCTGACTTCTCCAAAATCGCCAAACCTCTGACTCAACTCCTGAAAAAGGACGTACTATTCCTATGGGAGAATCAGCAACAAGTAGTTAGTAGTTGAGTTTGATGAACTCAAGCATAGACTAACCTCGGCTCCAGTCCTAATTTATCCCGATTTTTCCATTCCTTTTACCTTGACTTGTGACGCCTCTAACTACGCTATAGGCGCAGTTCTCTCACAAGGTCCAAACGGTCAAGAAAGGCCGATAGCATATGCATCCCGGACACTAAATAAAAGCGAAACCAACTACAATACAACGGAGAAAGAATTACTCGCTGTCCTTTATGGCTGTAGGACCTTCCGTCCATATCTGTATGGGCGCAAATTCCATATCGTCACAGGTCACCGACCACTTACGTGGCTGATGAATCACAAAGACCCAGGTAGTAAACTACAGAGATGGCGTCTCAAACTATCAGAATACGATTATGAAATGGGTTATAAAAAAGGGAAACTCAATGCCGCTGCTGATGCTCTCTCTCGTTACCCTGTAAACCCAATACAAGACGGCGATCCTCAAAATCCTACTACTCCAAGAAACGATGTAGAAACGAATCCTAATGTCTCACCTACAACTCCTCGTCTCGTTTCTCTCGATGATCCTCTGAATCTTGATGATATCAGCCCATTCAACCCTGATCTCGAAACCGATTTCAGTCCTCTAAACTTACCAGATCCAATTCCAGCCCCTTTGGAAGAAGAAATATTCTCAAATCCACTGACTCCTGAAACAATAATGATCCTAACGTCGACTTACCTTCAACTTCCCGACTCAATCCTATTCCTCTTGCTGATACTCTGACTGCTGAAAACACTCATGAAACAAACCCTAGCGTCGACTTACCTTCAACTTCCCGACTCGATCCTATTTCTCTCGCTGATACCGAAATAAATTCAAATCCACTGAGCCCTGCGAGTGCAGCAGGTCTTTCCGACACATCACAGATATCTAATGAAAACTATTCTAAATTCTTGAAAATAATGAATAGCAAAACATTCGAATCTAACGCAAAAATTTTAGAATCCAATTCTAGTGTCCTAACAAGTCTTGACAAGACAATTGTGATCCCAACCTCGATTGACCTAGATGAAAGTAATCCACACGTAGAAGAAATCTTAAGCGAACTTGAAGGAAAAGAAGAAATCCTAAACAAAGCAAGAACGTTGTTCTCATTCATAAACTTCAAATACAAAGATCGGTCTGTGTACCTCATGTTCACAAAAGTGAACCATTTTGATAATGCTTCTTATGAAGACTTATATATTAGTTTGAAAAATCTACGTGATGACCTTATTTCAAAATCTCAAACTCAAGTGAGTATCACAGACTTCAAGAATCCATTTGAAGCCCATTTATATACAAAATTATACAATGTCATCTTATTTCTATTTCATAATACGAACATATTAATTACTATTCATCGTAACGCGATTATTTTCCCATCACTGGCTGAAATTAAGAAAATCCTTCGTGAAAATCACGACATACCCATCGCGGGACATTTAGGGACTGTTAGAATGCTAAAACGAATTCAAGAAAAATATCACTGGAAGGGCATGCGCAGTGACATAGAAAATTATGTAAAAATATGTAAGCTATGTCAGGAAAACAAAGCTCTACGGAAGGTCAACCGTGCCCCTATGCAAATTACTACTACATCAACAGTCCCATTCCAACGTGTGGCGATGGATATTGTCGGTCCATTACCAGAATCAGGTCCTGCCAAATTGAAATACATTCTAACTTTGCAAGACGACCTTACTAAATTCTCTTTAGCCTATCCCATACGATCAACGACAGCTGAAGAAACCAGTGATTGCCTACTACATTTCATATCCCTTTTCGGTATACCAAAAACCATCTTGACCGATCAAGGTACTAATTTCACTGCTGACCTTTTCAAGAAAACTTGCGAGTTTCTGAAAGTAAAACAGTTATGGTCGAGTCCATATCATCCACAGACCCAAGGTGCACTTGAGCGTAGTCATTCTACCCTCAAGGAGTACCTCAAATCATTCGTAAATGGAGACCAGGACAATTGGCCTCGTTACGTCTACACTGCTATTATGACTTACAATACTAACGTCCACTGTACAACTAATTACACACCCTACGAACTACTATTCGGTCAAAAACCTTTCTTACCAGATTCGATTTATGATTCTATCATAGATCCGACTTACCCCGAATATTTGAGAATGTTAAGCCACAGACTCAAATACTCCAGAGAAAAGGCTGTTGAGAACATCAATCAGTCTACAGCAAAGTCAAAGAAGTACTATGACTCTCATACAAGATCAATTAAATATAAAATCGGTGATCTCGTTTATTTAAAAAACCATTTGAGACTTAGGAAAGCTATGTCTCCTATATGGAAAGGCCCGTTTAAGATACTACAAGTTCACGATAACAACACTGTGACTCTGCTCATTGACAGACGACATGTCAGACACCATTTCGATCAAATCAAATTAGCAACATCAAATTCAGTATAAATAATGACTTCTAATTTCAACTTTCAGAATCGTTCTGCCATTTCTCCTTGCAACATCCTTACAACAATCTCAAGAACTTATTCGACCATTGGATAAAAGTCCTGGTATTTATTTCAACCCTTCCGGATCCATAAAACTGATCAATGATTATCTACATGTTATGATACCTGTAGAAATAAAACACATAAAACCACATATTGATAATATTAGAAACGTGCTTCATTCAGCTCAGTATATTTGCGCCAAAAGTGACGCAATCGATGATTTAGAATGTCAAAATTCTTTCCAACCTCTTGTGTCAACATATAATGACATCTTAAGAGACTATGATTCTATTTCCCATCTACAAAATAACAAGTCGAAAAGATCCGCGTGGATCTCTGGAATCGGTACAATATTTAAACAAATATTTGGAACCATGGATGAAGATGATGCCATTAAATATGGAAACGCTATTCAAACCCTAAAAGAAAATAATAAAAAATTATTAGATTTGGTTAAAGAAAACGTTTTGATCTCAAGATCAGCAATTTTGAATCTCAATGAATCTATAATAGAAATTAATAAAAATGAAATTCGATTAAATTCAATGATTGAAAACTTATCTTCCTATGCAAACAACATGACCATAGTTATGAATTCATTGTTGTTTAAATCCGCAATACAAGAGATGTTCAGTGTACTTCAATCTTGTATGTTGTGTATATCATATAAATTAGAAGATCTTGTAAACTCGATTTTATTCGCCAAAACAAATACCTTGCATCCATCAATCATAACACCGAAAGATTTATACTTCGACTTAGTAAACAATGTAAAACATTTACCTAAGTACACAGAATTCCCTGTAAGCTTAGAATTAGACAATATTCATAAATTAATTAGTGTTACAGAAATAGTTTCGTATATTTTAGATAATACGTTAGTTTTTACTCTTAAGATTCCCTTAGTATCGATAAGCAAATTTAATCTGTATAAAAATATTCCTATACCGGTTCCCCACAATGTAACTACATATAAATCATATGCATTGATATTACCTACTACATCATATGTGGCCCTAAATCAAGATAAATCTAAATACATAATACTTAATGATTTCGATGAGTGTAAAACATTTGAAAGTGAGATGTATTTGTGTAAACTACTAGATGAACTAAGCGTTCAAAATTATCCTATTTGTGAAACTGAAATAATGACCAAAGTCCTTACCTCACTTCCAAAACAATGTAAAACAAATTTCTTATACGGGCATGTTGATATTTGGCAATCTTTAGGAAATAATCAATGGATTTTTACGCAATCAGAGCCAACTAAATTAAACATTGAATGTGACAATGAAGTTTCAGAGCATACCATTTTAGGAACCGGTGTTTTAGCCTTAAAACCAAAATGTACTGGATTTTGTAAGAATGTGAGGTAAATTGGAAAAAGAAATCCAAGATATCAGTTTAGTCATATTCATTCAGACTTTAATTTAATAAACGACTCATGTTGCGATTTAACAAAATTTAAAAAACTAAACTTTACCAAAACTTCAATTCAAATCTCTAAATTAGATACTAAAACCTTAAATGAAATAAATAGTAAAGTTGATAATACATTAGATATTCTTGAGAGACTTCAATTAGAAAATGAGTCTATTCCACAGTTAACATCACATTCCTTAGTTTCTTATGTATTTGTAATTTTGTTTATAATTTTTGTTCTTTATTATTTTTGTAATAAGAGATGTCTGACTTTCTATCATAAATTTAGACCAACACCACCCGGAAATTTAGAAAATCCGAATGGTGAAAATATTCAACTAGACCATCAACCGCGTATCAGAATTAATTAAAAACTTCGCTATTTACCGTAAGTTTTTACCTAAGCGGGGGGTTGTTATAACCCTGTTTTGTTAGTAAAATAAAGAAGTAGACAACTGAAAATGCTAAGTTGCATTTTCAGCTAGCGGTACAGGCCAGTCTCGGTCCACCTTCGGAAGAAGTCAAGTGTCTCTTAGATTCATCCTAATTTTAATACTATTTCTCTACTAAATCGTTTTTCTAAGTTTTATAATTAAAATAAAGACATTTATCCCTAGTTTAAATTTTATATCTTTTTTTAAAAAGACTCTAGTGAAATCCCATATAGCACCTCTTTCCCCAAAGGGTAGGCAGAGCCTCAAAGGGTAGGCAGAGCCTCAAAGGGTAGGCAGAGCCTCAAAGGGCCTCTTTTCAAATATTTGTTCCGAGGCGGGAATCGAACCCGCAACCTCCTGCGTCGCAGGCAATAAAATTGCTGTTACTATTCTGTCCGTTCTGTCTTCATCTAACTCTGCAACGCTAGTCTAAAATAACGCAGATACCACGCGAGAGGAGGAATATTGCATATTTCGACGCAACATCCAAATCAAGGCTCTACACGTTATTTTAGGGGTTTCACGAGGGGTTAAAATGGAACCTCCACCACCACCGACTAAGTACATGGAAGTGATGGATATCATCAGCCGGTAGCTCGTCCACTGCTGGACGAGGCCTCCCCCATAGAATGCTATGGGGGGATTTGCCATAATCACTACGCTTGGCAGATGGATTGGTGATCTCAGTATTGGTGTTGAGGTGGAACTCAGGTGGACGCTGCTGCTGAATGTCGATATCCACGGATATATATCTAGTTATTTTAATTAGGTAATTAATTATGTTAATTTTATAATCTCGATCTGTATTATTTCCCTATAGCCTACCACCCACTCTACATTACACAAAGGTTATCTGGAAGAAAATGTTAATTACCAATAAGTTTGCACTTGTTTTTTTTTGTGTTGTGCAATGAAGTATAGTTTTCTATCTATACTCTGGTTTTTAATCTTAGACCATTTTTGTAAACAAAGAAATGTCAAGATATGCCACTGTGTGTTTAAGTGTCATGATTGTGTATCATATGTGCATATATACATTGATACACATACATGACACTTATTAACACAATGACATTTCTTTGTTTACAAAAATTGTCTAAGATTAAAAATCAGAGTTATATCTATTTATTGTGTAAAGTGACATTATCACTATTTCGTAAAAAAACATTTCCAGAGATACTTGGGTATTCTATTTGACCAAATTATTCCCTTTCTATCGCATGAATGACATTTGGAATATGATTTGTATAAAAAGGGAACAAGTACAGTATATATGAAACGACGTTACAATATCTTGAATGTGAGGAGAGCATGCAAAAAATCCTTTTATTGAAACTAGTCGTCCCTTTATACATTATGTATAAGACACTGTAGGATCTGTGTCCATTGTTACACGACATTTTAATGATGGACTAACCAGCCTGACTACGTTCACTGCTGGACGAGGTCTACCTCATAAAATACAAGGGGGGAATTGCCATAATCACCACGCTTGGCAGGCGGATTGGCGAACTCTGTTTTGGTGTTGAGTATTCACGTAGATGCTGCTGCCCATCCCCTGGTATAATCCCTTAGTCGGCTTTTACGCCATCCATGGGAGAAAAAAAAACTCGCAGTAGGAATCGAACCAGCACCTCTTGCGTCTCAGTCGGCGACATACTTACTGAGCCACGGAGATCCTCATTGTATATAATGGAGGAGGCCTCGTCCAGTCGTGAATGTAAACAGGCTGATGATGATGATGATGAGTTTGTTACTTTGTTTATTACTAAGGTTTGTGGCACCTGTTGGCAACCCACCAAAAGAGTAGTAATGAAGAAATGTAGAATATAAACTCTATGGTCTAAATATTCTATAAATCTATGAATTTGAGCCTTGTTGACACCAATGAGCATATTAATCACTATACTCTGATTTTTAATCTTAGACATTTTTTGTGAACAAAGAATTTTTTTTTTGTTTTTTTTTGTGTATAAGTGTTATGTATATGATACACCACATACATGACACTTATACGCACAATGGCATATCTTGATTAGATAAAAAATCAGAGTATACGTTATAGTTGCCACTTGTCATACGTGCGCGACGAGGACACAAGTAAAACTAAGATTAAAAACCTTGCTTTGGAGTATAATAATTACCGTTAACGAATTTTCCAAATCGGTTCATAAACGCCAGAGATAATGAGGAAACAAACATAAAAAAACAACTGAATTGAGGACCTCCTCCTTTTTGTGAAGTCGGTTAAAAATTGAATATTACTGTGTTTTAATTGAGAAAATTGTTAGAAAAATTTTTTAGTTACTTACCACCTTGAAATTAAAAACTAACGAATCCGATCGGAAACGTTTCCGACGTTTTAGAATGGCCCTGCTAGATAGCTACAGCACCTTCATGGGATAATGGAAACGTGCAGCAATAATGCTCTCATATCTGCAATATTCAGTTTGTCTCCCCCGGGGGCCACTGGCTATGACACATGCGTGGGACAGCGGCTAGAATGGGCCCCTTGAATACATTTGTTCACGATATGAGATGTGAGCTTTTTGTCACCATATTGCGTAGTTCTTAGGGTTCCGAGTCCAAAAAGGAACCCTTATAAGATCGTTTGGGTCCATCCATTCCAGTCGGTCACAGCCGCGTAGTTGTTACAGTTTGATGTCAAATATAACATGACATTATATATTACTAGTTGTGCCCCGCAGTTTCACCCGCGTGAAAATAATGAAAATTGATGATGATGATGATGATGATGAAAAGTAGCCTATATGTTAATCCAGGGCGTAAAGTAGCTCCATTCCAAATTTCACTCAAATCCATTCATAGTTTTTACGTGAAAGAGTAACAAACATCCATACTCACAAACTTTCGCGTTTATAATATTAGTAGGATTTAATATGGTACCAATTTATTAATTACAAATTTGTTTTCATTTGTATTAATTTAGGTGTTATGTGAAATGTGTCGGATGTAATATAATTATTTGTTATGTTATGTTATACCTAGTTATGAACCAATCTGAATGAAGTTTGGTGTAAAACTTTAGATAAAGATCTTAATTTAAAAAACTTATTATTTACGTCTTTTTATTTTAAGGGTACCTTACCTCCCCAAACATATATATATCGCTAGAATGGACTTGTTAGATGTGACGGTATTTAGGGCTAGTAAATAAATGCCGTAAGAAACTACGGCATTTCTTTACTTTACCGTCAGCGAGATACCCCGCCAAAGTGATTTACAATGTGCTCTGCTAAAGCTAAGAACTTTCTTTACTTTACCGTCAGCGAGATACCCCGCCAAAGTGATTTACAATGTGCTCTGCTAAAGCTAAGAACTTTCTTTACTTTACCGTCAGCGAGATACCCCGCCAAAGTGATTTACAATGTGCTCTGCTAAAGCTAAGAACTTTCTTTACTTTACCGTCAGCGAGATACCCCGCCAAAGTGATTTACAATGTGCTCTGCTAAAGCTAAGAACTTTCTTTACTTTACCGTCAGCGAGATACCCCGCCAAAGTGATTTACAATGTGCTCTGCTAAAGCTAAAAACTTTCAATGCGCTTTGTAAGTGAATCATGGTGGACACTTTGAATAAATAAATATTTTGGATGTCCTGCGTTGAATACTTTTCAAGCTATACAGGAAAAGCCTTGAGTTTGGAACCCAACACTGCGTGGTCCGTCACGCTCTTAGCCAGTTATTTTTATCTCTTAAACTTCAAGTGTTGTCCTTGTTTATTATACGATTCAAATCAAATCAAAAGTATTTTATTTATTGAAATCGAATCGTTTGATCTCGAATCGTCTTATAAACTAAAATTACTGCTGTTCCAACGCGCCAGGTTAGGTTGGTTTGATATTTTTTTAGATTTAGCTATTTTATTGCTTTTTTAGAGAACTATTCTTAGCCTCTATATAAAACAGTACCAACTTAGGTGGTACTTAAAGAAGGTACGAAACAAACTGATTCATAATTAAAATCAATTCGAGTAGGTCTATTTCAACAAAATGAAATTGTAGAACTATAGTTCATGTTCATCAACACAAACGAGCTATGACTAAGTGTTATCAGACAGATAATGTAGGAAAACTTCTCAGCTTAGGTTTGGCTAATAAGCAGGCGTTGAATCGCCCGTTTATGTATTGTGCTACTGGCTTGCCGCCGTAGCATAATACGTAGCAGTCGTAGCACTATACGTAGCTACAATAAATTCCATGTAGGAGAGTAAATTGTAGACGACTAAATCACTGGTGCATACCCCGTGATAGATTCAAACCCACAACCTCTGCATCAAGACGCGGCAGGCTTCCTCTGGACTTTCTATTCACCAATCGATCAGTGAAAGTGAGTGAGTTGAATCTATCAACAAACTATCTGTCCATGTCCAGCATTTATTATTATTATTATTATCTATACCAAAAGTAGTAGTAACGATTGAACAAGAAAGGGATTAATCTTGATGGTATAGTGATATTAATGTTCAGAAAACACGATTTCTACATCAGCCCGTAAACTTCCACAGCTGGACAAGGCCACCCTCATAGCATAAGGGGATTTGCCATTATCACCACGCTTGGCTGGCGGATAATAATGGTGATTGCAGTATTGTTGCGAAGTACTCAGATAGATGCTGATGCCTTATGTAATACCTGAGTCGGCTTTTACGACATCCATGGGAGGAGAAGGAGGGGTCTATTCTAGGCCAGACACACCACGGTGGTTTTGTTACTGTAAAAACACGATTTACAGTAAGAAAATATTTTCTAGACAGACATTAATACACGACTTTTCCCCGAAGGGGTAGACACACTTCAGACACACGTCTGAGGGACATTATATGGGGGAGGCATCTTCAAGCAGTGGACATCTACAGGCTGCTGATGATGATGACTATAGAGTAATTAGGATAAATAGAAAATGCAAGAAACACCTACTTATTCTAGCCATAATAGAGAAAGATTATTTATCTTGTGCACAAAATCATTGTACATAATATTTCATTCGCAGCCAACTATAAGCTTACTTAGTTCTCGATCTGCGAAGACCAACAAAATTAACGCATTCCTCCGAACTACGCCCGTTTCGTATTAGCTTTCCTGCACCCTCATGGAAATATTCCTAGCATACATTAAGTGGTATACCATAGCCGTGATTCAACATAAGTATCTGACAAGTGTACCAGGGAAATCACTTAGCATATGACAAATAGTTCCGCAGTGACATGCTTTTAGAACGAGAGTAATCGTACCAGTAGCTGTCTATAGGCGCGAGTGTGGGGATAAGTGTTTTTGTGCACTTTTACGGAAAACAATGCTTCTCAAGTAAATATTTTTGGGAGACTCTAAAGCATGTAATTCAAAAAAAATTGTTAGAATGTATTTTGTCTCTGTCAATCGAATTTAAAACAGCCTGTAAAAGCAAGAACAAAACACTGGTCTTTGCTATCACAGATAACATAACATAACAACCAACAGTCAAATACGTAGTTTTGATGGGTTATTCCCGCTCGTCCCCACGTCTCGTCCCCACTGGGGACGAGCGGGAAGTTTTTTACTAAAACCTTCCCGCTCGTCCCCACTACCATTTGAATGGGGACGAGCGGGAAGTTTTTTTTGGGTTATTCCCGCTCGTCCCCACGTCTCGTCCCCACTGGGGACGAGCGGGAAGGTTTTAGTAGCGATCGTCCCCACTACGATATTAAGAGGGCTATTTTTTAATTAAACCACAATAAATACCTAGAATAACCTACAATTAACTGTTTATTTATTTGACTTTATTCAGTTTAGTCATTTTAGTCACTTAAGTCATTTTAGTCATTTAGTTCATTTAATTCATTTTATTTATTTATTTATTTTATTTATTTTATTTATTTTATTTATTTTATTTATTTTATTTATTTTATTTATTTTATTTATTTTATTTATTTTATTTATTTTATTTATTTTATTTATTTTATTTATTTTATTTATTTTATTTATTTTATTTATTTTATTTATTTTATTTATTTTATTTATTTTATTTATTTTATTTATTTTATTTATTTTATTTATTTTATTTATTTTATTTATTTTATTTATTTTATTTATTTTATTTATTTTATTTATTTTATTTATTATTTTGTTTATTTTGTTTATTTTTATTTTGTTTATTTTGTTTATATTGTTTATTTTTATTTTGTTTATTTTGTTTATTTTGTTTATATTGTTTATTTTGTTTATTTTGTTTATTTTGTTCATTTTCTTTATTTTATTTATTTTATCTATTTTATTTATTTTATTTATTTTATTTATCTTATTTATTTTATTTATTTTATTTATTTTAATTATTTTATTTATTTTATTTATTTTCTTTATTTTAATTATTTTGTTTTGTTTATTTTGTTTATTTTATTTATTTTATAATTATTTATTTTAATTATTTTATTTTTGTTTATTTTGTTTATTTTCTTTATTTTATTTATTTTATTTATTTTATAAATTTTATTTATCTTATTTATTTTATTTATTTTATTTATTTTATTTATTTTATTTATTTTATTTATTTTATATATTTTATAATTATTTATTTTATTAATTTTATTTATTTTAATTATTTTATTTATTTTATTTATTTTATTTATTTTATTTATTTTAGTTATTTTATTTATTTTATTTATTTTATTTCAAAAATTATTATTTTTTTTATTTTAAAATTCGAAAAAAAATTACTAAAAAAAATTAAATTTACCTTTAAAATAAAATTATTAAAAAAATATATGAAAGTTGATTACAAAACTTCTGTAGTTTAATTAAAAAATACTCCTCGTTATCCTCCAGCAGGGATGAACGCTAGTTAATAAGTTAGAAATAACTAAAAAAAAAAATTAAGTGAACAAATAGAATATATGTATAGATAGAATAAATAATGTTTTTTAAGGTTAAAGTTTCTAATTTCTTCAATTTCAGACTTTTCCCTGTAGTTGTGACACAAAAGCTATAAGCATACCAAATTTCAGCATTGTGGGATTGCTGGAAGTACCCTAGAATTTTGATTTTTACGTTTAAGATTTTCCCTAATATCTCAGAAACTACTAAGTCTAAATAATAATTAAGAACAGTTTTGAAATGTCCAGCCACAGCTCTTTCATTAGACATCCCACTTGATCCTTGATGAAAAAAAATAAAAGTGAGACTTTTATTTTTTTGATCCCCTCTTGGACCCCAATTTCTCACCAACCCCCCGACTGATATAGCTCATAACCTTACCTACAAATTGTACTAATACTATCTACCCCCATACTAAATTTCATAAAGATCGGATAAACGGTTGGGAAGTTTTCATCGGACAAACATACATACATACATACAAATGCCGATTCTTCAAAGTTGAAAATAAATAAAATAAATAAAATAAATAAAATAAATAAAATAAATAAAATGAATAAAATGAATAAAATAAATAAAATGAATAAAATAAATAAAATAAATAAAATAAATAAAATAAATAAAATAAATAAATAAATGAATAAAATAAATAAATAAATAAATAAAATGAATAATGAATAAAATGAACTAAATGACTAAAATTACTTAAGTGACTAAAATGACTAAAATTCATAAAGTCAAATAAAATAAATAAAATAAATAAAATAAATAAAATAAATAAAATAAATAAAATAAATAAAATAAATAAAATAAATAAAATAAATAAAATAAATAAAATAAATAAAATAAATAAAATAAATAAAATAAATAAAATAAATAAAATAAATAAAATAAATAAAATAAATAAAATAAATAAAATAAATAAAATAAATAAAATAAATAAAATAAATAAAATAAATAAAATAAATAAAATAAATAAAATAAATAAAATAAATAAAATAAATAAAATAAATAAAATAAATAAAATAAATAAAATAAATAAAATAAATAAAATAAATAAAATAAATAAAATAAATAAATTAATGAATAAAATAAATAAATAAATAAATAAAATGAACTAAATGACTAAAATTACTTAAGTGACTAAAATGACTAAAATTAATAAAGTCAAATAAATAAACAGTTAATTGTAGGTTATTCTAGGTATTTATTGTGGTTTAATTAAAAAATAGCCATCTTAATATCGTAGTGGGGACAATGGCTACTAAAACCTTCCCGCTCGCCCCTTCGGGGACGAGCGGGAAGGTTTTAGTAAAAAACTTCCCGCTCGTCCCCAGTGGGGACGAGACGTGGGGACGAGCGGGAATAACCCGTTTTGATCCCACACTAGGATGCCCTGTGTCGTGTGTGTGTACTACGAGTACCATGGTACCATAACACCCAGACCCGGAACAAATATTTGCAGATCATACAAACATTTGTCCCGCAGCGGGAATCAAACCGGCAACCTCTCGCATTTCAGCTGGCTACTCACCCGCCGCGCCACAGCTGTCGTCAAGATGACCTTAGAATGTTGTGCCGTGCTTTGTCCGGGTGCCGTGGTATGGCCGGCCTAAGAATAGGTAACTCTGTCTCCTCCAGTAGATGTCCAGCAAACTGCACGGAACTGCGATCATCAATCTACCTGCCGAGCTTAATGATTATGGCAAACCCTAAAGTCCACCACACACGCAGCAGACGCGGTAAGATATCTGTATTTGAGCGCGTATCTGTCCATATCGCTCTCTATACTAAACTCAAGGAGCAACACACACTAGCAGATCACTTATATTTTACCGTCAAGCATCTGTAGGCACCGTGTAGGTATCAAAAGATGGACAGATTATATCTGTGTATACAAATTGAAATACAATACAGTTTGAAGGTTTCCGCGTGAATGTATCATTTTCGTATATTATCGTGTTGGCACTTCTAGAATTTCCAACAGTTTCTACCCTCCAGGATGCGTCAGCTAGGATGGATGGTAAAATAAAATAATAAAAATGGATAATACTCAATTTTAATATACTCCTTTAGTTCCTTAATCACCAATCCGGAAATACAGAACACTTCTTCACTTCACTACTAAACAACTTATTCCTTCCAAAATCAACGATAGACTGAGCTGTGAGCTACCGATATCGCAGCTACGCAATGTCTTATCGTTACCCCATAATCATACTCGGTGGTAGTCGGCTAAAGTCGTACCACCACCGGCTACGATTGGTCGAGTTAGTTCACTGAGGCAGTCGCTAATAAGGAAGTCAAAACACTGCTATTACATTAATTATTAAGCAGTGTTTTGTATGGTTTACATAAGCTTTGTTATCATAAAATAAACTATTTTAATACAACTTTAAATAATTTACAACAGTCGGCCATCCAAAATTATTTTAGCACGCCCTCGTGCTTTTAATTATTATTATTTTTATTTTTTTTCATTTATATTTAATTACTCATTGTAATAGTTAATTGCATGAACTTAAAACTAGTAATAATACTAACTTATAACTTGGCTTAATACCCAAGTAGCAACTCTGAAGTATATTTCAATCGACAGAGCACAAACTGTAAATAACATATCCAATTTAAATTTTATTTGTTTATGCTTAATGTAATGTTAAGCTTACATCCAATAGTAGGTATAGCTACTATGCTAGTACATAGCCCCTGTTATTATAAGTACCAGTATTAGTAGTATAAGTATTGGCACCGCATGTTATTGTAAATTATTAGATCGATTACAATATTTAGAAGTGACTCGAGATTACTCACTTCTTTATGAGACTAACAGTAACATTCTTCAACATGATTATTATCTTATATAATCAAAACAGAAAGTTAAGTTTTAGTTTGTATGACATCTTATTAACATGTAATTCAGCAATATATATACTCTTTTGTCTAACACCTCTATAACATCGGAGCCACAGACAGTCCACTCTGCAGGGGGTGTCTGAGCGAAGAAGAATCGGCTGCCCACGTAGTCCTGGAATGCGTGGGAGTAGCAGCTCAACGCGAACAAATCCTCAACAACCCGAGGTCACTCCGCGAAGCCTGCGAAGACCCCAGGAAGCTTCTGTGCTTCTGGACGGAGTTAGGCTGTCTAACTATCTAGCCAGTTAACCCTCACGCATAATGGACCATACATAGAGTTCGAATGCAGAAAAGGGAGTTCTTTAACATTAACATTACTCTTTTGTCTTTTCTACGATGCCAAGATAAATGACAAAATATATATATTTTAATTTATGTGGTCAATGTTTTCAAATAGTGTCAAATGGCTTACATCTAACGGGTCTCACTCATGTAAGCACTGTAATACAGAATGGTTCGAGGAAATCCGTAGGTATAGGTGTACCTTCAAAATTCTTGCTAATTTAGTTTGGTTCCAAGTCTGTATTCTTCAATAATATTGAATACAATGAAAGTGTGCTTATGGTTGAACGTTTAAAGGCTATCTTGCTACTATGTTAATTACAATTTTAATTTAGCAGAATTACGACTATCCACCACGTACTTTACTATGCTCTTGCTGACGTTTTGTTGACTGTTTTGAGGTCCTTCCTCATGAGCAACGACCGCAACCACGCTCGGAGGTCGTGAGACGGGAAATAGCTCTGTTTCGTCGCTCCACACGCTCAGCCCGGCTGGATAGTGTGGCAGGCGGCGGGGGCGGTGCGAGAGGCAGTAACTCGTTCACCGTAGCTCGCGTCAGTCGCGTTTTTTCTAAAATGATTCCAAGCCACGATAATTTCAATTTTATTATAATTATATTGTTTTTACCAGTAGTACATAAGACTGTAGTAGTGGTATGTGATATATATTGAGTTTTAAGAGATGGAACAGTTACTTCCTGATTGTCATTTATTTTCAGTGTACCTCACCTAATTCAGGTACCAAAGCATTATAGTAGGTAGGTACTGTGTCATCTAAAAGTCATGTATACTATAATAACATTTTTAAATTAATAATTGTTTAACATTAGCTTTAAATAAATTCTCATTAAGGTTTTTTTTACAGAGTTTGGTATTTTATTATAAATACGTACTGCCATGCAGACTACTCTTTTGCAACAATGCTGTTTTGTAGTTGGGTTTATATAGTCTGTTTCCATCTCGTCTGTTCCGGACTGCAACGTCAGATATACGTGGAAACAGATTAGGATTATTTCTTACAAAGAATGCCATTTCACAAATATATAGGGACGGAAGTGTTAGAATTTTATATTTTAAGAATAGTGGCACGCAGCTATCAGTCATTTGCATTCTAAACATCGATCAAATGCACCGCTTTTGCATTTTGAAGAGGATGTCTTTGTTGGTTGAGTTTCCCCAAAATATTATTCCAAACCTGAGTATGGATTCAACTATTCCATAATACGCCGTGATTAGTGACTATGTTGACAGTTGAGGATAATTTGTATAATGCATAGGCTGAACTGCTAATTCGCTGACTTAGTGTCTCGATGTGGTTTTTTCAGTTTAGCCGCTTATCAATGTCTATACCCAAAAATGTTGTACAGTCAGCCTGATTTACGTTATTGCCTCGAAATTCTAGATTTACGTTAGTTTGATTTTGAACTCTTTGGCTAAAATGCATAATATTTGTTTTTTGTAGATTTATTTTTAAATTATTATTGTCAAGCCAGGAAGTTATTGAACTAAGAGAATTATTTATGTCAGATTTATCTGAATGAATACTATTACATTTTATAGTCACTGTGCTGTTGTCTGCAAATAATGTCAAAGGTTGTTCTACAGCATTTGGCATGTCATTCAAATATATGATAAAAAGCAAAGGACCTAATAAGACATAATTAATGTGACAAATAATGTATGAAAGCATCTGTCAAAAGAATTAGTTAGGCTACAGGCACAGTTAGGTTAGACAGTCGTTAAACCATCTGTTCATGTATTGGTGAACAGTGGCCTAAGAAGTTAAACAGCCACTTGACTGGCTTATACTCCAGATGCAGATTTCAGTAGATTTACTGTAGTGATTATTGTTGTTATTATTATTTGAAAGAAATCCTTTGAAATTGTGGAAAAGGAACGTAATCGATGGATGAAACGAAATGTTTTGCTACGGCTATTGGTTTAGTACCTATATGATTGGGGAATACTCTTATCGCCAATTGATATTTGTAGCTATTAAGCAGTCAAAAATGTTGATTGATAAGGGCCCACCATTTTCGGTTTTCGTTATGGTTTTAATTTGAGACTTAAATTTATTTTGCATTGTAATATTTTGTTGTATGTACTTATCATATTTTGTGTGTCGTAAAACTCGAGAACTGACTCATATTTAAGCTATTCAACAGCTTATTAAACATTTTTAAGTGATTACAATTATTAGTTCAAAATATGTTGTATTTTAGAATAATAGAGAGACGATACATCAAGCAGGACAGGCAGATCAACTCCCATGAGCCTCTCGACAGTCTAGATGTTTGTTCTGTGGTCAAGTAACCATGTGGACATGTATCTATGTAAAATATATGTATATGTATGTTGTAAAATATATATAAATCATCATCATGAGAATTTTATTATTCAATGTATGCGCAAATTTTATGAATTATGGCTGCTTGTCGACTTCACTAAGTGAATGCTAGTTTTTTGTTGAATGTAACTAGTAGTATTTTCTCTTTCGAGAGGATTTAGGATAAAAGCTTAAAATGCAGATACTTAATAGTATATTATAGTAACAAGTTTTAAAATAAAATAAAATACAATACCTATCAAAAGAGTAGGTGTAAGTATGTGGATTGTATCTCTCCATCGTAATAACCGACTCTCCAAAATAATATTTTGATGCCGAGTGTAGTCATGTTGTTAACGATAACAGAGTACTGTTTAGTTTTATGTCACTTTCAAGATTAACTCAGTACCTATCAAATACAATAATTAGTTACAATGATAATGTTGGGTCTATAAACATCATCAAAGTAAAATAACTTCACAAATATTAAATTTAAAACAAGCAGTCATGTTTTTTATTCTCAACTTGTAATACTTCTAGACGTAAGACTGATGAGGCTAATCTCCAAACGATATTATTTTCTAAGTGTAGGTATTTACTACTTATATTCTGATGTACCAATCCTAAGTCAACATGTTTATGGCACATGTTAAGTACGCCTGATATTGATTAAGGTACCTTTCGATCAAAACAAAGTTGAGCCAAAGGAAAGTTTGGACAAGTAATACTATTGCATCTTTATTTGTATCATTCTAAACTTGTAGAACTACATAGATACATTGATCACAAAAAAGTGCTGCCAGTAAAATGCGCGGGCCTTTTACAAATCATTGAAATTAACTCTTAAGTCATCAAAGTAATGTCAGTGGACCAAAGTCGAGCTTCAGGAAAACTTCCATTTCACACCTCCAACCAGAGACAATAAAGTGCAAAGCTTTGCGCACTTTTTATTTTAGTGTGGAGAGTAATAGAGAAATTATGAGAACGATGGTTACTTTTAAACATCATTTAAAATTGATTACTAGTATCACTTAGCTGCACCAAAGTTACGTCATTCACTGCAAAAGAAGAGGGTTGTGCCTCTATTAGTTTACTCAATGGTTGATACCAACGCCAGATATTAGGCTTATAGGGTACTTTATTGTTACCAACACCAGATATTAGGCTTAAAGACAGAAATTATGAGAACGATGTTTACTTTTCAACATGTTCATTTCAAATTGATTACTAGTATCACTTACCTGCACCAAAGCTACGTCATTCACTGCAAAAGAAGAGGTTTGTGCCTCTATTAGTTTACTCAATGGTTGATACTAACGCCAGATATTAAGCTAGAGGGTACTTTATTTACCATTGGGTACTTTATTTACCATTGGGTACTTTATTTACCATTGGGTACTTTATATACCATTGGGTACTTTATTTACCATTGGGTACTTTATTTACCATTGGGTACTTTATTTACCATTGGGTACTTTATTGACGCTGCGTGGCACGCTGCGTGGCTCGCTGCGTGGTCGCTGGCTGGTCCGGCTGCTGGCGCGCTACGTGGCAGGCTGGCAGGTCCGGCTGCGGGCGCGCTGGCTGGACCAGCTGCAGATGCTCTGCGTGGCAGGCTGGCTGCACCGGCTGCTGGCGCGCTGCTACCACGCTGCGTGGTGCGCTGGCTGCACCGGCTGCTGACGCGCTGCGTGGCGCGCTGGCTGCACCGGCTGCAGGCGCGCCGCGTGGTGCGCTGGCTGTACCAGCTGCTGGCGCGCCGCGTGGTACGCTGGCTGCACCGGCTGCTGCCGCGCCGCATGGCACGCTGGCTGCACCGGCTGCTGGCGCGCCGCATGGCACGCTGGCTGCACCGGCTGCTGGCGCGCCGCGTGGTGCGCTGGCTCGCTCTCCACGAGGTTGTACTGGAGGAAATAAAAATAACTCCGAAAGTAAACTTATTAACACGTGCTATTTTAAAAGTATGAGCAGCAAGGCGGGTTGTTAAAAGTAAAATTAAAACTTCATGATCATGCCTTGTAACCAGTCGTTAATTAAACGGTAATCGGAGGGTACAAAAAGAGAGAAAAAAAAAATATAAATTTAATTCTTCGTTCGAATCGCACTTCTGAGATGTTGGCACTTCTAGAATTTCCAACAGTTTCTACCCTCCAGGATGCGTCAGCTAGGATGGATGGTAAAATAAAATAATAAAAATGGATAATACTCAATTTTAATATACTCCTTTAGTTCCTTAATCACCAATCCGGAAATACAGAACACTTCTTCACTTCACTACTAAACAACTTATTCCTTCCAAAATCAACGATAGACTGAGCTGTGAGCTACCGATATCGCAGCTACGCAATGTCTCATCGTTACCCCATAATCATACTCGGTGGTAGTCGGCTAAAGTCGTACCACCACCGGCTACGATTGGTCGAGTTAGTTCACTGAGGCAGTCGCTAATAAGGAAGTCAAAACACTGCTATTACATTAATTATTAAGCAGTGTTTTGTATGGTTTACATAAGCTTTGTTATCATAAAATAAACTATTTTAATACAACTTTAAATAATTTACAACAATCGTATGCTCCGTGTGTGATACCTTCAGATGCGATAAGTTTTTATACGCATATAAAATATTATCGTATCTGCTAGTGTGTGGCACACTTAATTGTATTCAACGGAAAAGACCTCTTCCAGTAATGTTCAGGCTGATGATGATAATGATGATGAAGAATAG
Organism: Epirrita christyi; assembly: GCA_951392215.1. NCBI lineage: Eukaryota > Metazoa > Arthropoda > Insecta > Lepidoptera > Geometridae > Epirrita > Epirrita christyi. The sequence continues at coordinate 5,552,868 of OX595848.1, read as the reverse complement.
TTAGACAGTGTTTTGTCTTTTGTATTCACATTTAGTTTTAAATTTGAGCAAAAGAAACAAAACACGGTGTAGCTATTACAAAGTTGGCATACTTATAACGATGATAACCATTTAACCATCTGTTTTATGAGCCCTTATCTAAAGTGTGTTCCATGTTGAAAAGTGTAATCACAATAAAAATATCTGCCAGCGAAAGGGTCAGGTGGGGTAAATGTCTCAACTTTTTAAAACACTCCAATCCATTTTCCGAATCCCATAACTTCTTATGTTGTTATTTTTCCCGAATTCCTTGATAGACTATTGTGCCTCTAATCCCCGGTCAGCGAGAGGGTGGGTAAATGAGCGAACTTTTCGCATTTCCACTGAGTTCGACTAAGTCTATCGATCAACTCGGCCCATCTACTCGTATGTCTACTTTGCTTGTTTTGGGAGAGGATTATAACAGTGCTTTGCAAATACGGATTGATTCTGAAAGGTTATCGGCAAAATCAAATCCGTTTGTAGTCACATCATTAATGAGAATTGTTTATTATTTATCATTTGCCGTGACTTGTTTGGCCTAAGAATAGAGCATTCTGTCTCCTCCCGTGGTTGTCGTAAAAGCGGTCGGAGGACTAAGGGATTAAACCAGGTAGCAACGTCCACCTGTTAACACCAAACTGCGATCACCAATCCGCCTGCCAAGCGTGGTGATTACCTATGGCTATATACCCCCATTGGTATTCAAAGCCTCGCCCAGTAGTGAACGTGACAGGTGATAGTATGATGGTAGTATACAGGGTGTTTTTTCATTTTTCATTTTGTATGAAAACGATTTTGGCATAGTTATTTTTTTGGTCAAGCGTGAGTTCCACATACAAATGAGTAGTTTTGATCAAAAAATTTTTTTATGCGTTTCGACTCAGTTTTATGTAAGGATTGTTTCATTGTATAGGAAGAAAAAAATCTGAGCAGCAGAAGTTAGTCAAATTTAATAAAATGTTTTCTCATACAAATTGTAAGTAATCTGGTACCTACGTTAATAAAACTATCGCAATAAATTTTCAAAATGGCCTCCCTCTTGCTGTTTCCAGGTACGGGCACGTTTCAGAACATATCTAGTGGCATTAGACAAAGATGTGTGGTGAATGTTGTTCTACTGCTCTGATGGTCTCGTGAAATGAGAAAAATCAGAGCTGTAGAAGTTAGTCAAACTTTAATAAGAAAATCTTTGTCTGAGGCCACAAGAGGTATTCTGAAACGTACCCGTACAAGGAAACAGCAAGAGGGAGGCCATTTTGAAATTTATTGCTATAGTTTTATTAACGTAGGTACCAGATTACTTACAATTTGTACGAGAAAACATTTTATTAAATTTGACTAACTTCTGCTGCTCAGATTTTTTTCTTCCCATACAATGAAACAATCCTTACATAAAACTGAGTCGAAACGCATAAAAAAAGTTTTTGATCAAAACTGCTCATTTGTATGGAGAACTCATGCTTGACCAAAAAAATAACTATGCCAAAATCGTTTTCATACAAAATGAGCAAATGGTTCCAAAGACAGTTTTCCCGTATCTCTTATGGATTCGGATATCCCCATACTGTCCCATTTAAAAAAAAACACCCTGTATATAGATAGGATATATTTGTTATAGTATAGTAGATACAAACTCTTAGTTTGAAAATTATAATGTGATACAGATGCCTAGCTGTCCACTATTTGTCCTGTTGTCGCTGACTATTGATTGTTTGTTATTTTAATAATTTAATATAGGTACTTATGTGAACATTTGTAAGTATAGTATATAATATGTTATATCTATACTAGTGGTTCGCCCCGAACTGAGACCTCGCGATAACACCTTTATCAGCCCGACTAGTTAACCAAGTAATTTCCATTTTTTGAACGAGCGAAGCGAGTTCTCTGAGTCAAGTTGGAAGAATCGGCGTTTGTATGTATGTATGTATGTATGTATGTATGTATGTATGTTTGTCCGATGAAAACTTCCAAACCGTTAATCTGATCTTCATGAAATTTGGTATGGGGGTAGATAGTATTGGTACAATTTGTAGGTAAGGTTATGAGCTATATCAGTCAGGGGGTTGCTGAGATATTGGGGTTCAAGAGGGGGTAAAAAAAATAAAAGTGAGACAGTCAGATCAAGTGGGGTATTTAATGAAAGCGCTTTCGTTGGACATTTCAAAACTGTTTTAAATAATTATATAGCCTTAGTAGTTTTCGAGATATTAGGGACAATAAAAAACGTAAAAACCAAAAATTCTAGGGTACTTCCAGCAATCCCTCAATGCTCAAATTTGGTATGCTTGTGGCTTTTGTGTCACAACTACAGGGATAAGTCTGAAATTGAAGAATTTAGAAACTTGTACTCCATGAAACAGAAACCAATATAACATCCATTGTTGACCTCCCATTTCTAGGAATTTGAATGACGTTGGAGTTCTTTGGTTTTCATCAAAAGGACGTAATCAATTAATTCATCAGGTACTTGATATAGGTACTAACAGGTATGTAGTATTACGCCCCGTTGCTTAGCCCTATTCAAAGGTTATTTCGATGATGTGTAGGAAATTAGAGTAGTTACTGATAGATCCTGTACTGTACTGGTAGACCTCGAGGTGAAAATTTTAAAAAATAATAATAGAAAATATGGAAATTCCTTAGATATGTAGTCGGGCTGATAAAGGTGTTATCGCGAGGTCTCAGTTCGGGGCGAACCACTAGTATATTATTATTTTTGAAAATTTTCACGTCGGTGTATACCAGTACAGTACAGGATATCAGTAACAACTCTAATTTCCTACACATCATCGAAATAACCTTTGAATAGGGCTAAGCAACGGGGCTTAGTTATACTACATACCTGTTAGTACCTATATCAAGTACCTGACGAATTAATTGATAACGTCCTTTTGATGAAATCCATAGAACTCCAGCGTCATTCAAATTCCTAGAAATGGGAGGTCAACAATGGATGTTATATTGGTTTTCATTTTATGGAGTACAAAATTCTAAATTCTTCAGTTTCAGACTTTTCCCTGTAGTTGTGACACAAAAGCCACAAGCATACCAAATTTCAGCATTGTGGGATTGCTGGAAGTACCCTAGAATTTTTGATTTTTACGTTTTTTATTTTCCTTAATATCTCAAAAACTACTAAGGCTAAATACTTATTAAAAACAGTTTTGAAATGTCCAACCAAAGCGCTTTCATTATACACCCCACTTGATCTGACTGTCTCACTTTTATTTTTCTTACACCCTCTTGGACCCCAATATCTCAGCAACCCCCTGACCGATATAGCTCATAACCTTACCTACAAATTGTACTAATACTATCTACCCCCATACCAAATTTCATGAAGATCGGATTAACAGTTTAGAAGTTTTCATCGGACAAACATACATACATACATTCATACATACATACATACATACAAACGCCGATTCTTCCAACTTGACTCAGAGAACTCGCTTCGCTCGTCGCTCGTTCAAAAATAAATTGTATGTATTATAGGTAAATTGCAATTGGTAGGTATTTATTGTTGTTTGTATTATCAGTATGTATGTAGCTACACGTCATAGTATCAATATTTAAGTATGTAGGTAGGTACACCATAGATGCCCCATTTAATTTTACACAGTCCAGTCCAAAGGTTGTCTGGAAGAAATCGCTACAGAGCGATAAGACCGCCCATTGTACAGCATAGATAGTTTTAGCTTTTGTTTGTTAAATTGTTTAATTTTTACTATGGTGTGCAATAAAGTATTATTATCTTCTATCTATCTATCTGCCATCTCATCATCATCATCAGTCTGACTCCATTACTGAACATAGGCATCCTCTCTAGAATGGCACGATGAACAGCTTTGAGCCACCTCCATGCACCAACTACTTTAATAATGTATTTAGTTCCTGGAGAGAAAGGCCTTCTTCAACTGCGTCGTCCGATTTGTGGTCGCCACTCGAGAACCTTTATTCCCCAGCGGTTATATTTCAACGGCTTCATTCTCCGAGAGGGGACTCTTTCACAATAACTGCAATTCGTCTCTGGAATCATCTCCCTCCCAACTTTTGTGACGCCTGATCGAATAAAGAGCAATTTATTTATTTATTTTTATTTAAGTAGGTATGTTTACTTTTCTCTCTGTAATTATTATGAATAGTATATATAATAATACTATTTATATATATGTATAATATATTAGTTTATTTAATATCATAGGCATTATTAGTTGGTAGGTACTTAGTTAACATTAGTTTTTGAATTTTTATTTTTTATTTTTGCTATTATTTTCATACCACTCTACTATCACTATTCTCTTTCTGTGCACTACCAACGCATTTTTTTTGTCCACATTATACCAAGGTTATCTGGAAGAGAATGCTTTTTAGCATTAAGTTCGCCTTTGTTTTTTTTATGTGCAATAAATAATTTTCTATCTATAAATAAATAAATAAATAAATGCTGGACATTTCACACAACATTATCTAGCCCCAAACTAAGCAGAGCTTGTGTTATGGGTACTAGATAACTGATACACTTAATACAATACATTACATAGATACATATTTTTTTTTATTATACATAGAAAAATACCCAGAACACCCTGAACAAATATCTGCAGAAAACGTACAAATATTTCTTCCGAGGCGGGAATCGAACCCGCAACCTCCTGCGTCGCAGGCGAACCTTCACCCGTCGCGCCACAGATGTCGTCAAATCTATCTATCTATCTATCTTTGAACTTTGAGTCATCACTGGTAACACGCACTGATTATAGACTTTCGGCTTGAGGCTCTGTGGTATCTGTGACGAGAAGATAATAAGACGTAGTTCCCCGAATGCTGCCCATCCGAGATGTTGTCGGTTGACCTATCTTTGTCGAAGTTGGACTTTCCTAGTTGAATCGTCTGACCCAAATAGACATAGTGGTCAACAACTTCGACAGTATAATTCCCAAGGGTACCCATACTACGTGAGCCATATTTTTCAGTTTTTTAACCCCCTCTCCCCCTCGGTGGCCACCCGTGGTATTTGCTAAGACCCCCTCCCCCTCGAGTTTTCACGTAGTAATTCAGAAATATGGTTTTAAATCATTTTTTGCAAACAAAATGTTAAATAAAAAAATCTTTTGGCTCACGTTTGTTTTTATTAATAAGGCGATTGCCGCGTGACGCCCAGAATTAAGTTTAAAAAGCGCCCATATTTGAATATAGCTCGAAAAAGCGTGAGATTTTTCCAGAGGATATTGACTACGTGACGAAAACCCCCCAAGACTGTGACCAAGCGTGGTATTTTTAAAGACCCCCTCCCCCCCTGAACGGGTCACGTAGTATGGGTACGTTCCCCCAACTTGTACCGGCATAGGTGCGCCATTGGCATTTGACATGATCTTTGTCTTGTCCATGTTTATCTTAAGACCCACCTGTTGGGAGACGGTATATTGAGGTCTCTGTGCACTGTGCCAAAGTCTTACAGCGATTCTGTGCCATGGTGCTATGTCATGGTGTGACGACTTCTGCAGCGCGTTGGGCGAGTACCCGGCTGAGATGCAAGAGGTTGCGGGTACCATTCCCGCTGCTGCAAATATTTGTTCTGGGTCTGGGTACCATGGTATCCGTAGTTCCTGATATCCACGAAACAGGGAATCCTAGTATGGGATCAGAACTACGTATATGACTGTTAGTTGTTATGTTATGTTATTTTATCGCCATATCTTCCACCATTTTTATTATTATCATTATCAGTTACAAACATTTTTCATTGACATCATACATTTGTTTTGATGAAAAACTAATAGCAAACAACTGTATTGTCCACTAACAGAATTAGACAAATAACAGGCAAAAGGAACTTTGTTTTATTAGCTCGCGGACCCCTATTTCCGACAGAACCACATGCACCCCAACAGCCACTTACTAGAACAGCTGGTTTAGTCAACCTTAAAATTGTTGTCTGTTAATCGCAACGGGAGTCTTCGCACTCCAAAGCCGTAGCTTAAGTTTTGACAAACAATTGACACGGACGTATCGTGTTGTGTAACATGCCCAACCCCTAGCTTACACTCTGTGATCGTCATTGTCCATACAAAAACCCGTGTAAAACAACACTATACGTCCGTGTCAATTGTTTGAAAAAACTCAGACTTCAGTCTCTGCGCGCGCTCGATAGAAATTCCACAGAAAGAAATATGTTAAAAGGTCTTAAAATACTTGTATAAAGATCTATTATGTAGATACTAGAATAAAAGGCTCTTTTTAGCTTAAAAATTACGAGTTTTTGAGCTCGTTTTATAGTATATACTCGTTTTGTAGTACTGTATCATTTAATGGTAAATTGAAAAACTACAGTTCTAGAATAGTGTCAATATGTAATTATATAGTGTAATTTCATTGAGTTTGATTAATTTAAAATTAGGATCAAACTTTGTTTTGTATAGAGCTGGCTACCGATCACTTTCCCTTAACGGCTAGTTTATTACGTGATATACGGAGATCATCAGTAGGCTCTCAGATTTCTTGAGTATGATTTGACCTAGCTGTTCAATATTATCTGTGTGCTAACTGGCTCCCTACTGTACTGACTCTTTTGTTTACTTTCTTTTATGCCTTACTGAAAGTTTCTTTAGTTTGTAATGGAGGCATTTGTGGCGATAGATTGATGATGTAATTTTAATTAAAAGTTTAGTAGTTGTGGTATTAACAGGTTTGTACGTTGGATATATCTCGTTTTAACCGACTTCACAAAAAGGAGGAGGTTCTCAATTCGGTTGTATTTTTTTTAATGTTTGTTACCTCATGTCTCCGTCGTTTATATAAACCGATTTGAAAAACTCTTTTTATTTGAATAGATATACTTCCAGATTGGTCCCATTTTTTTCAGAATCCGGTTCTGATGATGGAATCCATGAGGAATTGAGGGAACTCCTCAAATATTGTAGGCATACATATAGCGAGGGACAGCCGGTAGAAATCCACTGCTGGATGAGGTCGCCCCCATCGCATGCATATCAAAGTCAAAGTCAAAGTCAAAAGTCAAAGTCAAAAAGAACTTTATTCATTGAAATCACAAGGATCATTTTGAATCGTCTTATATAAAATTAAATTACTCCTGTTCCAACGCGACCAAGCCTAGAAGAATCAGGCAACAAACTCGGCTTGGCTTACATAAATGGTCCGTCTAACCACTAGGTGAGAAGCGCCTGTGTGGTGCCTCGGAGCAAGGAGTTGCTGATACATAGTAAATGAGAACTTAAAAACCTTAGGAAGGTAGTCAAAAGTAAATAAACATCAGCAAAAATATGCAAGACAGCACACGCTACGCTTGTTATACTTATAAATAATAATCTAATACAAACATGTAAATAGGTAAGTACAGATATTGCAAATTTCCATTTTAGCAGTCGAGGGGCAGAGCGACATCAGGCCACGCGGCTTTATCATTAATATAGTCATCAAAAGTGTAATACGCTTTCTTAATTAGATTCATCTTTATGTAGGATTTAAATCTTCGAATAGGAAGTTTAAATGCACCTTCTGGAAGTTTATTGTAGAACCGTACAGAATTCCCCATAAAAGATCCACTTACTTTCTTTAATCGAAATTTTGGTATATTTAGTTTGTGTTTATTTCTCGTGTTAATACCATGCACGTCACTTTTTATCATAAAACTATCCAAGTGTTTATGTGTATGTAATAATATTTCATAGATATATTGCGATATTACTGTAAGAATATTGATTTCTTTGAAACGCTCCCTCAAGGAGTCACGCGACTTCATTTTATAAATGGCACGTATTGCCCGTTTTTGTAAGACAAAAATAGCTTGGATATCTGCTGCTTTACCCCACAGTATGATACCATATGACATAACACTATGGAAGTAGCTAAAATAAACAAGCCTAGCTGTAGCTTCATCAGTAAGCTGCCTTATTATACGAACTGCATATGCAGCGGAACTAAGTCTACCAGCAAGAGCCACAATTTGTGGTGCCCACTGCAACCCTGCATCAATATTAAGCCCTAAGAAAATGGTAGACTTGACAAGATCAAGTGTCTCCCCATTTATTTTAATATTAGTTGGATAATGTTTTACATTAGGCAATGTGAATTTGATGCATTTCGTTTTTTTAGCATTAAGCAAAAGATTATTAACTGTGAACCACTCAAGAACACGCGATAGTGAATCATTTACATCATCGTAATTAGATTTAGATCTATCAACTTTGAAAATCAAAGAAGTATCGTCAGCAAATAGAACTATGTCACATATGTCTTTCACAAAAAAAGGGAGATCGTTAATGTAAACTAGGAATAAAAAAGGGCCTAGTATTGAACCCTGTGGCACCCCCATGACAATAGTCGATCCTGAAGACCTTTCACCACCAACATCAACTTTTTGGACCCTATTGGATAAGTAAGAATTTACAAGATTAATTGCCTGATTTTGTATGCCATAATGTTTTAACTTGGAAATTAAAGTATCATGCCTCACGCAGTCAAAAGCTTTGGACAGGTCGCAGAAAACTCCGATCGCGTCCTGAGAGTTCTCCCATGCTTCAAATATGTGTTCTAAGAGCATGGTACCAGCATCGGCTGTCGAACGACCCTTAGTAAATCCAAATTGATGACTATGAAGAAGTCCGTGGAGGTTAAAGTGTGACAATAACTGAGTAAGAATAAGTTTCTCGAAGATTTTACTTAACGCAGGCAATATAGAAATTGGCCTATAATTACCTGGATCTTTTTCGTTACCAGACTTGAACAAAGGAATTAATTTACTATGTTTCATAAGATCAGGAAAGACTCCCTCGTCAACACATCCATTGAAAATGTAGGCCATACACGGCGCAATATCAATAATTATAACACCTAACACCTTTGTAGATATTCCCCAAAGGTCTTCAGTATTTTTAATATTAAGTGACTTAAATGTCTTAACAATATCATTGGCATTAACGTATCTGAAACTAAACCCGACCTCACACTTATCAACACTTAATTCCAATAAAGTAGATGCTCCAGAGGCAGTTGATTTTAAAGATTGAGTCACAAAATTAGGTATACTAGAGAAAAAACTATCAAAGGCATTTGCGACCTCAGTATTATTTGATAATGTTGTATTGTTTACGTTTAAATTAATTTGTTTACTACGAGGTTTAGCTTTACCTGTTTCATTATTTATTAATTTCCAAGTTGTCTTAATTTTATTTGCTGATTTTTCTATTTTATTTCTCAAATGCAATGATTTTGCTGCATGACAAACTTTTTTGAAGGTCTTGGAATAGTTCTTTATGTACAAGATAAACGATGGATCGTGCAACATTGATTCTCTAGCCGCATAGAGTTCATATAATTTATTCCTACTTCTATAAATACCGGTTGTAGCCCAATCAGCTAACCCGACATTAGCTCTAGCTTTACATTTTTTTAACTTAAATATCTCACTATGTTCCTCACATATCAACTTAAACAAACTAGTAAAAAGGTCATTCGGATCATCTACGCACGGTACAAGGGGCATTTTGAGTTCAATACTGCCCTGGAACTTCTTAATGCGACTTTCTGTGATAGGCCGATAAGTGAATTCCTTAGGTTCATCTACAAAATTACAAGTAAATATAGCACTGTGACCATAGTGATCTGAGGTGAAATGTTTAATTACTGATTTATTAATTGGAACACTACTGCAATAAATATTATCTAAACAGGTGGATGTTGTTAGTGTCACCCTTGTAGGTTCTTCGAAGAGGTGATATAAATTAAAGCATTTAAATAAATTAAGCAGCCTCTCAGATAGAGGATTAACCGGAATATCTATATTGAAATCTCCGCAGACTATTAGCATTTTATTACGAACAAAAGTTTTAAGCAATGCTTCTTCCATAGTGGATTCAAATAATGCGAAGTCTGCGTCAGGGGGACGGTAAACGCTTACAATGATATGCCGCTCTAGCTCAACACAAGATAGCTCAATAGTCCTCTCAATAGTGAGATTTGCAACATCTTTACGTTCCTTGCATTTTAAAGTATTTCGAACAACAATTAAGGAACCCCCACGTATGGCGTTCTTGCGTTTGTATGAACTTACAATATTATAATTCTCATAATAAGGGAGTAACTCAAATTGTAACATCCAGTGTTCAGTTACACACATAATATCAACATTAAAACGGATTAAAAATAATTCTAATTCTAAGATTTTGCTGGGAAGGCCTTGCACGTTTTGATGTACTACATTTAACGTGCCCGGCTGTCTCATTGTCGAACTCGTCAGTTTAAATGACTGTCAGCTACTCCTACTTGTTTGCCCTCATTAGTACTACTACTAACTACGGGCTTGTCGGTGAACTGCGTTATAGTACTTATAACGGGATCAAAAATATTAAATGCTAACAATTTAGCAATTATTAATTTACTATGTCTACTCAGGTACACAGTATCTCTTGTCAAAACAAAATTACTAATAAAATTATTAGTATCAAAATACAAAACGTCTCTATGACGACATGTCAAATTATATAGCATTAAATTAAGATTCCATATTTTTTGATTGTCTTTGGCACTCAAAGATTTTGAGTAAGGGAAAGCACATAAAATTAATTTTCCCAATCCTGAATTTAACTTGTGTAGCAAAGTCTCAACCAGCTTAATAATATCTAATCGCATGACACCACTACTCTCACCTAATTGTACTAACAAAGTGGTGTCGTTGTCAAAGCAATCCTCCCTCTTTATAGAATCTATAAGTTTGTGAATAGGGGCATTTGGAAAGCATATAAGCATATATTGTGCAACGGGGGGATTTGCCATAATCATCACATTTGGCAGGCAGATTGGTGATAATGACAGTTTGGTGTACTCAGGAGGATGCTGCTGCCCATCCACTGGCGTAATCTCTTAGTCACCTTTAACAACATCCACAAGAGGAGTTGGAGGAGCCCTATTCTTAGGCCGAGACACCACGGCTTGGTAATAATATTACAACTAATGAATATTGTGCCATGGTGTGTCCTCGTCTCCTCCCGTGGATGTCGTAAAAATCTACTAAGGGGTAACACCAGGGATGGGCAGCAGCATCCACCTGAGTACTCAACACCAATACTGCTATCACCAATCCACCTACCAAGCATGGTGATTATGGCAAATCCCCCCAATGACTTCTATGGGTGAAGCCTCGTCCAACAGTTGAAGTCTTAACAGTTGATGAAGAAGAATTAATATTGTCTTTAGGCAAATATCAATTACAACAATTCATTAACCCATTACTAAAAACTCGTTTTACGGAATTGAAAACCCATTAATATCGAATAAGTGTCTAATCCTGTTTGAACTGGTTAAGCTTAGGCGCTATCCACACGGGAAGTTTTAAAGCCGCGGTTACCCGCTCTCAAGTCCTGTTTCCGGAAATTGTTTTGAGGGACCTTTTTCAGTGTAGGTATTCATTCAAACTTGTACGACCAATTTAACAAAACGGCAAAGACCTTTTAAAAAAATTGATGCCAGCCATGATCCTGGAAATGTCTACTCCAATGTCAACCAAACTTAGGTTAGAACCATCTCACAAACACTATCTTTTTTACAAAAAACCGCATTGAAATCAGAGCTATGAGGCCACAGACAAACAGACATACGTACATACAGACATACAGACAAACACACAATGGCCTCTAACTTATATGTACCTTTTTAGCCGGGGGTTAAACATGGAATTTGATAAATATATTAATATGTTTACAATATGTTGTCTATATTCCAATAAATGGCGGACGTGGTCTTGCAACCTGTCTTATAGAATGTTAGCACGTTGCCTAAAACATTATTTTAACTCACCTCTAACTACCTGCTAATAGAAAACCCTATATGAAAAATACGGGCACAGCTTATGTCATCATCATACTTGTATTTTCATATTCGTTATTCACATAATTTATTATCGGAGTTGATGATATTTTTTGCTTCTCAAACAATAATTAGAATAATCGTTCTTGAATTTTGGCTATTCTGCTATTAAAAAATTCGTATTGTATATTTTCTTCAGTTTCATTTTTTATTTTTTTTTCAATTTTTTCAGTTTCACTCTCGTCTTCATAACTTGAATCCTCATTTTGATTTATTTGAACAAGTTGCGTAGATAATGATCTTATTAATGATTCGTATTCTGCAAAGTCTCTAGTCAAGGTTTGCTCTCTATAGTTTATCTCTAACTCATCATCTAATGGTTTTAGATTTGAACTATCAACATATCCAGAGTAAGCCTGCAAATGAAGGTTGTTTTAATAATTAAAAAAAAGAAGTCTTAATGAATAAAATACATTTAAAATTAACATGAAAATTATACCCGTAAAATAATTTGTGTTAGCAAAAATATTGATAAAAAACCTAAAAATAAAACACGATAAAATTTCATGCTGAATGCACCATTAAGCTTTTAATTAAAAAATCGAATGTTTATTGTATTGGTAATAACCGTAGAGAACTTAAGATCCGACTACTTTGGCTATTAATGATAGGATCCTTGATAACGACGATGTTGTAAATATGTAAACATAATTTAAAAAAAAGTCTGGTTTCGCATATAAAAATCGCACAAATGACCAGGCTAAAAAGGCTTTGGCATTCACATGCTCCTCATTTTGAACGGCAACACAATTTTTTTACGAATTAAATAGCTAGACTTATATTTTAAAGTTCTAACCGCATATTTTTTATTTATGATTTGAATATTTTGATGAATTCAAAACAACCCTCAAAATGAATACAGTATGAAGTGCAAACCAGTTTCATCGTCAAATATGACATGCGATTTTCAACTTTAAGCAAAGCCGTTTGGACACCAAAATTGTTTTTTGGATGTTTTGATTTTAGGGCTTAAATAAAGGCATTAAACCTGGTTGTTGGTAACCAACCTTACACAACACTTACCAGGCCAGTCTCCTTTAAGAACTTAAGGAGGCTGGCTGGTAAAGAATTATAAACATTTAAATATTAAGTTCCTTTTTTACTTTTTTGATTATTTCAGTCTTGTATAAACCTTGGATGAAATGGTTGTCTTTTTTTTTGCCTTTTGAAATAAGTCCTTGCTTGTTCTCAACACTGGTAGACCTGAAAAGGTAGTGCTATCGATCGGTATACGTACTCACGGATAGGATGACCACTTGACCACGAGATCTATCTTCATTTGGACGGGAGGCGGCGCGTCTGCGTTGTTCTCGTTTAAAACAAGTATATTCATAACTGGAAACTGTAGTAGAAATTAATGGTTTTTTTAGTTGGGCTTTAAAACTTTCCCAGCAGAAAACACAGATGTATATTATTTGGTTTTTAGTTGCTTTAGTTGAAAAGAAAATATTTAAGAAAATGTGCAAAAATTTACAATACCGCCCTCTATCTCCGAAACTACTGAGCCAATAATTTTGAAAACATATCGAAATGTTGGGCTTTACCCATAGTTTACGGAAAAATCTTAATGAAAATGTACAGGAAACGAAAAAAAAAACAAATTTCACCAATCATAGCCATGAACCATACCTCAAACACCACACCACATCTTTCAGACAAAAAAACTGCATTGAAATCAGAGCACCTGTTCCGGAGCTATGAGGCCACTGACAAACAGACATACATACTTACAGATATACAGACAAACACACCATGACCTTGAACTTATAACACTCCTCTTTTTAGCCGGGGTTGAATATTGAATTTAATGAATACATATTAAAGTGAGTTCGTTTAATTTACAATTATACTTCGAGTACAGCCGAAGACGATTACAATATTTACAAGCAGATGTTTAGAGCAAAGGATAATAAAAATTGAAACGATAAATCAAAATTATGATTATAAACTAAAATACAGTTATTATACTCTTAACAATATTATTTATTTGCATAAACAGAATGACAACAATCAAAAAGATAAATGAATGAATGATAGCAATCATTTATAGATCACAAATTAAATGACAAATATTCTATTAATACAAAAACATCATTTCAACTGATATCTCTTTTATAATATTTCAGGAATATATTTGAGGAATTGCTCCATCCTGCAGTGCTTTCCTTATCACCTGACTTACTCCAGATCTATGAGCGACGGACGTGGAAGCATGGAGTACTTTCTTTACCCAATGCGCGAGCGACTGAGGACCGACTTTCTTATATGGTTTTCTAGCCTATATAAAAAGAAGATGATTTTTTTTTTTTATACTTTTTTTTATACGTGGTTTTGCAACCTGTCTTATAAAATGTTAGTAGGTTCGTTGCCAAAAACATTGTTTACACTGACTACCCTCTAATTATTAGTTTAATAGAAAGCCCTCTATGGAAAATACGGGCATCAGCTTATGTTTGTATGATCTTCATCATCACAAATAATTTATTATCGGAGTAAATTACATTTTCTGATCCTTAAATAATCTTCTTTTTTGAATTTTGGATATTCTGAGATTCAAAATTCTGTTTTTTTCATCTTCTTCAGTATCGTACTCTGCAATTTCACTGTCCTCAGCAGTCTCATATTGAGTGGGGTCAGGAGGTTGTAAAGGTATTATTTTTTCTACATAGTTGAATTCTATCAAGTCGCTTTGCATCTCTATATTATCATCAAATAGATTTGAACTATCAACATCTCTAGAGTTAACCTGCAAATTAAACTTGCTTTAATATTTTACAAAAATCAAATGAATAAAAAAAAATACATTTAAAATAAACATGAAAATTATACCCATATAATAAGAGTTAGCAAAAATATTGATATGAAACCAAATAATAAATAACCATAAAATTTCATACTTAATGCACCATTATGCTTTTAATCAATAAATTCAATGTTTATTGAATTGTTAATAACCATAGAGACCATAAGATCCGACTACTTTGACTATTAATGACAGGATCATTGATTAAGACCATGTTTTAAATATGTTTATTCCCGACACACGGGATTGTAGTCCAGTAGGTCTAGTGGCACGATAGTGTAACTCTGTTGCTATCGGTTCCAAAGCTGTTTCTACTTGAAATGATGTTTTAGCGATTACCTAATTTACGCAGTTTAGTTTTGAAGGCAAACTGTGAATTGGGTAATAACAAGAGCAGAGTTTTAGCTAAAAACAGCATTGAAGATCTGTCTCACCATGAGTGTTGAGAAATTGGAGTCTCGCCATAATATGAACTTTATGTATTTTATCGTGAGAGTCCGATTGACTGTCTATCGACCTTCATGAATGAAGAGTTTTGGCCTAAGAGAGTCAAGTTTAGAAAGTTATTTACACGCCTGACACGATACATACACACAGCACAGAGAAGCACAGGTACGCTGCACTTCGCCGTCTTTATTATGTGATGTAAGTTTTTATTTTTATTTTGTACGTATTTTAGTCTATATGTGGGTATGTGACTGTTGTATGTTTTTTTGTTTTTATGTACACCTTAGTGTACATTATATTATTATGGGCTTATTGGTTAGTTTTTGTACATTACTCAATAATCCTGAAATAAGGATGAAGAAGAAAGACTCATCAAAATAATCTAAACACTTCTCAAGTTTATTAGTTTATTTTACATGTTTAATAGATTATGAGAAAAGTATTGTTAAAAACGGAAAAAAATTACATACAACAACAGTAGTAGTAGTAGTAGTACAAGGGTATGAACTGCCAGCAAATATAATGATGGCTTTTCTTATAGAAATAATCCTCTTATTTGGTTATTTGTCACCGGAAAGAAAATCTCTACTGTTTCGATTTTTTTGACAAGAAGTGTATTATTTTTATGAAACTGATTGAAACTGATAGCAATAGAGTTACTAAAATCGCAAGCGGATCACTAGTTATTCATAGCATTGTCGCGTCAACCGAGATGGCATTGTCGTTAACGACAGGGTAGCATTATTTATTGAAGCTATTGTGCGGCACAACTGCATCGGAAGACTGATTTGTTATCCCGAATGACGTGTAAAGGAAGACAATGAATACGGAACTACTATTCAGGTGCACGATTGTGAGGACGCCGATGTTTATGATCGGATTATTATATCGAATACAGAGGCCTTACCATGAGCTCTTATAGCGATTCAGTTCAAAAACTATTCTCTGTGGCGCGGCGGGCGAAGGTTCGCATAGGAACAGGAGTAGTTTTAGTTTATAAGACGATTCAAAATGATCCTTGTGATTTCAATGAATAAAGTTCTTTTGACTTTGACTTTGACATACGACGCAGGAGGTTGCGGGTTCGATTCCCGCCCTGAACAAATATTTGTACGAGCTGCGGATATTTGTTCAGGGTGTTCTGGGGTATTTTTCTATGTATAATCAAAAAATATCTATCTATGTAATGTATTGTATTAAGTATATCAGTTATCTAGTACCCTAACACAAGCTCTGCTTAGCTTGGGGTTAGATAATGTTGTGTGAAATGTTCAGCATTTATTTATTTTGTACAAAATATCGGTTCCGTGATGTCCGCAGCTATATTTAAAGGCACAGTAGCAGAAGGTCTATAGACTTCTGCGATTCAAGTTATTCAATGATGACGGATGACAACAACGAACCGATATTTTGTACTGAAAAGTTTTTGAACTGAATCGCTATATGAGCTCATGGTAAGGCCTCATCGTGGTTTGATTAACTACAAAATTGTAGACGTTATAGACTAACATATATATTTTATACTTAAAACTACTTAAAGTAATCACTTTACATCTTTTGGGGGATTTCAATTCGATACCGCTCCCTATAGCGTCGGTAAACCATGCCAGCTGACCAGAAATCCGGATTATGGAGCAAATTCTTGTACTTGGACTGAACCCGGAGAGCGTAGGACTTGACTCAGTGGCCCTATAGGTATCCAGCCTCTGGAGGGACTGTCGAATCGTCCCCGGAATCCAGCCCTGAAAAATTGCAGGACATCATCTTCTGGTGCACGGGCGTAGCCATGTGAAAAAAAACTGCCGGCCTCGGGGAGTGAAGGGAATTTATTGTTATTATATATTATTATTTTATTTATTGAAGAAGTGCAAACAAAGTTTTTACAAGAGCAGCAAAAAAAGAATGGTAGTTAAGGCACCGGCGAGTGGAGCGAGCCGCGTAAACTTCGTATCTAATGTTATGAATTCAACTCTCCTTATTGTAATTATAATAATAATGTAACATTTTGAATATTTCTGTAAGGGGTTGAAGCCCCAAAACCCCCCCTGGCTACGCCCATGTCGTGTCTTTTAGCTTATTCGGGAGAGGTAGGTAGATCTTGATAGTTGGCTTTAGTTCATGTATATTTCCGACTGTTTTAGCTATTTTTTTTAAGTTTTTTGATTCGGGAGTCTAGCCTAAAAAGTTAGAGCTATCGATCGGTGTACTCACGGACAGGGTGACCACGCGTCTCGCCGCGATCTATCTTCATCTGGACGGGCGGCGCGCGTTTGCATTGTTCTCTTGATGTATGGGCGGGTTTTGTTTGCCGCTTGCATAGAATGTATTGGTGCGTTTCTGCATACACTGAATTCCTGACAATTGATAGGAACAGCATTCAATACAAGTTTAATCCTAACTGCAAACAGTAGTACCTACAAATAAATGTTTGTTTATTTGGACTTTAACACTTTCCCTGCTGAAATCACAGTCTGTGTTTTCGGTGTTTGGTTGCTTGTATTTTTTTCTCATTTTTTTTTCTATTTTGTGGTGACACGCATAGACGTTTGTGTTTGACGCGACCCTACTACAGTACGGCACAAATACACGTCTACGTTTCAATTCGAAAAACCGTATAAACACGTGAAATTGCGGAAAAAGGTTTGCAGTGAAAGTGAAAAAGAAAAAGTAAACTTCATTATATAGTTCAATATACAGTTTCTGCATTGATATTTTTTTATTAAAACCATTGTTGGACGGCTTTTTATCCGCTGAAAGAATACCGTATTGCCTAAAAAAATGCAACCAACTCCAACAACATGTAATGCTCTAGAACTAAACTATCGAAGGGTTAATAATACGTCTACCCAACCCGCACTAGGCTAGCGACAATGAATCTGGTTAAGTAATTGGTTTCATTCGAAGAATAAAATGTTTTTATACGAAACTGGTTGCGTAGAAAGAAAAAATATTTTTTGAACGATACTGGTTACGTAGCACGGGTTTCGTAGGCGGCCGAAGGGAATACAGCCTATTCACTCATGTCGATAGCAAGTCCTGAGAATGGCTAAGTATGTTCCGGGAAATAAAGGGCTGAGTGATCTCTCCTGTTGATGTAAACACGGCTTGTTTGCCACTTTCACGTGTACATACGGTTTTTCGAATTGAAACACAGACGTGTGTGTGAGTCACACTGTATTAGGGCCGCGTCTAAAACAAATGTATGCGGTGAAGAAAAAAACACAGAAAAAAAGAAACGCAGGTGATTAAAAATTTCGTATGAAACGCTATTCTTTAAAACACACATAAAACACAGAAGTCTGTGTTTTCAGCAGGGAAAGTGTTAAGTAAAGAAAAAAAAGTAAATTTTTGGAAAAAACATAAACCGACTTCAAGCCTGTGCCTATAATATATAGGTAATTCATATTTGAATAAACGCTATCTATCGACGGATAGCAGCGGGTAGGTATTTAAGTATTACTATAACGCCATCTATCGACGTCTAGCAGCATCACCCAGCGCTGACAGAACCAAGAGTGGCACAGTATAATAATAGATTTTTTCTATGGGAACCACAAAAAACCAAAATGTTCAAAAAGTGCTGAATCAATTTCGATAAAATTTATACGGTGCCACCTCTGAATTATGAACTACCAAACAAGCAATGAATTATCAAAATTAATTCATAATTGACGGAGTAATCGCGTAACATACATATAAAAAAAAACAACATACGGGTCGAATTGAGAACCTCCTCCTTTTTTGAAGTCGGTAAAAAATATAAAAACAACTTCAGTTTAATTTTGACAGAAGCTATCTGAATAAAAGTGGTTTAAAAAAATGTTACGGATCTGGCATGAGCCTGATCACCTGATATTCAGCAGCAACTCCAACACATTACAAACGCAATACCTCTTAGATCACGTCCACCTAGGACGCGCCCTACTTGGTATTGTTCTTCGCCCGTCATCCTAAGACATAAAAATGAACATGTCTCATGTGCCTGTAATTTCACCGGCACCCATCTTCAAACCGGAACACAACAACGCGAGCACTACTGCTTGACGGCAGAAATAGTGGTGATAGATCCCCGGACAGTACCTTTTATTTTGTCGTTGAATAATATCGTGTCGTATACAAAAATGGGACCGACACCCCCCGATTGACTGATAGCCTCCATGTAATGGAGGGCTGAGTGATCACCCTCCAATCTGACAACTTAGTACTCCTCTGATGGATGGTATAGCCGATGTTAACGGGCTTGTGTGTTATTGATTGACTTTTATACGCTCTATTTGATCAGTGATTAATGAGTTACAAAAGATTTAATGGGAATAAGGTTCGATTTAATTATTTATTTAACGACTGAGAACATTCTTTCTTTTTTCTTTATTGTAAATACACATTTTAGCACACAACAAGATTGGCTAGAATTCGTAAGTCGTTCATAGAACTAGAGCACTTTGTATTTTAATAAACTACCTGACCACATTGTTAATCTTTCTGAGAATAAATTTAAGATAACTTTTCATTTAAAAACCGACTTCCGCCATTGTATTCGACTAAATATTTGGATGAAAAAAAATTTATGAAAGAACCATAGTGGTGAAAGGATTATGATACTTCTGAATGCAAATGCTTGGTTTGTTGCTGAAAATATCAAAATCGCTATATGTATGCCTACAATATTAGAGGAGTTCCCTCAATTCCTCATGGATTCCATCATCAGAACTGCATTCTGAAAAAAATGGGACCAATCTGAAAGTATATCTTTTCAAATAAAAAAAGAATTTTCCAAATCGGTTCATAAACGCCGGAGATATGTGGTAACAAACATAAAAAAAACAAGCGAATTGAGAACCTCCTCCTTTTTGTGAAGACGGTTAAAAACTCTAATGACTGTCTTAATAAACAAGGCTTACTACAAAATAAATGATTACCACGATGACAAAAGGGCCTAGGAGCTCGGCAAATGATATTTTAGACTGTTTTATTGTAGCACATACTTGAGAAAAAGGTACTGTGGTTTTGTTTTTGTTTATTCTGTATTCTGTACTATGTATAATTTTAACATTTCGACATTGTAAAAATTGTGTTTTTCCTTTACCACACTATTTGTAAATCACTAACAAGAAATAAATAAATTAATTGACACATATACATAATATGAACACAAGACAGAATGAAAGGTCATGTACAAAGGCGAGCTTAACCCTAAAAATAGTTTTCTTCTAGCAAACCTTTGAGGCTAGAGAGTGGTGATTATAAAGGTAGGTTCGTGTACACCCATAAAAATAAAAGTGAGACACAAAACAAATTAAACTACATTAAACTGCGGGTTCGATTCCCCTTGCGGGACCAATATTTGTATGATCCGCAAATATTTGTTCCGGGTCTGGTTGGTACTTGGGTATACCATGGTACTTGTAGTTCCTGATACCCACGTCACAGGGAATCCTAGTGTGGGATCAGGACTATAATGTGACCGTTGGGTGTTATGTTATCTAATGTATGCTCCCATCCCCTGGCCTAATCCCTTTATTGGCTTTTACGACATCCACGGGAGGAGACAGAGGGTTCTACTCTTAGACCGGACACACAACAGCCGGTGGAAATATTATGGAATTCACGGAATACCATAGTTCTTTCTCGCTCCTTCACACCAAATACGTTAATTCCATCCATTGATGTTAGCGAATAGGCGTTCCATAAAATAAATAAATAAATGCTGGACATTTCACACAACATTATCTAGCCCCAAGCTAAGCAGAGCTTGTGTTATGGGTACTAGATAACTGATATACTTAATACAATACATTACATAGATAGATATTTTTTTAATTATACATAAAAAATAGCAAGACCCTGAACGAACTGCAGATTGTACAAATATTTGTTCCAAGGCGGGAATCGAACCCGCAACCTCCTGCGTTGCAGGCGAACCTTCGTCCGCTGCGCCAAAGACGTCTTCAAAAAATTAAAATGTCATACCCGTTTATGTCTTTTATCCATTATCCATATATATCCATTATATTATCCATTTATGTCCATTTATGAAATGCCATAAAGTAGGTATGTCATGAAAAACCAAACAAAAAGCTAGTTATTTAATTTATGTGACACAGGCTTCGCACCTCACGTACCTATTCCGAAATCTCATTACTAAGGAACGAGTTCACTAGAGCAGTGTAGACGGCGGGATTCTGATCTGAAATGCAAACCGCGAGCTAAAGAATCTCATTAGCGAGACGAGACCCGCTGTTATCTAAGCGTTGAGGAGTATTCTGATACGAGACAATTTTGAAAACTCTGAAAATAACGTGTGTTTGAAACTACATTATTTTCAATTAAAGGATACTATACCATTTATAATGTTGATTAACCCTTTGAGGATGAAGTATAATATATATATATATATATATATATATATATATATATATATATATATATATATATATATATATCCATTCTATGCAGTATATTTTAAATATAAGTAATACTGAAGTGCAAGCTTTAGTTGTGATAGAGTAAAAGATCATCCAATCCATTGTATAAGATGTTGCAGTGCAAAACTACTTTATACAATACAAACAAGGTTATTAAAAAAAAAATTACTTACTGAAAAATACGTCCAAAATTTATTAAAAAGAGTATTATTATTCTTAAGTACTTATTATATTGTTATTATTATTAACTTATTAATGCCAATGATATGAAATGTTTTTTTAACAAAACTAGATTGCATATTAGCTACACCAGAGCCGTAATTATTGTACAATCAATTCACAATTATAATCTCATATCAGTCAACTGTCACGTCTGTCACTGCGTGCTTGACGGAGTAACTATTACTTAATCTAAGCATGTATACATTATCTTTCTCGCTCTAATAAACGCCTTCCAGAGTGGCAGAAAAGTTGATGATTAATCGAAAGATGACTGAGATGAGATTATAATTGAGAATAGAATGTCAAATAATTACGAGAATTGGGCTTCAGTTTCTAAAATTTTATTCATTTATTTATTAAATAAAAAAAGGAATTTAAAAATCGTTCCTATAAATATTTTTTGTATTAATGTATTATAAGTTTATGTTACATATAAATTTTAGTGTTAATTTTTAATTATTTTAATAATCATTATTTGTTTACTGTAGTAATTAATATAAAAAATTTAAGGAATTAAGTAATAAACGATTCTAAATCGAATAATCTGCCAGAATACCCCCTTTGTGTCACGGCACAGTGAAGACATCGTCTTTGCTTTCGTACCACTCATTGGAAAATCACTGCCGCCCACTGAATACTGAACAAACGTCTCGCAACGCAATACGCCTGTGTATTACCGTATCGTCGTATTAAATCTCAAGGATTTGTCTTGGCACAATCAGCAAAAGTTTTTTTCATCCGATCTATTCGAAAAGGACTTGGTTCGCCTTTAAGTGCACCCAAAGGTTGTGTTGAACAATGGTTGGTGAATTTGGAACATCTTGGTATTCAGCGCCAAAGAAATCGAACGAAAAATTTTTTGAATAAATACTGGCTAGTACGACTGCCCATAGTCGCGCCGCCGGCAAACAAAACAAACAAATTAAAAACACGCGAACTACAGCCCGCGTTTACGTAAATTTTCACGGATTATTGGAAATTAATGGTTTTGTTTTGAAATAAAATATGGGGCACCTTTTATTTTCTCATAGTGGGTGATGAAAAGTAGAGTGTATCACTCGGGCGCTAAATATATTTTTGCCTCAGGCGAGGTACTTTGATTCCCTCACTTTGCTCTGGATTCAAAAAAGCGCCCTCGCCATAAAAATATTATTTTGTTCCCTTATGATACAATCTACTATTGTCTGAACGCAAGCGGACAAATATAGAATGCTTATACTGGAAAATTGCTTTGATAAAGGAAAATAGAGTTTAATTTCCGCCATATTTAATTTAGTATGACGTCATAATAGTCTATGACACGCGAAACGTCAAGACGCTTCATATAATAAGGTACTTACCTCCCTATTAAAAGAAGAAGAAGTCTCCATATAAAAATTCTTTGCTTAGTTCATATACTTGTTAAAATCTGTCAAGTAGTTTCGGAGCTACGAGGGAACAGTTGAACAAACTGCTGAAGTCAAACCCCAAAGTAACCCTCCTTTTGCTTTGAAGTAGTCGAGTAAAAACTGAAACGTTGTCTTTACTTACTTGTTTGTATTGCTTTCACGCTGAAATGGCTGAAGGTTCTGTATACGCAGAACGCAGTCTGTATACGTTCCTTGCTGAACGAGGCTTCCGCCATTGATCACAATGGAGGCATTTGCGCCATAATCACCACGCTTGGCAGGCGGATTGCTGATTGCAGATGGGTAAGATCTCAAGGTGGATGCTGCTGGCTCATCCTCTGATGTTATCCGTTTATATGGTTTTTACTAGATCCACATGGATAGACACGGAGGAGTCTTTTCTTAGGCCGGACACACTACGACAAAATTTGGTACATAGATATATTAAAATAAGGAATACTTTTAATCCCCAAATTCAGACCCCTTGTAAGAATACAAGGGCTACTACTGTTATGTTATAAATACTACAAACACTACTAACGTAGTAGGTATCAAGAACCATGGAGTGTTAGAGCTTTTTTTGACCAGCTCATTATAAGGGCTTTGTATGAAAAAGCTATGTTTCAACAATGAAACTCATTCATACTAACCATTGCCGGCCTAGGCAAGCAAGGTCAATTTATCTTGAAGAAGGTTCTCTAGAAAGAGTAGGATTATCTAAGCAGGTTTGTGAAAATATAAATGAACATAAACCGTGAAGTCGATCGTCTGAGCTCTTACTAAAGTTTTAAATTGAATCCATTGACACAAATTTAAACCGAGTTTCTAAAACCATCGGCTTCCCATTGAATTAGAAACTTATCACGTAAAAAGAACTGGAAGCCTCAAATCCCACTAACTTATTCACATTGCGATTTAAAAATAAAAGTGTTTAAGAATTCAGAAAGTTCTACAGAGGTTCTGAAGTCAGTTCCTAACTCCACGCGAAGAGCTTAGTGCGGGAAACTTTAAGAATCGCTTGAAAAATTCAATACCTACTTTAGGCGATTAGATAGTGGGACTGTATCAGTGGTAGTAGAGCTCCATAGTGAAATAATTCACCCGGGGAATTACTAGACTATTATCACACTGAATTCTACCGACAAGCAGTAATGCTTGCATTGCGGTTTGAAGGTATGGGTCTTTCCCAGTCCTCAGATCGGAACTCCGAGAATCCAAGCGGGATTTTGTTTCCCATTCCTCCGATTGAGCATCTATTAATCATTGTACAAATCAATCTAGAGTAAAATAGATTTAAAAAAATATATTATTATTTGATGTGTTCACCTGTTCACTATACTTAATCGTTTATTTATGGGTGCCGGTTACGCTTACTATCTTTATATTCGTATAATAATAATAATAATAATTGGTGAAACTGCAGCACACCTCTCAACACCCTTGCCTTCATTGGCGGTACATTTAAGGGGCCCGTTTAGTGAACGGCAAGTCACCACCTGCCTAAATCGTTTTCAATAATTTAGAATTGCCAGGTGCCGTTTCTCATATTATACCTAATAG
Source organism: Epirrita christyi (assembly GCA_951392215.1). Taxonomy (NCBI): domain Eukaryota; kingdom Metazoa; phylum Arthropoda; class Insecta; order Lepidoptera; family Geometridae; genus Epirrita; species Epirrita christyi. The sequence continues at coordinate 5,528,116 of OX595848.1, read as the reverse complement.
TCCAATAAACATTCAATTAGCATGTTCTCCTTACAATAGCACCAACTTTCATCCATTTCCACAATAGTTTAATCATCTGTCTTCCATGCACCATAACAATAATGTTTTTTATATCCAAATTTTAAAAGGGCCTCTTACTGTTGGGTAATACGGCCCCAGTAATGCCTCATAAAGATCCAGGTTAAGCCTGTGTTAGAAAATAAAGCACTGAAATAATAATCATAAAATGTTTATTAAAAAAGCATACATTTAGCAAACTTTTTTAAAGTTTATTGGCATAAGACTGCAGGTTTCTCCTTTTACTGTTTCATGCATACTTTTATTGTTTTTACTAAAAGAGGTCTTACATTAGACTTAATTTTATATAAATACTTAACTAAGACGACATCCTACCTACTTTCACTTGGGTTCTTTGTACCTAACTATATTTCTACCTGCATTGTACATTTACCTACTTATAACACCCAGACAATTTATTTTTATCTTTACTAAATATTTGAACGAGCGAAGCGAGTTCTTCTAGTCAACTTGCAAGAATCGGCGTTTGTATGTATGTATGTATGTTTGTCCGAGGAAAACTTCCTAACCGTTAATCCGATCTTCATGAAATTTTGTATGGAGGTAGATAGTATTGGTACAATTTGTAGGTAAGGTTATGAGCCATATCGGACAGGGGGTTGATGAGATATGGGGGTCCAAGAGGGGGTAAAAAAAATAAAAGTGAGACAGTCAGATCAAATGGGGTGTCTAATGAAAGAACTTTGGTTGGACATTTCAAAACTGTTTTTAATAAGTATTTAAACTAAGTAGTTTCTGAGATATTAGGGAAAATAAAAAACGTAAAAATCTAAAATTCTAGGGTACTTCCAGCAATCCCACAATGCTGAAATTTGGTATGCTTGTAGCTTTTGTGACACAAATACAGGGAAAAGTCTGAAATTGAAGAATTTAGTTTGTGTTATAGTTTATTGGAGTACAAGTTTCTGTACTCCAATAAACTATAACCAGTATAGCATCCATTCTTGACCTCCCATTTCTTGGAATTTGAATGACGTTGGAGTTCTATAGTTTTCAATGTATTCGTCAGGTACTTGATATACTAACAGGGTATGTAGTACGTACGCCCCGTTGCTTAGTCCTATTCGATGATGTGTAGGAAATTACCACGAGGTAATATTAAAAAAAAAATTGAAAATATGGAAAGTCGAGCTGATAAAGGTGTCATCGCGAGGTCTCAGTTCGCGGCGAACAACTAGTTATTATACTCTGGACATAGGCAAAAATTATGACATTCTGAAAACTGTCTGAAAACGTTTCACGTGAAGCTCCTAAACCCTTTGCCTATACCATAACAAAGCATGACCAAAACAGCCATTTTACTTTTTTGTTTTCCTTTCTTCCACAGAGCTGTCAGTTTACAGTGTGACAGCACTATCTGGACGCATTCCAGCTTATTGGCGCGACAGTTTTGCAAATGTCATTTGAAAGCAAAACGAATTTTTTTACGACGCTTTTTAGAATTTGAAATTTCAGTTTGAAGTGAATTTATAAGGGTTGAATATTTCCATTGATTAGTTCATTATTTTTGTTGCCTAATGTTATGATCAGAAATCATCATCAGCCTGTAGAAGCCTACTGCTGGACATAGGCCTGTCGTAACTTCCTTATTTTTGAATAAGAGGTACGCTTGTTTGAATCAATCAGAATCCTTTGCGGAAATCCATTCTACAATATAAAATAGACGAACAAATATATAGTAACGATTCCGCTCCTCTCCAACGAAAACTCTGAAAGAATTCGACACGTGTTTCGTCTTCACGACGTGTGTCGTGAGACTTTCTGTTCGGCGCTCGGCGAGACAACATGGCTGCGGAGTTTTTGCAGTGGTGCGTCTTTGTCGTTCTAGCACGCAGTGAGGCTACTGTTTCCTGAGGATGCTTCGTTGAGAGGCGAAACACGTGTCGAATTCTTTCAGAGTTTTCGTTGGAGAGGAGCGGAATTGTTACTATATATTTGTTCCTCTATTTTATATTGTCAATAAGAATCGTCAACGACTCTGCTTACCGTTTTAGAAACCGCTTAGTTAACCATAATGACTTAGGTACTCTATTAAATTGATCTATAGAAATGTATATCCATTCATGGCCGATAGCAATTACAATAATTCAAACGACAATGCCTGACCTATCTCCTCGAATCCATTAGCTAATGCGCAAACACGTCCATAGGAAACGACGAATGAGTCGCCCGCTTGAAAGGCATTTGTATGAAATTTTGCTAAATTGACCGGTGGAAACGTTTCGCAAATGGTGCGAAATTAAAAAAGATTTTGTCATCAACACTTCTTGAGATAGTGAAAACGAATGTTAATGAACCAAAAAAAACACTATAAAACTGACTCATTGACAATCGTAGCTAAATTAGGGATATTTATGATATTCTATCAATTACTACATGTGTGTTAGGTCTCCTGATTTCCACAAAATTTGAAGTGTTGATGAGTTATGATGAGAAAAAAACAAAATAAAATTGAAATTCACGCCATTGCCTAACGTTGCACCTTCTGAAGTTGCAACTTCACTTTTGCGTTATTTATCCAAGGCAAAATCAACTATGACTCCATCAGAACACAATGTTGTTTGCCTTGGCAAAATAATGCAAACATTTACGCAAATACGCCAAGTGAAGTGCCACCATAATATGCATCCAAAAATTTACAGTAATCGATCTATTTGATGAATATATATATGGTTGATTCAGGTCAGTGATAAGCTTTACAAAGGTCCAGTTTTTTCCTGTTATTAAGTAACCCTAAAATACAAATAGTTATAGCTTGAAAAAGTGGGAACCCAAACGTTCCAAGTGAACTGTGCGGGCAAGATAAATAGTCACATGAACCCATTTGGTGCTTCAAGAAGACTAATAGAATTTATTCCGCACTCGTATAATAAGGTTTCTCAGTTCACAGTAGTTTGTTTTGAACTAATTAAACTATGTCCGGCTCGTTACAAAATTATAGGAAAGCTTAGTTTATGGCGAGCATTTTGCAGTATGTATGCTCCGGGTTTTGTAATAATGCCTGGTTGAAATCACACAGTTTCTTTTAATAAAACAACCTGAGGCAGTTCAATTACATAATATGATTTTTAATAATCAAAGCAGTTATTAATAAATCATTATTACTCAATCTTAAGATCTACATTTGAACATAAATTTTGATGATGTTTAAAATAACAAAAAAAAATTGTTATAATCCTCAAACTGCCTAAAAAAAGAAAGGGTTAAATGAACCACACTAATATTATAAATACGAAAGTTTCTAGAGTAGGTAGGGGAAGGTTGCTAAAAAATAGACCACATAACTTTACGACCTCATATCTCAAAAAGAATGAGTGATACAATTCGGGCTTACACTTTTTGATATAAACGAAGAAAATGAAATCTTGGGTTGTTGCCTTCTTTGGACCATGGGCACCTTCATTGTACGGGCCGCGACCCGTCCACCCACCAGCTTCACCCACCAGTGGGACCACGGGGAATTTCATTTTCCCCGTGCACCCACTGCAACCTTATGCATAAGGCAGGAAAAATATATATCGATATAAATACAATTTTAACAATTCTTTATAAACAAAACAACACATTTCTATGAGAAATTAAAACGATAGACGATCGAATTATTAAAGAGAAATTAATAAATCATAAATAACCTAGAAGCCAAAAACAAAAAGTAATTCCTAACGCAACTTTCCAAAAAATGACCAACGCTTATTTCTTCGTGAATAAGTTGCATTTGTGCTTGAAGTATCTGATAGTCTCTTAATTTATAATATTTTTCCCGTGAATCGTTTAATTTAGATTGTGGCGTTAAATATATTTTAGTCAGAAGTTTAGCTTTCGTTACATAATTTTTATTCACTTTTTTATTAATGCCGGCGTTCCAGCTTTCGGAAACGTTATTAGTTCTGTGCCTTATGTTGTACACGCACCATTCCTTGATGATTTTTTCTTTGATATCGATATCGATATTTTCCAGCCATAAGGCAGTGGGTGCACGGGGAAAAAGAAATTCCCCGTGGTCCCACTGGTGGGTGAAGCTGGTGGGTGGACGGGTCACGGCCCCATTGAACCACCAGGTTGCCATCAATGGACTTCGAGAAATTTGTTCAATAGGTCCAATCAAGGGAACTAATTATAATTATCAATATACAACATTCGGCACATTTCATGAGATCAACAAGTCATCAAAATAAAGTTCCAGTACCATTAAGAGTGATTAAATCACATTTTATGCTTAGTATGAAATTAACAAACATTAAAATCAACATAACAGAAGCTAAGGTCATTTGCAGTAAACAGCATATTTATAAAATTTGATAAAATCAAAATAAAGTCCAAGTCAAAATCACGTTTAAAAAAAGGCACAATAGTCAAAGATATTATACTTGTTTCATTCCATGCGAAGTACTTTCTTTTTTTCGGCGAATTTGTAGAACTTTAGATTTATAATATTTAATTGTGATTATCTATATCTATGGCTTTTTCCATAATTAATAACCTATTCCCATAATTATGATCAAAAAATTACAATAAAAAGTTGCTATGATTGGACCGGTCCAACGGTGGAACTCTCTTGTGGTCCACAAGGTACTAATTAAGAAAAAATTCATAAAATATACATGGACATTATTATACAAAATTGAACAACACAGATAGAATCACAATTAAATTGGCTAATATTTCATAAAAGTGTACGCAGACCAATATGAGTACTATTATACTTACATCAAGTTATCCTGAGTCAAAATATTAGATTTTGACCGCCGCAAACACACCCACACATGTCCCTCCTCGCCAAGTTCCGCAGCGTCACCTAGGTAAGAGGGGGGTGCAACTGAGTCGCCACGGACTCGTTTCGACTAGTTTGGGTGTTGCTAGCTTACACAGTTTTGGAAATACCTTGGTGGTCCAATGAAAGCGCTGGTCCAATGATCGCGACCTTCCCCTATGTTTGTAACTTCTTCACGCTCAAACGGCTGAACGGATTTGAGTGAAATTTGGAAAGGATACCTTATACCCTGGATTTCAATAAGCTACTTTTCATCATCAATTTTCATCATTGTTCACGCGGATCAAATCAAATCAAATCAAATATATATTTATTTTGGAACAAAAACATGATATACAGAAACAGTAAGAGAACGATAACATTCGCAGAAGTTTGAAAAACTGTGTCGCGAACATTAACGCCTTCCTCCGAAATGTTTAACATCCAAACAAAAATATTTATGAAAAATTAAATGTAATGAATCTAAACATGAGTACAAAAGTATATTTTCAGTATCTTCATAAGACAAGGCCATGAGCCACTGTTGACATTTATGTTTGCAGCTATACTTCGTGAGGGGATAGATGTTAATTTCCTTGTTAACTTTGTTGTAGAGCATAGAGCTTAAAAAGTAAAAGTGGCGACTGGCTAATGCTGTACGCCGGTGTTCAGTTTTGCAAACTTTGTCAGACCTACGCTTAGAGTTAGACATATCAGGGTCATAGACAAGTATGGAATGCTTTCTGGAGATAGTTTGCAATATAAATAGTTGACGGACAGTAGGAAGTTGAGTGAGAGAGTAGAGTTCAGAAGTAGGAAACCATATGGGTTTGTTTAATAGGACTTTAAGGACAGCCTTCTGAGCACGTTCAAGTCTAAGCATCTGGGTTTTTACACAGCCACCCCAGGATACAATGCAGTAAGAAAGAACAGATTGAGCTAAAGCATAATATATAATTTTAAGTGATTCGAAACCAATAATGGGTCGAAGAGTTTTGAAAACAAAAATAAGTTTTCTTACTCGCGATACAGTGGTATCAATTTGATGTTTCCAGCTGAGTGTGCTATCAATCATAACCCCGAGATATTTATAAGTAGAGGTGCGATCTATAAGCGGGCAGTGACAGGTGACCGGGAGTGGAATAGTATCTCCAGAACAAACGTGTGCGCAGACAGAAAAGGCTGAAGGTGGTTGAGAAGCAGTAGTAGGGCTAAAAGCCATAAATTTAGTTTTGGAAATATTCAGAGTAAGGAGATTGGATTGCAGCCAGCACATAACAGATTTAAGAGCATTTTCGGCGTAGTTGCGAGCAACTTGCCAGGTTTGGCCGTGTATGAGAAGGGCTGTATCATCAGCGTAGGTGATAATTTTGCAGTTTGGAAGAGAGAAGTTACAAAGGTCGTTTATATAGATAAGAAACAAAGTAGGTCCAAGGACGCTACCTTGGGGGACACCAAAACAAATGGATTCCTCCTTACTACTGAAACCATCGATTACAACATACTGCGAACGATTTGTGAGATAGCTATGGAACAAATCATGTACCACGCCTCTGATTCCAATGCATTCCAATTTGTCAAGCAAGATAGGGACAGACACAGTGTCAAAAGCTTTAGAAAGGTCCAGGAAGATACCTAGAGTTTTTTGCTTTTTGTCGATGTTCTTAATAATAACATCGGTCAGCTCTACAACGGCATCTTCCGTGGACCTTCCGCTTCTGAACCCGTATTGATTAGAAGATAAGATGTCTCCATCTTGCAAAAAATGAATTAGCCTAGAGTTAATAACCTTTTCAAAAATCTTAGAGAAAACTGATAATACTGAAATGGGCCGATAGTTTGTGACAGCTTCTCTGTCACCATTTTTAAAAACTGGATGCACTACAGCCTTCTTGAAAGCGCGCGGAAAGATGCCAGATGTAATAGATAAATTAAAGATGTGAATTAAAATGGGAGTTAGAATATGACTAGCAGATTTGACTATTTTAGTAGAGATACCATCCCAGCCCGTCGCACATTTTTCTTTCAGGTTTATGATAATAGATTCGATTTCTAGCCTTTCAACACTATAAATGGCCATAGAGCTAGGGGAAGATTGAGAGAGAGAAGGCAAGGTTAGGGAAAGATCGTTGTGAGAGGATGTTGACAGGCTACGGTTAGACAAGGGAACAAATTCAGATGCAAGAGATTTTCCTATGTTCGCAAAAAATAAATTTACAGAATCAACTGAAAGCGAGGGAGAGTCACACATTTTTAACAGATGAGATGAGGTTGAGTTTATCTTGTGGATGTTTGCAATTTGTTTGATGGCATGCCAAGTATCTTTAGGGTTATTTTTGGCTCTCTGGATTTTTTTTTTATTGTATTCAAGTTTTAACTTTTTAAGAAGGTTGTTACAAAATTTATGATAGCGATTGTAAATAATCTTGTGAGTTTCAGTTTCAGGATTTTTTTTGAACTTTCGATACAACTTATCTCTCTGACGGATACAGCGAAGTATGCCAGGAGTGACCCAAGGCTTAATTATACGTTTTCGGCTTGGTATGAGTATATTACGACTATGGGTCTTTACTGTAGAGGAAACAACATTTACCAGGGTGTCTGAGATAGCATCAGGATCACAAGAGAGAAATAACGAAGACAAATCTGTGTTTTCCAAATCACTTACAATGGCTGGAATATCATAGCGTTGAGAAAAACGGTTATTTGATAAGTCACTAAATTTAGATGTACAACAGACAAGTAAAGGCAGATGATCGGTAATGGGAGAGTCAAGAATAAGAGTGGTAGAAGGGAACGGTGTACGAAGTATGACGTGATCAAGGCAGTTTCTATCCCATGTAGGAAGGAGATGACCATAGCATAGCATAGCATAGCATGGGAAGCGACTAGATTCAAATAATCATCAAAAATAGGATCTATATTTTCAGGCAGCAAGTTTATATTTATATCTCCGATGATTATAACTGTCTTGAACGTCTTTAAACGATTAAGAGTAAGGTCCAGACTACTAAAGAAGGGACTTAAATTTTTAAATGATGGCGAGCGATAAAGAGCTATGATAGCGAGAGTGTTGGAGAACTTTAGTGTAATACAATTTGCATCGTTGAAGTTGGGCATATCAATAGTACATTGCAAACCGCTTTTCACGTAAGCAACCACTCCGTCGTTTTGATTTCTAAAATCTGTTTTATAGTTGTCATAGCCAGGTAGAGTTGGGATAAAAGGGGATTTGCTAAGCCAACATTCGGAGAGGATAATCAATTCAACTTGAAGTTTCATGCGCTGTAGTAAGACAATAAGTTGGTCAAAGTTACGATTAATGCTACGAATATTTACGTGGAGGATTTTGACGTTTTCAGAACCGTAATTCACAGTGTGAAAACCAATGTTTTCAGGAGAACACATAAGTGACTCTGAAACAGTTGTTTGTTCTATATCGTTGTTAACTTGATTCAGGCTATCCATAATAGATATTAAGAAACAACATTGGGGCTGATATTTTAAGATATCGATACACATAAGATGTGTGATAGGTTTGCCGTAAATGATACAATAAACGTATTTTTGAAGATACATGGTTTTGTTGGGAGTGGTAGATGTGTGAGGGTGAGTGTATGAGAGTGATATGTATTTTGAGTGTAGAGTGTACAGTGTAGTGTAGAGTATGTATTAAGAAATTAATTATACTTAGAAAACAAATTATTACAAAACTAAACATTGTAAAAAACAAAAACGAGATTAAAAATGAGTGAATCATACAAACAAAACTTAATAATGATACAGAAGACATATAGCGATGCCCACAAAAAAGACAAACAACAGTAGAGTAATTGAGTCACTTGGGGTCTCCCAGTTTGTCCAGATCCAGTTCAGTAAGGATCCGCACTAGAGGACCGTTCTCTCTACGGCGCGCAAAAATCTTGCCATGGGATACCCAGCAAAATTTGTAGTCTTTTTCCTTGGCAGACTCTCTGGCCAAATAAAACAAACGTTTCATTTTAGAAGAAAGATTCTCCGATATAAATATTGGAGTCACAGGTCCACTTATATGAAGATGCTCTGTAGTTAACTTAGAACCTTTGTTAAATTTGCGGAACATAGATGCAACTTTCTCTTTAGTTAGAGCGCTAGTGAGGTCCACAATTATGGTTTTGTTTCTAGGGTCCTTGGTGTTTATTCTGAAAATGTCTTTAACCTGATTTTGATGAATTGGCACATTTAAGACCTTGCTGGTATTAATAAAAGCATCCAACAAGGAAGTCTTAGACTCAGAAACGCCAACAGGGATGTTTCTGACTTCTAGGCATGTAGATCTGGAATTACGCTCAAAGACGTCCAATTTGTTTTCAAGTCACTGGATGTACTGTGTGTCAGTTTTACGTACTGCTTCCAACTGCTCAACCCTAACCTGGAGAGCATCAATTTTTTGGGCCAAAAAGTCAACAGTCGAGCGCATATCTTCCACGGCAGAGCAAAGACGGTCACAACTTTTTTCCTGCTCTTCCTTAAAGTCCGAGAACATAATTTTCATTTCCGACATGAAACTCTGAAGATGCTCATTATCGCAGACTGAGCGCTTACGCTTGCGGATTGTTAGATTCGGTTCCGATGAACAACCATGAAGCGGTGTCTGAGCGGGCACTCTCAGTGTTTCCACAGGCGCTGGCGCGGGGAACGAACGCACGAGTGAAGGCACGGGTACGGCCTGTTCTCACAGGCCGTAACCGTGCCTTCACGTCGGCGGCATCGAGGGGCGCCGGTGAGGGAGGCGGAGTGCGATTTAGCGGCATAGTAAGGCAGGCCGGTACCAGGATAACAGCAGAAGTAAGGCAGTATGCGTGTGAACCAAGTCAAACGCTAATTAGCAATAGTATCGCACACAGGGAAACGCAGGTCAGCTTACGGTAGACGCCAGCGGAGGGAACACAGAGGGGCTCCGATTGTCCAGATAAGATAGAACCCTTGCCGATAGAAGCTTGAGAATAGTGACGTTGCTTTCTTACTTGCGGTTCTAAATCAGGTTCTTCTAACAAGCGGGGCAGTGTGCGTAGCTGTGACAGGAGTAAGGTAGTGTGCATCCACTACCGGTTAGATGATGACGACACGACGGCTCAGGCGCGTGAGGTGGGTCACAAAGACTGCTACGGATTTATGCACTCCTAATTTTTCGCGTGGATTTTTAAAGTAAACTGATGATAAAATTTCGAAATTAAACTAATACGGACTAACTTTGAAACACGTCTGATCAGGGCAGCGGTCCGGAGGGAAGAGCGAATGAAACTGCGGAGCGCTGCAAATTGAACGAGTGAAGAGAGTTCTTCTGGTTATCTTGGAAGAATAGGCCAAACTTCCAAAAATAAACTTTATTTTTCAGTTTTTAGTGAATAGTAAGTGTATTTTGTTTATTTATATTACGGGAAGGCCTTAAACGCGCTGCTTAAATGAGACAGCCTTTTGGAAGAAAGTAGTGACGAGAAGGAAGATCGTTTAAAGAAAAGTAGGGAAAGAAATGCGATTAACATTTCAAATGAGAGTGATGAGCAGCGTGCTCATAGACTTTCAGATGAGGGCATACATGAACTTATTAAGGCTTAATGAATGTCCAGAAAGTTATGCTCAATGACTCAATTTGATTAACGAATATTTATTATCACTCGTAAATGGTGCCACATGTCTTTACGTATGGTTATTTAATCCTCTTTGGTGCCATGGGCATTGTTAAGAAAATAAAAAAATACAAAAATTAAATGGCTTGCTCTCCGAAGAGATCAATTGGACGAAGGCGAGTTGCCTGAATCTGTGCTTATACAATTTGATAACAGCCTTAGACTAAAAGATGATGACGGTCGTGTAGCAAACAGGTGAGCTGTTTGCACAACATTCCAAGCGCAAAGAGGATATGGAGATGTCGAACGCAGAATGTTACCGTTGGGCCGTAACTTTGATCGATTTAGGAAAAAAGAAATTTGCAAAATAACAGATTTAAGTAGCCCTCAGTCGCGTCAAAACCTTAGACGGCATTACCTTATCTGATTTGTATGCGCTTATTTGTAATTTTTAAATCGACCCCACGATGAGAAAGCTTTAACAGAAATTACCACGAACCATCTACAACACAATTTTCAACATCAGGATGACAGGAACCATTAAAAAAAAAAGAAGTAATTTCTATAGTGCGACTACTTTCAAAGTCAAAAAAAGTCAAAGTCAAAAAGAATTTTATTCATTGAAATCACAAGGATCATTTTGAATCGCCTTATAAACTAAAATTACTCCTGTTCCAACGCGACCAAGCCTAGAAGTATCAGGCAACAAACACGGCTTGGCTTACAAAAATGGTCCGTCTTACCACTAGGTGAGAAGCACCTGTGTGGTGCCTCGGAGCAAGGAGTTGCTGATACATAGTAAATGAGAACTTAAAAACCTTAGGAAGGTAGTAAAAATTAAATAAACATCAGCAAAAAAAATATGCAAGACAGCACACGCTACGCTTGTTATACTTATAAATAATAATCTAATAGAAACATGTAAATAGGTAAGAACATATATTGTTAATTTCCATTTTATGAAACGAAAGGCAGAGCGACATCAGGCCACGCGGCTTTATCATTTATATACTCAATAGTGTAATACGCTTTCTTAATTAGATTAATCTTTATGTAGGATTTAAGTCTTCGAATAGGAGGTTAAGATGCACCTTCTGGAAGTTTATTATAGAACCGTACAGAATTCCCCATAACCATTTACTTTATTTAATCGAAATTTTGGTATATATTTAGTTTGTGTTTATTTATTTTTGCTCCAACTAGTACTTATAAAGAAAAAAACATTTTAAAATGGTAAATTTTCGTGGACACAGATTTCTGTTGCCAATCACTTCGTAATTAGCGATTCTTAATGGTTGTAAAATTTTGGAATTTTAATGAAAATTTTCATTGACTCAGTTGGTGCCATTGTTGCGTGTATTGTTTGAGAACTGTACGCACATCCTTGATGGTAGCAAACAATGCGTGAACAATGACATGGATACTTATAAATACGCGAGATCTTCAAAACTTCAACACTTCATACGGGGAAGAAGATCATAAAACTATGTACTAAAATGAAAATCGTTTTCGTGAGTATATAAATTTTAATTATTAGAATTTTACATTAATTATTTTGTGTCTTAAATAGAGTTTAACCTACCAAGTAAAATATAGCAAAAGATAACATAAATACAAATATATATTTTTTGTCAGCTCTACTTATGAAAGTAATAACATTTTTTTTACCTGAGTTGTACGTTATTAGATTAGAGATTACATTACTAGTGGTTCGTCCCGAACTGAGACCTCGCGATGACACCATAATCAGCCCAACTATTTAAGTACCTACTAAGTCATAACATATTTTCCATTATTATTATTTTTTTAAATCACCTCGAGGTAATTTCCTACACATCATCGAAATAACCTTTAAATAGGACTAAGCAACGAGCGTAATACTACACACCTGTAAGTATATCAAGTACCTGACGAATCAATTGATAACATCCTTTTGACGAAACATAGAACTCCAACATCATTCAAATTCCTAGAAATGGGAGGTCAACAATGGATTTTTCATCCCATCTATTCGAAAAGGACGACTTGGTTCGCCTTTAAGTGCACCCAAAGGTGGTGTTTTTAACCGACTTCCCAAAAAAGGAGGAGGTTCTCAATTCGGTTGTATTTTTTTTTTTTTTTTTTTTTTTTAATGTTTGTTACCGCATATCTCCGGCCTTTACGAACCGATTTGGAAAATTCTTTTTTTATTTGAGTAGATATACTTCCAGATTGGTCCCATTTTTTTCAGAATCCAGTTCTGATGATGGGATCCATGAGGAATTGAGGGAACTCCTCAAATATTGTAGGCATACATATGGCGATTTTGATATTTTCAGCAAGACACCAAGCATTTGCATTCAGAAAGTATCATAATCCTTTCACCACTATAGTTCTTTCATAAAAAAAAATTCATCCAAAATTATTTTGTCGAATACTATGGTGGAAGTCGGTTTTTTAAATGAAAAGTTATCTGTATGAAGCTTCTATAAGTGCGCCGCAATTATCTTTGCCGCGCACTTTTTAAATTTGGAATATATCGAACTCAAATAAGTGCGCCGCAATTATCTTTTACGGCCCTTTTTGAATTTGGAACATCTTGAAACGAATCAAACACAAATAAGTGCGCCGCAATTATCTTTTCCGCGCCCTTTTTAAATTTGGATCATCTTAGTGTTCAGCGCCAAAGAAGGCGAACGCAAATATTGTTTAAATAAATACTGGCTGGTACGACGGCCCATAGTCGCGCCACCGGCTGAATAAAAAAAAACAAATTAGAAACGACGGCCCGCGATTTCGTCATTTTTAACCGACTTTACAAAAAGGAGGAGGTTCTAAATTCGGTTGTATTTTTTTTTAATGTTACCTCATATCTCCGGCGTTTATGAACCGATTTGGAAAATTCTTTTTTTATTTGAATAGATATACTTCCAGATTGGTCCCATTTTTTTCAGAATCCAGTTCTGATGATGGAATCCACGAGGAATTGAGGGAACTCCTCAAATATTGTAGGCATACATATGGCGATTTTCAAAGATTTAAATCTTTGGCGATTTTGATATTTTCAGCAACAAACCAAGCATTTGCATTCAGAAAGTATCATAATCCTTTCACCACTATGGTTCTTTCATAATTTTTTTTTCATCCAAATATTTAGTCGAATACAACGGCGGAAGTCTTTTTTTTAAATGATAAGTTATTCACGGATTGTTAGAAATTCATGGTTTTGTTTTGAAATAAAATATGAGGCGCCTTTTATTTTCTCATAGTGGGTGATGAAAAGTAGAGTGTAACACTCGGGCGCAAAATATATTTTTGGCTCGGGCGACGTACTTTGAATCCCTCGCTACGTTCGGGATTCTACTAAAGAATCCCTCGCTATGCTCGGGATTCTACTCTAGAATCCCTCACTTCGTTCTGGATTCAAAAAAGCGCCCTCGCCGTAAAAATATTATTTTGCTCCCTAATGATACAATCTACTATTATACGAGGTGTAAAAAGACAGCTCCCGAATACTGAAGGTACCGGTAAATCTACCTATATCATAGCTATATAAAATAGCTTTCGCCTGAGAGGTGATTCATACCGGAGAAAACTTTTTTTTTCGTTTCATATCGTATTTGTCAGCCAGCAATGTACGCATTTATTCCGGCCACGCGAGTTCAACGCTCCCGGTCAGCTGATCGACCCGTGGGGCCAATATTTCTCATGTGCTTTTCATTGCTTTTTTTGACGTTTTTATTTATTAACGTGTTTTTAATGAAGGAAAATAGGTTTTTGTGTTCCTTTAACGATATTTTGTGGATACTTATAAAGAAAACACGAAAAAAGCGGACCAAAAGTAAGCATTTTTTTTTCGTGTTTTTTTAGCTCAAATATTTTCAGAATCATGGTCTGAATGCACTGTTTCAGTTTTCGGGAGTAGTCTTTTTACTCCCGGTATTGTTTTATGGAGTACAAGTTTCTAAATTCTTCTATTTCAGACTTTTTCCTGTATTTGTGTCACAAAAGCTACCAGCATACCAAATTTCAGCATTGGGATTGCTGGAAGTACCCTAGAATTTTCGATTTTTACGTTTTTGATTTTCCCTAATATCTCAAAAACTATATTGTCTAAATACTTATTGAACGAGCGAAGCGAGTTCTCTTGAGTCAACTTGGAAGAATCGGCGTTTGTACGTATGTATGTATGTATGTATGTATGTATGTTTGTCCGATGAAAACTTCCCAACCGTTAATCCGATCCTCATGAAATTTAATATGGGGGTAGATAGTATTGGTACAATTTGTATGTAAGGTTATGAGCTATATCGGTTGGGGGGTTGATGAGATATTGGGGTCCAAGAGGGGATAAAAAAAATAAAAGTGAGACATTCAGATCAAATGAGGTGTCTAATGAAAGCGCTTTGGTTGGACATTTCAAAACTGTTTTTAATAAGTAGATATTTAGACTAAGTAGTTTCTAAGATATTAGGGAAAATCAAAAACGTAAAAATCGAAAATTCTAGGGTACTTCCAGCAGTCCCACAAAGCTGAAATTTAATATGCTTGTAGCTTTTGTGACACAAATACAGGAAAAAGTCTGAAATTGAAGAATTTAGAAACTTGTACTCCATAAAAATTAACCAATATAATATCCATTGTTGACCTCCCATTTCTAGGAATTTGGATCACGTTGGAGTTCTATGGTATTCGTCAAAAGTACGTTATCAATAAAATTAATTCGTCAGGTACTTGATATTCTAACAGGTATTTAGTACTAGTGGTTTGCCCCGAACTGAGAACTCGCGATAACACCTTTATTAGCCCGACTACTTAACCAAGTAATTTCCATTTTTCTATTATTATTTTTGAAAATTTTCACCTCGAGGTACCAGTACAGTACAGGATCTATCAGTAACAACTCTAATTTCCTACACATCATCGAAATAACCTTTGAATAGGGCTAAGCAACGGGGCGTAATACTACATACCTGTTAGTACGTATGTCAAGTACCTGACGAATTAATTGATAACGTCCTTTTGACGAAAACAATAGAACTCCAGCGTCATTCAAATTCCTAGAAATGGGAGGTCAACAATGGATGTTATATTGGTTTCTGTTGTATGGAGTACAAGTTTCTAAATTCTTCAGTTTCTGACTTTTCCCTGTAGTTGTGACACAAAAGCCACAAGCATACCAAATTTCAGCATTGTGGGATTGCTGGAAGTACCCTAGAATTTTTGATTTTTACGTTTTTTATTTTCCATAATATCTCAAAAACTACTAAGGCTAAATACTTATTAAAAACAGTTTTGAAATGTCCAACCAAAGCGCTTTCATTAGACACCTCACTTGGTCTGACTGTCTCACTTTAATTTTTTTTACCCCCTCTTGGACCCCAATATCTCAGCAACCCCCTAACCGATATAACTCATAACCTTACCTACAAATTGTACCAATACTATCTACCCCCATACCAAATTTAATGAAGATCGGATTAACGGTTTGGAAGTTTTCATCGGACAAACATACATACATACATACATAGATACATACATACATACAAACGCCGATTCTTCCAACTTGACTCAGAAAACTCGCTTCGCTCGTTCAAAAAACAAAAAAAAAAATTCCCAAAAAATTGTCTGACTACTGACTTTTTGCGATTTTTTTACTATAGATAATTGTTCTGATACTTATGTTTTTGAAAGGAATCTGATTTTGGAATTATTATTATAATGCATAAATTGAATGCATTAATAGGTAAATACTTACTTGAATGGAATATACAATACTTTATGATACACCGTAACATAATACAAAATAATCAAAACTTGACATGGTAATTACAAATAAATTGTCGGTATTACAGCTTAGAAGTGAAGAATTTCTTCCAGAAAACCTTTGGCTGGAACCTTGATTAACTAAGGTAAAATTCAAGTCACTACGCAGAGAAATTCTCAAAAACGAATTGATTAAATAAAAAAAAATGTGTTGCGTTGAAAAATTACTAAATTGTATGAAATAACACCTCTTTTGTACTAAATAGTCAAACACCTAAACAGGCAGGGGGCTTAGTACGGGTTTTGATAGTTTACGAAACTATATGAAGTTTCGTTTCCTTCTTTACCTTTACTTCCAGCGCCCCTAGTGAAAACGAGAAGAAAACTAAGGACGCTGTCAGTAAATGTATGGATGGAAACGAAACTTCATATAGTTTCGAAAACTATTAAAACCTGTACTAAGCCCCCACAAGCAAGTGAGTTATAGTAGATTATGCACTAAGGGAATAAAGCAGTGTCTTATGTCGCAGGCGGCATATTGAACCCTGAGCGTAACGAGGGACTCTAAAGTTAACTCCCGAGTGTAGCGAGGGAGTTATATAGAGTCCTGAGTGAAGCGAGGGGTTCAAGCTGCCCAAGACGGAGACAGGCTTTATTCCAGAGGAGCATACTCTACTTTTCACACTCTCTGCGAGACAATAAAAAGCCAGGGCTTGTTTTGATTTTTGCGGTAGCAGATTATCAATAATCTCTAAAGCGTCTGTTTTGATAAACTTTGGAGTAGAATCACTATCGTTTGTAATTTTTTATCAACATGAATATTGAAATAAAATTTACTGAAAATCACAGCACCAAACTCGCTGTTCACATCCATTGTAAACGCACCTTTTTCTTTTTTTTTTGATTTCTGCTTATGGTGGCCGGTTCGAATTTCCAACAAACCTCTTTACAATGCCATATGGGCATTTTTTTACTTAGAGTTTTCCACGAGTCTCCATACGAATTTGACGTTCCAAATACAAATCACTTTAATCCCTAGGGAGTTTCATACAACTTTATATCCCTAGAGATACAATGCCTTACTTTACGTTGAGGTTGCATGATTTGTAATTGGACATTGTCGAGCAGGTGGTGTGAAAATATTGTAATGTCATCCAAATCTGAGATGTTTTTAAAATTTCAAGTCTAGCTCAAGGAGAAGTTAGTTTAAATCTGTTGCATCGAAACGAACAAACAGACAGACTAGAAAGCGAGTTAATAAAAACGTGTAAAATAAGAACCAGTCAAGTAAGAGTTGGACTCGCCTGGACAGGGTTCCGTAAAAGTAGGCTAGCATAGTAACCACTAGACCAATTAACTTATTAGTCAAACGTAGAAGTCCACATAGGCCTCCCCCTTAGAATGCCACGATGAACGGTCTTGAGCCGCCCCCATCCACCGACTTCCTGTGACATTTATAATGTCTTTAGTCCATCGAGTGGAGGGCTTTCCTCTACCGCGTCATTCGGTTTGTGGTCGCTACTCGAGACCAACGCCACCACCCCAACGGTTATCAGTTCCTCGAGCTATATGACCTGCCCATTGCCACTTCAACTTGCTAATTCTGAGAGCTATGTCGGTGACTTGGTTCTTATACATTTTTCTGGTTTATCTTTAATAGATGTACCAAATTTTAACATTTTTGGTTCTGTAGGTTCGAAGATAATTTAGTATTTCCGCAGAGGCCAAAATAATAAAAAAAAAAAAAGATGAAAAGTCTCAGGCACCTGTAATTTCAACGGCATCCATAACCTTCAAACCAGCATTCAACAATGCGAGCAATACTGCTTGCTTTGGTATCATTGGTATCACGAGCGACGAATATGCAAACATTGTCCCGCAGCGGGAATCGTACCCGCACATCTTGCGTCTCAACATGCTACACATACGCCGTGCGGAGGTCGTCCAATTTATACGTAATAAAATAATAAATAATAAAAAAATGTTCTAGTTGCTGGCTGTGCTTGTGATGATGGTGGGATGCGGCGTCGCGCAGTTAGGAAGACGCGTGCTCAACGGTGACGGCCGTCGAGTTGGCCCTGCCAGTGAAGTAGGCAATACAGGAGGCCGTGTAAGAAGAGCTGCACAACCATTAGACGGTGCAAATATTTATAATAATAATAAATAATCAAAAAATAAAAACTGGTTCGTGAAAATTTCCCGATTAACAAAATTAAAAAAAAACTGTTGAGTTTTTTTTAAATAATTTTTATTTCATTTTTCCTAATACAAAAGTTGTATAAAATAAGAAAACTAACAATATATTTATTTAGCAATGACTTTTCCAAAAAATCCTTATTTTTACCTTTTTTTTCTTTGACAATGAATATGAAACTAAACTGAATAATATGAAAACCAGATCTCAAACGAAAAGAGCAGAACGCATACCCACGCCCACCACCACCACCGCCGCCTTTAACCTCGTCGAGCTCCACGTCGTCACCTGGGGGCGAGGAATATGGCACCACTCAGGACACCAACGTGTCGAGCGACGAGAGCGAGCCGCAGACGTTGCCTCCGCCGCCGCCAAAAATTGCCCCACGACCCTGGGCCCAGCCCGGCCCGGGCCCGTTGGTTTCGGCTGAGGTGCGAAACCGCCGCGCCCGGCGTCGCCACGCTTTTTTTCCAATAAAAAATATTTTTTTCATAATGCAAATTTTAAAAAATTTCTTTTAAGAATAGAATAGAATAGAATAGAATATAATTTATTTGTATAAAAGAGTTACACAGAGACACATAAAAAAAAACTTACGACTAAGAGGAAACAGACCCGAAGGTACAAAGTGTAACTCCAGTAACAAAATGGCTCTGCCTCAGCATGAGTTGGTTGACTAGCAAGCTAGCAACCAACGCTGGTCTTCCGTCAGAGCCACTTGTTGGCGCTACGGACCAACTACTCACAAAAAGTAAACATACAAAAAAAAAATACACTAACAAAGAAAACTATTCATAAGACTAACTAATAATAAAAGAAGAAAGTTATGCTTAAGATAAAATAGATATGATCCACACTTTTGACACAATTCAAAACAAGCCCTGTAACTCACCATTATTATAAACCCTCACAGAACACTTGTGTCACATCTTAGACTTTCCTGATCCTTTTGGTGGTCAAACAAAAATTTCTTTAATTTAAATCTAAAACAATGTAAGCTAAGCAGGTTCCTTATCGGTGGCGGGATATTGTTCCAGCATTTTGAGGCTGCATATCGAAAGCTGCCTCTGAAGCAGGCAGAGCTGTGCCGCTGTGTCACGAGCTGCTTCGAGCACTGGCGAGAGCCACAACCTCTGGAGCTCGACATCCATGACAACTTCTCGTAGAGATAAGACGGAGATTTGTATTTCATAACACCAAACATAAGACACGCAAGGTGCAATTTGCGACGATGCTTCATTTTCAAGATAAAATGTTTATTCAAAAACGGTGAGACATGAGCTTTAAATGGAACATCGAAACAAAAACGGGCACAGGCATTTTGGACTCGCTGAACCAGTCTTTGCGTTCTTGAGAGTAAACGAGGTCCAATTACGACGTCCGCATAATTCAGCTTAGATAAAACAATAGACTCTACAAGCTGGATACGCAAGTCGATACTGAGGTAGGGCCTCATTTTATAGAGTACCTTTAATCTGTAGAAGCAGTTCCTGGCAGAATCAGCAACATGCTTCTCATAGCGAAGGTGACTATCAACTTGCAGACCAAGGTTCCGTGCCTCGTAGACACGCTCCACCGACTCACCCATAAGTACTAAACGCTGCGTGGGGCTCAGATGCTGTAGATGATAGTCAGTTCCGAAAATTAAATATTTTGTTTTGCTCGGGTTTAACAAGAGACTATTACTTCTTGACCATAGAGCAATATTAGACAGATCTTCATTAAGATTTTTTATAGCAATATCGATTTCAGACGGTTTGCAGGAGATATAGATCTGTATATCGTCCGCGTATATATGAAATCTACAGTGCTTAATGACAGTTTGCACGTCAGCTGAAAATATTATGAAAAGAAG
Source organism: Epirrita christyi (assembly GCA_951392215.1). NCBI lineage: Eukaryota > Metazoa > Arthropoda > Insecta > Lepidoptera > Geometridae > Epirrita > Epirrita christyi. The sequence continues at coordinate 5,507,885 of OX595848.1, read as the reverse complement.
CGGACCCAGAATTGATCCCTGCGGAACCCCTTGCCTTACAGGCAAAAAATCTGAGAGCAAGTCCGTACCATCACTCCGAGTTATCTTAGTACACTGGTAGCGGTCACTAAGATAGCTGTTGAACCAACGCAAGGCCCCCTGGTCAAAACCGTAATAATTTAGTTTTGACATCAACAAATTTAAATTTAAAGAATCAAATGCCTTAGAGAAATCAAGCAGGACGAGCAAAGTACATAACCCTTTATCTTGTGCGAGGAGTATTTGGTCAGTTACATCTAGCAAGGCAGTTGTGGTGCTACGCCCTTTCCTAAAGCCAGATTGTGCCTCTGGTAGAATTCCATTCATTTCAACGAAATCCGTTAACTGGTAGCTTATCACCCTTTCCAAAATCTTAGATAAACATGGTAGTATACTTATAGGTCTCAACTCATTTAAAATAGTCGGATTTGGTATTTTAGGCAAAGGTAGCACAATAGCTCGTTTCCAAGCGTCGGGAAAAACCGAAGAGCTAATTGATTTATTAATTATAGCAGTTATAGTGTCAAGTGCCTCAGGTAGAATCATCACTAGCATGCCTAAGCTAATTTGATCCCAACCCACTGCTTTTGACTTAAGACTACGTATAATTTTGCAAATTTGATCCAAGCTAACAGGTTTCAAATTAAGGACAGAATCACTAAATTTATGAAAATCGAAGTAAGTAAGATAGGAGATTGTAACGGAAGTACCCGACAGAGACAAAAAATGAGTATTAATGATATTAGAATCTTGCATATGAAGGGGAAGCTCAGAATTATTCTTAGGCAGAAGTGTGTTTTTCAAATTTTTCCAAAGTTGTTTGGGATCATTTATTTTATTATTTATATTATTGTAAAAGTATGCTTTTTTATCATGATAGAGAGCTTGGTTAACAGTAGACTTAAGGGTTTTATAATAAATTCTTTTGCTCTCCGACTTGCTTTTATGGTACTCTATTGCCGCTTCATCACGTAACCTCATTATTAACTTAACCGTATCCGTGATCCAAGGGTGTGAGCTGGACTTGATGCACACTGATTTCAAAGGAGCATGAACGTTGTAAAGAGCCAAAACACTCTGATTAAGACTGTTAACAATATCGTTAACGTCATCGAGAGTCTCAATTAGACCCCATCTAATGGAACGTAGGTCTGAATTAAAATTATCAATACAAATATATTTTATGGGCCTGTAAGTAATGGTAAAAGGTTTCAGTTTATTCTTTTTAATATTAAATTCACAATAAACAAGCCAATGACCAAAGAGGGATCCGAGTGGTTCAACGGCTATCCTATTCGCTTTGAGATCTGTGCAAATGACATCAATTAACGTTTGCGAGGTCTCAGTGAAATGTGTAGGTGAAGAAATTAATTGACTTAGATTCAAACAAGACAGAAAGGTAGATAATTTGACGGATTTAATTTCAGTTGCATTAAGAAGGTTAATATTAAAATCACCTAGTAATACCACGTGATCGCAGGAAGGCAACGAATTTATTGAGTCAGTTAAGGCGTCAAAGAATAAATCAGCGTCCAACCAGGGTGGCCTGTAAGCTGTGCCAATGGCAAGTTTCTTTCCATTTAGAGAAATAGTGAGCCACATTTGTTCAACTGCTTTGTGTAACGGGTCAACCGGGTGAGCCCATGTGCGTGCAGTTATATCACGCTTAATATAAAAGCCAACCCCACCACCGCGCGAGCGCACCTCCCGAGGCCGCGGAATGTGCCTAAGATGATAGCCCGCCACGGCGGGGGCGCGGCCCTCCTCTCCTGGTCTTAGCCAGGTTTCGTTGATGGCAAGAACATCTAGGTTCAGCCGCAACAAAGAAGCAACAAGATTGTCATGGTTAGTGCCGAGGGAACCTGCATTTATAAAACCAATTTTTAGCATACTAAAAACAAATTGAAAAGGAAAGTCAGACGGACAACACGTGACAAGATAATAGAATAAGCCAGAATGTGCATAATAGTAATACAACATTTATGCATATAGTTTATAAAATACAATTCAAACAACTGAAATTTAATACAACATGTAACATAGAAAATAATTAATAGTATATAGGCGCGATTGCATATACAAAATATTAGTATAGTTGTAATTTTTATTATACTACTTAATAAGTTACTGTTATTACGTAAATGGTAAAACAAAAAAATTACCATAAAACAACAAAACATTTTTAGACTAAAAATATGGAGCACACTAGAAAAGACAGAATTATTAAATTTAACTGTTGTAAATGTAGAGTAGCAGAAATTCATACACACTAAATTAAACAAAAACAAGTTTATACAACAATTATTAGGCAGCACACTTAATTTTAAAAATACGTATGACATCAGCCTCCGTCCGAAAAGGGTACGCCGGCTTGCCCTCGCTTTCGCGAGCGTAGGGGCGGCCCTTCTTCGTCCACGAGTACCGCCAGTTGTTCTTCTTACACTCTTCACGTACCCGGTGAAATAGCTGCCGGTTGGCTCTTGTAAGTCGCTTATTAAGGAAAATTCGCTGCGGAGGCGCTGGCAGACCAAGGTCTGTAGATATGAGCGTACGACGGACGCGCGCTGCGCTCAGCAGCTCATCTCGCAGGTGCCGGCGTGCCAGCCGCACCACCAGGCGACGCGGACGCCCCTCCGTATCACTCGATCCCGACCGAACAGGAGGACCCACACGCTCGGCGAACACTATGTCCCGACTTTCAAGAGACAGTCCTAGTTTTGCCGCTAAAATGGTGACAGAGTGAATGGCGCTCTCGCCTTTAACTTCTGGGAATTGCCCTATGTCGAGGTCGGCCAATAGCGCCTCCTGGTCCCGATCATTCAATTCAGATTTCAGCTGAGTGACCGTTCTCTCCAGCTCGGCTACCTCAACTGCTCCGGACGCCTCCTCTTTGGCTTCTATCACATCCAGACGACGCTCGATGCCTTCAACGCGCTCATTCATGGCTGCCATAGTGGCCCGAAACTCGACCAACTCGCCGCGGTAGAGGCGCAGCTCAACCATGTATTCAGCTAACTCGCGTCGCATTTCCATAATACTCGTATCCATAGGCGGGGTAAGAAGGGGGTTTTCCAACGGTACTGGTAGTAGAGAGCTAATGGATGGGCTTGTGCCCGAGGCAGCATTAGAAGTCGATGCGAGTGTAACAGTTGCTTCCCCCCCTACTGGAGTATTTCCACCCTCTTAGTTTTCTTTTTACATACAGGGCAGACCCAGTCCTTGCTCACAGTCCCTGACTCAGGAATCGAAAGACATCCCCTATGATAAGTGCCTGCGCAGACGGTACAAGTAGCGGCACCTATCGGCGAAAGAAATTTTTTACACACACCACACGCAACCTTTCCCATGATGGTTCCAGGTATTAAGGTTCTCACAAATTGAACGAACAAATTGACTTCAATTTGATTTTTTTCAATGACTTCACACAAGATGGCGCTGACAGTCAAAACCTTATGAAGAGTTGAAGATGGCAGTAGTGTGGCGTATGTGGTGTGTGAGGTTCAGCCGCTCATCCCCAGATGGCGTGAGGTTCAGCTACCTGTCACCAGATGGCACCCAAGGTGATCAAAAGTGTCAAATGATCGATAGACTAGAGGCACAAAACTACCCACATGAGTGGAAAAAAACTGTCAACCAAGTCTAGATTTTTCGAGATTTGCACTCTATCCCAAGCACGTAGGAGCTAGAAAACACTCACTCAGAAGAGATCAGCGATTGTCCACACACTATTAACACTTCGAAGGGAAAACTTGTGCATTTACTATTTTTAACTGATTAAAATACGACACAGTAATGTTGCGAATGATCGTCCGTAATGCCAACTCAAATTTTAAATTTAAACTTTAAACTTTAAATTTTTTAGTTGGATTTTCTATAAAAAGCGTATTTTTAAGTTTTTTTAAACTATTATTTATTTTTAATTTTTTGGTCGAATTTTTTATAAAAGCGTATTTTTTAGTTTTATTAAACTATTATTTATTTTTCATTGTTGGACTTCTTGTTCAACATGGTGCGGATGCTAATTTAGTTGGTCCAAAATGGGAAAATGGGTTCACCCCATTACACTAAAATATTTTGAATATCGAGAAACGTAAGCGAGCTTCTCTCTTTTCTCCAGATTGCGAGGCTCTATAATTTCTCATATACTCTCTCCTGTTCTTCTTTGCCTCTTTTATTTCTTCGCTAGACAATTTAGAATTTTTCTCTCTTAACTTCCGTCTCTTGTTCTCCAATCTCCTTCTTCTCTGTGTTTTCGTTTCATTTACCATTGTTGTTTTTATATAAATAGGAGCAACGCTCGACATTGGAAACTTCGATTTAATAGAATACAATAGCTTAAGTGGGTGGAAATTGTTCTGGAACATTCTAGTAATCTGCCATCGATTTACTACAACATGACATGACAGATTACTTGACGACTGGACATTGTTTGTAATTATCTATGCTACTTGACATTGACGCAGACCTTCCGGGTCTCAGGAAAACAAAAATCGCTGATCCTGATTATCCTAGTAAGGATAACGGGTCAAAATGTTTAAAATATTGAATTGTCATTGGTCCTTAATAAGTATGCCGAATTTCGAGTTAATCCGTCGTTTTGAAGGGGGTCAAAATCATGTTCAAAGATTCCGTTACATACTAACATACAAACATACTAACATACTAACATACGTCTGAAGCTAAAAAGCGTATTAAAAAGGTACAAGTCAAAAAAAAAGTAAAAAAATCACAAACAGCGTAGAAAGTAGGTACACACCGTACCAAGTTACACTAGTACAAAAACTAAAATTAAAATTCAAAAATACAACAAAGAAACATAAACAAACATGCAACCAGAATTACCTCGGTAGGGCACCTATAGATTACTTTCAGACCAGTAAACTCATCGAAGGTGTAGAAGGTCTGTTCAATGAGCCAGCGCTTCGACCTGGACTTGAATATGCTGATATTGGGAGCTTCCATGACAATTTCTGGCATCCGGTTGTAAACTGCCGGACCCATGACATTCAGTTATTGGCGTCAGTTTATTGGACTTCGCCAACCTGCGCGGGACCGCTGACAGCTGGCCAGCACGGCGCGTGGCATATGTGTGTGACTCACCAATTATTTTAAACGCATCCTGGTTCATTCTCACGTGTACGGCCACCTGAAATATCACCAACGATGGTAGCGTGAGAATTCCAAGTTCCCTGAAATGAGGTCGAACGGACGTATCCTTCGGGATTCGCACGATCGCTCGTAAGGCGCGCTTCTGCATGCGGAAAGCGCGTTCTCACTCGGCAGCGCGCCCCCACAGCTCCGTACCGTATTGCAACAGAGATTGCACTGTAGCAAAGTAGCAGAATCGGACCACCTCCCTGGGAAGGAAAAGAGACAGCCGCCATAGAGCGAAGCACGCACCGCCTAGTTTCCCACATAGTTTACCTATATGAGATTCCCAGGTGAGGCCACGGTCTATCTCGAATCCCAGGAAAGTCGTCCGATCCACTTGTTCAATTTTAACTCCGTCAGCGAGGACCACTAGTTATCTAACTAAGTGCCCGGAGACAGAAGTGGATGTAGTGGGTCTTTATAAGGTTTAACACAAGTCCGTTCACCTTAAACCACCCTGCTAGTTGAGAAGCCGTTGTTTAGGTTTTGCTCGAGTTCATCAATAGATGGCGCCGTTACCACCGCGGCGACATCATCGGCGTACTTCATCACTACAGCAGCAGTCACAGACTCTGGTAGATCATTTAGAAGTAATGAGAAGATAATGTTTGAAATTGATGACCCCTGCGCCACGCCAATGCTTTCCACTTCACAATGTTGTTAGTGGGTCAGACCTAACCGTCCCTCCTAACGTGCCCCCCACCACCATCTGAGATCTGGCACGCATCATGTTACCTAGTAGTTTCAGAGCTGCATTTTCAATACCATAGTGGCACATTATTATCGCCAGGACCTCGTGGTCGGCCACATCAAAAGCTTTTGAGAGGTCACAGCACAGTACCGCAACGTACTGTTTGTTCTCGCACGCGTCCATCACGCGGCGAATTACTTCACGCCTGAGTGTAGTTGTGGAGCGGCCCTCGCGATATGCGTATTGGCGGTTGCATAGTCACAGGAATATAGACGTGACAAGTGGTGAGCTCATCGCAGCCATTGCTTTCCACTACCAACTCGGCTAACGCTCTCTTCCAGTAATAACACACTCCTAAATATGCCAGGGACAAATCTTATATCAACGAAACTCGCCCAACAAGTCCGGGGCTGGACAGAGTAACAACTATATTGTTGTCGTTTTTTTTCTATCATACAATTCCAACATTTCGGTAAAAGATTTCTCAAAAACACGAACCACGATTCCATAAATATGTATTTGTTTTATTGTGGCACAAAGCGTGGATTCCACACACAGCCATCGATTCGAACTAATATTTCACACATCGCGTAAACAAAAACGTTAACAGCGCAAAATTCATGGCTGCTGGCTAAGTTAACAAGGGATGGGGTAGCGACAACGTAATATTTATTAGCAAGGTGCGTTTAGTCTAAATCTGTATGTCCCTCCACAATTTTTACTTTGCACTTGACAAAAGCTTGACTTTCGAAAACAGTCCTGATTATAAAATATTTTTCAACACACTTGCTCATAAAGTGGCTCTTATTTCACCGTAATTAGGCACATAATGATACCTGTAATCAAACTGTGACTTTTCATTGCTATTATTCACAAGTGAGTTTTATAGTTTTTCTTTTTAATTTATTGGTTTGCTTTGTTCTCAAAAAAGTTTCGATACAAAAAAGATCGTGTTCAATAGAACAAATAAATTAATGTACCTATTGCTTGCTCATTTCATGCAACTTCATATTTAAATAGATAATTTGGAGGGTTCCCAACGAGTAACACCTATTTCAACTTGTACATGTTTAACTAGTGGTTCGCCCCGAACTGAGACCTCGCGATAACACTTTTATCAGCCCGACTACTTAACCAAGTAATTTCAATTTTTTCTATTATTATTTTTGAAAATTTTCACCTCGAGGTCTACCAGTACAGTACAGGATCTATCAGTAACAACTCTAATTTCCTACACATCATCGAAATAACCTTTGAATAGGGTTAAGCAACGGGGCGTAATACTACATACCTGTTAGTACCTATATCAAGTACCTGAAGCTGGCAACCCTAATGACGCTAACATCGTTTTATTTTTATTGTTCAATAAATAAAATATACCTATTGGCAAAATGTGTTCAACAAGTCGGAATTCATAATAAAAAGTGAATTGAAAACAATTTGTTAGAAATACGGTTAATAAGTAACATTTCATCTGGACTCAGTTACTCATAACCTCAAATCTTAAAAAGTTTACCTATCTTTATAAACGTAGTGTTTGTATGCTCAGTGGCTATAAATAATTATTTTCGCAGTCAAAAAATCTACAAGTGCTTTCTTCAATAAACCATTACTATTTTCCTTTACAACGATGGCATTACAGAGAACTCCGGTTATTACCAACTTGGATTGTGGTGGATGTCCACAAAAAATTGTTGATAGACAATACTTGAAATGTTGCATTTGCAACAAATTCTACGATCTGTTGTGTGCAAACGTGTCTGGTGCAAGATTTGCCTACTTCACAGAGGATCATAGAAAAACTTGGAAGTGCCCTGAATGCATGTCAAAAAAATCAAGAAAGGATAATTCTAATAACTTTATTGGAACTGAAAGAATCTTTTTCAAAAACTCTAAGAATGCAAATGTTACAATCAGAAAACCCAGAAAATTACTGCAGGTGTCAATAGACAACCTCTCCACTGAGACAATTGATGAGAGTTCAGCTAGCTCAATGGATCAATTGTCAAGTGAGTGTCCAAATGGAAAAATACAAAATGAAGTGACAGATTTGACTATGCAACTAATAAAGGCAAAAGAAGAAATAAATCATCTATGTTGGGCAAATTCACAACTAAGAAATACCATCGCTGTGCTCAGAGATGCTAACAACTCTTCTCTGAAAATAATGGAATGGGATTTATCAATCAATAGCACACCCATATCCCGGTCCTCGCCGAGGTCATGCCTCGTCTCACCTGCACGCACAAAGTCTACTATGAAAAGTGGGTGTCCAGCTCAAAAAGCTGTCCTGATAAATGCTCTTAGCCCTGAAGCCACGGTTAAAAAACCTGGTCCAGACACCACAGCTGCACCATCCGGCAAAGCCGCCGCGCTATGGCACGCCACATCTGTGCCATCTACCCCACTCTCCACTACGGCTCAATCTAAACCTGCCGAAGATGCCACACCTGCTGGCCAAACTGCTGCACCATCTGTTCTCATCGGCGCCGCTGATATTAAACACGGCCAAACCGCAACCGACGTCGCAAAATCCAGCCAAATCGTTGTTGATGTTCAACACAACCTATCTGTTGCTGCCCTACTATCTGGCCCGACCAGCACCACTGGCCCAAAATGCGATCCTGCCTTGATAGCACCACATTGTTGCCCAGCCGCCGTCATTGAGAAGTCTAGCCGTGCTGTCGCCACTAAACCATCTGGCCATGTCAACAAAACTGCTCAAAATGGTCCATCTGAGGCCGCTATACTATCCAGCCCAGCCTCAGGAGCCGAAAAATTCAACCCTGCCACAGTTGGGGCATCGTCTGGCCCTGACCGTGCTGTCGTTACACGTTCTGCATTTACCGACCTAACCAGCCCGTCTGCACTCATTGTCTCAACTGCACATGCACTTACAGAGCCCGTTGAATCTGCCCAAACTGTCGTCCCCTCAGTGTTCTCAAGTAACTGTAAGCCAATCCCGAGGAACTGTCATAAAATTATTATAATCGGTGATCAAAACTGTAAGGGTTTAGCATCATCACTCATAAAACTTCGCTCAGGTAGCCATAATGCTAAGCATTATGAGGTTCAAAATTTTACTTATCCTGATGCACCATCACATCATGTTATAAAGAAATTCGAAGCCAGCCACTACTCTTTGAGCGAAGACGATTGGATGGTTTTGTCCGTAGGGTCAAATGACAAAAATCTTTCTGATATTAGGTCTGAAATAACTGCTTTCTTGCAGACTTTTACCAAAGTTAACCTCATAATTACTGGCATTGTAAATAATCCATATCTGAATGAGAATAGTGTAAACAAAAACCTAAGATCTCTTACTTACAGCTTTACAAATTGTAGGTTTATTCACATGCCAAGTCATCACTCGTGGTATAACATATCTTCTCAAAAAAATAATTATCACCTATGTAAACTTTTGAATAAAATTATAGATACAGAGGACTATAAGACTTGCTACTTAGGTAGGAACATTACTAAAATGTCTAAACTGTGCAACACAAAACAAACAACTGTAATAAAATATAATGAGACAAAAACCAAATCAGAAATTAAACCGAAAAGGGGTACAATCCCATACTACTTTAATAAAATAAATAAGGAGGAAACACAAAATGTATATGTAACAAACTCCAAAGGGACAACGGATATTAGTTCCCAAACTGAAAAATATGCGTTAAAAACCCACCCTTTGGAAAAAGCTCAGTTTTTTCTTTAACTAAAAACGAGAACAAATTTAAGATAATGCATCTAAACATATCAAGCATAAAAACAAAAATAGATCAACTTGAAATAATTTTAAATGATAAGAAAATAGACGTTTGTTGTTTAAGTGAAACATTTTTAAAAAATGATGAAGCTGAAATTTTGCATGTAGATGGTTTCAAAAAAGCTGCTCATTATTCTAGGAAAACAAAATCAAGGGGTGGAGTCTGTATTTACACTAGAAATTTGATTAACTCTAGAAATCTTGATTGGGTAACAGATATGTCAATACAGAGTCATTTTGAATGCTGTGGGATACTATTAACGGATCTTAACTATATTGTCATATGCTTGTACAGAACCCCATCAAGCAATTTTGAACTATTTTTACAGTCTTTAGAAAACTTACTACACAAAATTACCTCTAGACCAAGAAGTAATGAGAAAAAAATTGTCATACTAGGAGATTTTAACATTAACATACTAGTCAAAAATAAAAGAACCGATATATTTGTAAACACTTTAAAATCGTTTGGCTTGTATTTAACCATTAATGATCCCACAAGAATAACTTTACAATCACAAACCTGTATAGACAATATTATAACAAATATTAAACACTACAAGTCAAATGTGCTGAACTTAGGTTTGTCTGATCATACAGCTCAATTAATAGAATTTCGTACTAATGTTAGCTTTAATGAACGTTTCTGGTATGTTGAAAAAAGAAATATCGATGCTCATCTAGAGATTTTCCTAAAGTACTTAACACAAGTAAATTTCAAAAATATTTTGAACCATAATGACCCAAATGAAGCCTTTTCAGAATTTACTGAACTATTTACCCTAATTTTTAACTTATGTATTCCTTTGCAAAAAAATAAAATTACATACAAAAAGAAGCCAAACTGGAAGACTAAAGGCATTTTAAAAGCCAGTAAAAAGAAGCGATACATGTATTTACAAACTAAGATAAAAAACTGTCAAAATGTTAAAGATAAATATCAAAACTATACTAAAATAATGAAAAAAGTTATTAAATATTCAAAAAAACTGTCTAACATATCCTATATAAATAAAAGCTCTAATAAAAGTAAAGCCACATGGGGTCTCATTAAGCAACATACCTCAGCAACTAATTATATTCGAACTTCTATCGATATGATAAAAATAGACAATCAAAGTATTACAGACCCTATAGATATAGCTAAAATAATAAATAGTCATTTCATTACTTTAAACTCCTCGAACATAAATCACTTAACTCCTTATACCCCAATTACCGACCAAAGCTGCAGTAGTATTTTTATGTCACCAGTTAGCTCAATTGAAATTAAAAACATAGTCAGACAATTAAAGAACAAAAATAGTACAGGGCATGATAATATTCCCATTAAAGTAATCAAATACGCCATAGATCTTATTGTTGAACCACTAGTCTACATAATTAACTTAAGTATAGAAAACGGTTGTTTCCCTGATGACCTAAAAATAGCTCAAATTAAACCCTTGCACAAAAAAGGTCCTAAACATGATATAACCAATTATAGGCCTATTGCTCTATTAACAAGTTTTTCAAAAATATTTGAAAAAGTTATCTATAACCGACTAACATCTTTTTTTAACTATAATAATGCTCTTAGCAAAAACCAGTTTGGTTTTCAAAAAGGAAAAAACACCACCTTGGCAATTTTTAAAATGCTCAAACAAGCTTGTGATGGAATAAATGAGAGAAATCCAGGGATTGCCCTATTCTTAGATCTATCAAAAGCATTTGATTGCGTTGTTCATAGTATATTACTGAAAAAACTGGAACACGTTGGTATAAGAGGTCAAGCTCTTAAACTAATTGAATCATATTTACAAAACAGAAGTCAATGCACAATACTTGAAGCTTTTAACAGTCGTACAAAAACAATTGAACAAGTCAAATCTCAGTTAGATAATATCGCATTGGGTGTTCCACAAGGAAGCATTCTCGGTCCTTTGCTTTTTTTAGTTTACATAAATGAATTACCAAATATTACAAAACATCTAGCTGTCTGTAAAAGACTTTGAACTTGAAGTAAACAGAACTTTGGAAACAATAATTTGTTGGTTAGGAGATATAAATCTGAGAGTTAACATTGATAAAACACTCTACATACAATTTAGAAACTATAAAACACTTCCACTTATGATTAATATCGAAAACAGAGGCTCCAAATTGTCAGAAATAATGAATACAAATTTTTTAGGTGTAACTATAGATGTGCACCTGAACTGGAAAGCGCATATAAATAAAGTAAATGGTAAATTGTCTCAATATTGTTATGTTTTGTCTATTTTAGTTGGTATATCATCGAAAGCCATTGCTATAAATGCGTATTATGGCTATGTCTATCCTCACTTAAGCTATGGTATAATATTTTGGGGGAACTCAGTCAATGTCCAGTCTTCCTTTTTAATTCAAAAAAAGTGTCTAAGAATCATTTACAATCTCCGTAGCACAGACTCACTTAGAAATGTATTCAGAGACAACAACTTTCTTACATTAACTGGTATCTTTATATATGAAATATGTTTATTTGTTAAAAACAATCATAATTACTTTTTTGAAATTAAGTCTAACCGTACAAATTGTCGTCGAAATAAACATAAATATAACATAACTATACCCCAAGTTAACAACAATATGTTTCATAAAAGTTCTTTTTACACTGCTACAAGAGTTTTCAACGCCTTACCACTTAGCATAAAGTCATTAAATGGACCACCCTTTCAAAAAAACTTAAAGAAATGGCTAATTTTAAATGTTTTTTACAATTTATCTGAATACTTTGATAAAGATGTACAAATCTAATACCTATCTAATATTTGATCTCGTTGTATGTAAGTAAAAAATAAACAATAGGTACTTAGGTGCCTCTTTAGGTAGAATTTTAGACTTTCTAAAAATCTGATCTCTGTATAATATAGGTCTACTTGTACCTAACTAGGTTTATATAAATATGTTCTACTTTAGCATAAAATTATTGTACGTCCGAAATGGGCAAACTGTTGCAACTTTGAATAACCTTAACCACCTTTATATACACAGTTTTTACAATAAAGAATTACTTTACTTTATTTTACTTTACTTTACTGACGAATTAATTGATAACGTCCTTTTGACGAAAACCATAGAACTCCAGAGTCATTCAAATTCCTAGAAATGGGAGGTCAACAATGGATGTTATAATGGTTTTTGTTTTATGGAGTACAAGTTTCTAAATTCTTCAGTTTCAGACTTTTTCCTGTAGTTGTGACACAAAAGCCACAAGCATACCAAATTTCAGCATTGTGGGATTGCTAGAAGTACCCTAGAATTTTTGATTTTTACGTTTTTTATTTTCCCTAATATCTCGAAAACTACTAAGGCTCAATACTTATTAAAAACAGTTTTGAAATGGCCAACCAAAGCGCTTTCATTAGACACCCCACTTGATCTGACTGTCTCACTTTTATTTTTTTTACCCCCTCTTGGACCCCAATATCTCAGCAACCCCCTGACCGATATAGCTCATAACCTTACCTACAAATTGTACCAATACTATCTACCCCCATACCAAATTTCATGAAGATCGGATTAACGGTTTGGAAGTTTTCATCGGACAAACATACATACATACACACATACATACAAACGCCGATTCTTCCAACTTGACTCAGAGAACTCGCTTCGCTCGTTCAATAAATAAAACGTCACTCAAATATATCTTTTGTTTTCTCTGTAATAAAGAAAACTTTAAATCACCCATTTTGTACGTGGCTAAAACACTGTTCTGCGGAAAGCCAAAACTGTTTTTAATTAGTATTTAGACTAAGTAGTTTCTGAGATATTAGGAAAAATCGAAAACGAAAAATCAAAAATTCTAGGCTACTTCCAGCAATCCCACAATGCTGAAATTTGGTTTGCTTGTAGCTTTTGTGACACAAACACAGGGAAAAGTCTGAAATTGAAGAATTTGGAAACTTGTACCCTATAAACAATAACCAATAATAACATCCATTGTTGACCTCCCATTTATAGGAATTTGAATGACGTTGGAGTTCAATGGTTTTCGTCAAAAGGACGTTATCAATTAATTCGTCAGGTACTTGATATACTAATAGGTATGTACCTAGTACGTACGTCCGTCCCGTTGCTTAGTCCAATTTAAAGATTATTTCGATGATGTGTAGGAAATTTTATCGAGGTGAAAATGAATACTGAATAGTTCCAAACCGAGGTTTTTTTTATTTTATTTTATGTCTTTGCTTGCATAGCTGGCGCCGACTCCAAAAACAACGAATTATGAATTTTAAATACATATAATGTATAAGTATCAATAATTTCGTTGAATGTCCTTTAACGCTCTTTGCTTTGAAGTAATTAAAGTATTATTTTCTACTTTTTAGTTTAAGTTTGTATATATAGGCACAGGATTGAAGTCGGTTTACATTTTTTCCAAAAATTCACTTTATTTTTCAGTTTTTTGTGAGCAGTATGTGTATTTTGTTTATTTATATAACGGGGAGGCCTTATAAACGCGCTGCTCAAATGAGACACAGCCTTTTGAAATAAAGTAGTGAGGAGAAGGAAGATCGTTTAAAGAAAAGTAGGGAAAGAAATGCGATTAACATTTCAAATGAGAGTGATGAGCAGCGTGCTCATAGACTTTCTCAGATGAGGGCATATATGAACTTATTAAGGCTTAATGAATGTCCAGAAAGTCATGCTCAATGACTCAATTTGATTAACGAATATTTATTATCACTCGTAAATGGTGCCACATGTCTTTACGTATGGTTATTTAATCCTCTTTGGTGCCATGGGCATTGTTAAGAAAATAAAAAAATACAAAAATTAAATGGCCTGCTCTCCGAAGAGATCAATTGGACGAAGGCGAGTTGCCTGAATCTGTGCTTATACAATTTGATAACAGCCTTAGACTAAAAGATGATGACGGTCGTGTAGCAAACAGGTGAGCTGTTTGCACAACATTCCAAGCGCAAAGAGGATATGGAGATGTCGAACGCAGAATGTTACCGTTGGGCCGTAACTTTGATCGATTTAGGAAAAAAGAAATTTGCAAAATAACAGATTTAAGTAGCCCTCAGTCGCGTCAAAACCTTAGACGGCATTACCTTATCTGATTTGTATGCAAATAAGCTTTTAAATCGACCCCACGATGAGAAAGCTTTAACAGAAATTACCACGAACCATCAAATTTACAACACAATTTTCAATATCAGGATGACAGGAACCATTTAAAAAAAAAGAAGTCATTTCTATAGTGCGAATACTTTCAAAGTCAAAAAAAGTCAAAGTCAAAAAGAACTTTATTCATTGAAATCACAAGGATCATTTTGAATCGCCTTATAAACTAAAATTACTCCTGTTCCAACGCGACCAAGCCTAGAAGTATCAGGCAACAAACACGGCTTGGCTTACAAAAATGGTCCGTCTTACCAGGGGTCTTACTAGGTGAGAAGCACCTGTGTGGTACCTCGGAGCAAGGAGTTGCTGATACATAGTAAATGAGAACTTAAAAACCTTAGGAAGGTAGTAAAAATTAAATAAACATCAGCAAAAAAAATATGCAAGACAGCACACGCTACGCTTGTTATACTTATAAATAATAATATAATAGAAACATTTAAATAGTTAGGAACAGATATTGTAAATTTCCATTTTATCAAACGAGGGGCAGAGTGAAATCAGGCCACGTGGCTTTATCATTTATATAGTCATCAATAGTGTAATACGCTTTCTTAATTAGATTAATCTTTATGTAGGATTTAAGTCTTCGAATAGGAGGTTAAGATGCACCTTCTGGAAGTTTATTATAGAACCGTACAGAATTCCCCATAAAGACCCACTTACTTTATTTAATCGAAATTTTGGTATATTTAGTTTGTGTTTATTTCTTATTGCTCCAACTAGTACTTATAAAGAAAAAAACATTTTAAAATGGTAAATTTTCGTGGACACCGATTTTTGTTGCCAATCACTTCGTAATTAGCGATTCTTAACGGTTGTAAAATTTTGGAATTTTAATGAAAATTTTCATTGACTCAGTTGGTGCCATTGTTGCGTGTATTGTTTGAGAACTGTACGCACATCCTTGATGGTAGCAAACAATGCGTGAACAATGACATGGATACTTATAAATACGCGAGATCTTCAAAACTTCAACACTTCATACGGGGAAGAAGATCATAAAACTATGTACTAAAATGAAAATCGTTTTCGTGAGTATATAAATTTTAATTATTAGAATTTTACATTAATTATTTTGTGTCTTAAATAGAGTTTAACCTACCTACTAAAATATAGTAAAAGATAACATAAATACAAATATATATTTTTTGTCAGCTCTACTTATGAAAGTAATAACATTTTTTTTACCTGAGTTGTACGTTATTAGATTAGAGATTACATTACTAGTGGTTCGTCCCGAACTGAGACCTCGCGATGACACCATAATCAGCCCGACTATTTAAGTACCTACTAAGTCATAACATATTTTCCATTATTATTATTTTTTTAAATCACCTCGAGGTAATTTCCTACACATCATCGAAATAACCTTTAAATAGGACTAAGCAACGAGCGTAATACTACATACTGTAAGTATATCAAGTACCTGTTGAATCAATTGATAACATCCTTTTGACGAAACATAGAACTCCAACATCATTCAAATTCCTAGAAATGGGAGGTCAACAATGGATTTTATACGGGGTGTAAAAAGACAGCTCCCGAATACTGAAGGTTCCGGTAAATCTACCTATATCATAGCTATATAAAATAGCTTTCGCCTGAGAGGTGATTCATACCGGAGAAAACTTTTTTTTTCGTTTCATATCGTATTTGTCAGCCAGCAATGTACGCATTTATTCCGGCCACGCGAGTTCAACGCTCCCGGTCAGCTGATCGACCCGTGGGCCAATATTTCTCATGTGCTTTTCATTGCTTTTTTTGACGTTTTTATTTATTAACGTGTTTTTAATGATCCGCTTTTTTCGTGTTTTCTTTATAAGTATCCACAAAATATCGTTAAAGGAACACAAAAACCTATTTTCCGGTTTTTGTGTTCCTTTAACGATATTTTGTGGATACTTATAAAGAAAACACGAAAAAAGCGGACCAAAAGTAAGCATTTTTTTTTCGTTTTTTTAGCTCAAATATTTTCAGAATCATGGTCTGAATGCACTGTTTCAGTTTTCGGGAATAGTCTTTTTACTCCCGGTATTGTTTTATGGATTACAAGTTTCTAAATTCTTCTATTTCAGACTTTTTCCTGTATTTGTGTCACAAAAGCTACCAGCATACCAAATTTCAGCATTGGGATTGCTGGAAGTACCCTAGAATTTTCGATTTTTACGTTTTTGATTTTCCCTAATATCTCAAAAACTATATTGTCTAAATACTTATTGAACGAGCGAAGCGAGTTCTCTTGAGTCAACTTGGAAGAATCGGCGTTTGTACGTATTTATGTATGTATGTATGTATGTTTGTCCGATGAAAACTTCCCAACCGTTAATCCGATCCTAATGAAATTTAATATAGGGGTAGATAGTATTGGTACAATTTGTATGTAAGGTTATGAGCTATATCGGTCGGGGGGTTGATGAGATATTGGGATCCAAGAGGGGATAAAAAAAATAAAAGTGAGACATTCAGATTAAATGAGGTGTCTAATGAAAGCGCTTTGGTTGGACATTTCAAAACTGTTTTTAATAAGTAGATATTTAGACTAAGTAGTTTCTAAGATATTAGGGAAAATCAAAAACGTAAAAATCGAAAATTCTAGGGTACTTCCAGCAGTCCCACAAAGCTGAAATTTAATATGCTTGTAGCTTTTGTGACACAAATACAGGAAAAAGTCTGAAATTGAAGAATTTAGAAACTTGTACTCCATAAAAATTAACCAATATAATATCCATTGTTGACCTCCCATTTCTAGGAATTTGGATCACGTTGGAGTTCTATGGTATTCGTCAAAAGTACGTTATCAATAAAATTAATTCGTCAGGTACTTGATATTCTAACAGGTATTTAGTACTAGTGGTTTGCCCCGAACTGAGAACTCGCGATAACACCTTTATTAGCCCGACTACTTAACCAAGTAATTTCCATTTTTCTATTATTATTTTTGAAAATTTTCACCTCGAGGTCTACCAGTACAGTACAGGATCTATCAGTAACAACTCTAATTTCCTACACATCATCGAAATAACCTTTGAATAGGGCTAAGCAACGGGGCGTAATACTACATACCTGTTAGTACGTATATCAAGTACCTGACGAATTAATTGATAACGTCCTTTTGACGAAAACCATAGAACTCCAGCGTCATTCAAATTCCTAGAAATGGGAGGTCAACAATGGATGTTATATTGGTTTTTGTTTTATGGAGTACAAGTTTCTAAATTCTTCAGTTTCTGACTTTTCCCTGTAGTTGTGACACAAAAGCCACAAGCATACCAAATTTCAGCATTGTGGGATTGCTGGAAGTACCCTAGAATTTTTGATTTTTACGTTTTTTATTTTCCATAATATCTCAAAAACTACTAAGGCTAAATACTTATTAAAAACAGTTTTGAAATGTCCAACCAAAGCGCTTTCATTAAACACCCCATTTGGTCTGACTGTCTCACTTTAATTTTTTTTACCCCCTCTTGGACCCCAATATCTCAGCAACCCCCTAACCGATATAACTCATAACCTTACCTACATATTGTACCAATACTATCTACCCTCATACCAAATTTCATGAAGATCGGATTAACGGTTTGGAAGTTTTCATCGGACAAACATACATACATACATAGATACATACATACATACAAACGCCGATTCTTCCAACTTGACTCAGAAAACTCGCTTCGCTCGTTCAAAAAACAAAAAGAAAATTGGCAATAAATTGTCTGACTACTGACTTTTTGCGATTTTTTTACTATAGATAATTGTTCTGATACTTATGTTTTTGAAAGGAATCTGATTTTGGAATTATTATTATAATGCATAAATTGAATGCATTAATAGGTAAATACTTACTGGAATGGAATATACAATACTTTATAATACACCGTAAGATAATACAAAATAATCAAAACTTGACATGGTAATTACAAATAAATTGTCGGTATTACAGCTTAGAAGTGAAGAATTTCTTCCAGAAAACCTTTGGATGGAACCTTAATTAACTAAGGTAAAATTCAAGTCACTACCCAGAGAAATCCTCAAAAAAACTAATTGATTAAATAAAAAAAATGTGTTGCGTTGAAAAATTACTAAATTGTATGAAATAACACCTCTTTTGTACTAAATAGTCAAACACCTAAACAGGCAGGGGGCTTAGTACGGGTTTTGATAGTTTACGAAACTATATGAAGTTTCGTTTCCTTCCATACCTGTACAGTCAATGTACATTTTTATGCCGACGCGGCGTTTCACATGGCGCTCGCAACATGTACCTATTATTTGCATTAGTTATAATAAATCAGTTTACGTGCAACAGCGGACTCGGGTTGTTCTCATTTTAACCCCATTATCAATATCATTAATTTAAGTATCATTATCAACAAACGTGTAGGGACTGCATTCTACATGTTTTTTTGGTCCTTCAAGCATTGGATTACAGTGTGTGAAACGGTGGACTGAGCACGGGGGGCACATCCCCTGTTGCTTTCATCCCCTATCGTCTATCAGCTGGTCCGGCTGGACTGGATGTCCAACTATCAAGGAAGTGGAAGACAACCACTGCTCGATCAGGCATTATCGGCGGGTTCAGCGATATCAAGTAAGACTGATCTTTATATTTAATCATGAATGAACTAATAGCTCGCCAATCAAAAATAATCACACAATATCAAATTATCAAAATAAATTTTAACAAGGACTCTGCGTCCAGAAAGACCGCGGAGTATATCGAAAAAAGGCTAGGTGTATTAGACAATCTCTGGGGAGAGTTCACTCAAAATCATGAGGAAATTTCTAAAGCCAAGGGTGCGTCTGTGGAAGAATATCTTTCGGCAGAAATATACGAAACGGGAAGAGATTTATGCAACGAGATAAAACTAGCAATTACATCATACGAAAAGGTAACAGAAAAAGCAACAATGCCAGACGAAAAAGTGGAAGAGCTCCTTTCTCTTCAGCGCGCTCAATTCAGATCATTAGATCGTCAAATCAAGAACATAGATTTAGTTAGCATATCGGAAAAATGGGAAATTGAAGATGAATTGAAAAATATTCAGCAAAAATGGGAGGCAATCGACACCCTTCACATTCAAATTGATATATTAGGGGGTGATATCATGTATGAAGACGAATTTCTGTTTTATGAGGGTTCATACAAAAACACAAAACGGTCCCTAAAGAAAAAACTTGAGTCTAATATTCACATAAAACAATGTACACCAACATTAGAAATACCATCTTTCAGCGGAAATTACATCAATTGGCCAAATTTTTACGATCTTTTCATGGAAACTATTCACAACAACCAAAATTTAACAAAGGCTCAGAAATTTCTACATTTGAAAAGCAAAATAAAGGGCGAAGCAGAGCGTCTTATATCACATCTTCATATCACGGCTGAGAACTACGACACAGCGTGGGAAATTCTGGTGCATAGATACAGCAATATACAAGTGCTCTTCTCTAAAAATATCGAGATTTTATTAAATCAGCACACTATCAGCAAACAATCATCATTTGAACTGCGAAGAATGTATGACACAACAAACGAGTGCATCCATGCTATCCATAATCTTGGCGTGGATACACCAGCGTGGGACCCATTGATTGTACACCTTTTGTGTAAGAAGCTGGACCCACAAACATACTTGGATTTCAAGGAATCTCGGAATGCGCCTAGGGAACTGCCAACCTTCAAAGAGTTCATGAACTTCTTGGAAAACCAGTTCATGGCCCTTGAAACCGTCTACAGAAAAGAGAAGGAGGTGCCATCAACCTCTTCATCAAATTATCAGAACAAACAACGAGCAAATCCGTATCAAACAAAAACGCCATACAATAAACTACCTTATTCTCAAACAGATAAGAACTATCAAGTAATGGCTACAATTAATATCACACGATGTTCTTTATGCAAAATGAACCACGATTTATTTGCATGTAAACAATTTCTTAGTATGCCACCTGAAGCACGGCTCAAAAGTGTTCACACGCTACACGTTTGCAAAAACTGCCTGTATAAGCACTACGGTAAACCGTGCACTTCTGCAAAGCGTTGCAAAGAGTGCAACAGAGAACATAATACTTTGTTACATGATCCTGCACGTGTTAGTTTATCGGTTCCCACGTCGAAAGCAAATCAAAATAATGTGTATCATGTTGGATTGGAGGCCAAGGAAACTCTTTTACCTACAGCATGGGTTAACTTGAAGGCAGCTGACGGCACATTAGTTAAGGCTCGTGCACTTCTAGATCAAGCTGCGCAAGTCTCAATCATATCAGAAAACCTTGTGCAACTACTGGGGCTCAAGCGTTACAACTCAAAACTATCATCACCTATCACTGGTATCGATCTATGCCAAAAGAAGTGCAACGGAGCAGTATCAATAGAGATCAAATCAATGTATCAAGATTATCAATATCAAACAGAGGCACTTATAGTGTCGCAGGTTGCATATGACCTGCCTAGCGTCTCATTCGATGATGAACCAATGCCACATCTTCAAGATTTATCATTGGCAGACCCAAGGTTTAACGTCTCCCAACAAGTCAACATGCTGCTTGGCGGTGACGTATACTGCGATATTATCATGAAAGGTCTTATTAAGGGCCCTCCGGGGGCACCTATTGCACAAGAAACTAATCTAGGGTGGATAATATCAGGAAGCGTGACCCCACTG